>LPNX010850561.1:516282-534451 GCA_001517045.1 Pseudotsuga menziesii
CTACATCTCTAGGAGTGTCTAATAACCCTAGTGCCCCACAACTTGTGGGGAATTTTCCCTCTGCTCAACAAGGAGGGTTAACCTTGACTTAGATGGTGGGGACTATTGCCCCAACTTACAATAACTCAACTAGGGTCGACTTCTCTAGGATAGTATAATAACCCTAGGGCCCCACAACTGTGGGGACTTTAACCCTTGACAAATAGGAGGGTTACCCAAAATGACTTGACATGACTTGTTACATTATAGAAACTCCCGATCGGAACACTGGGGCATGAAATGACTCAATTACATTACAAACACATCCTGGAATAAACATCGGGGTACAATATAGAAGATATACGGATGAATACATTCCGAAGTTACAATTGCATCAATACTCCCTCTTAACTAGGAAGGTATTCTCTCGACACAATTTATCAACACAAGTCTTATTCTCTGTATCATCTGGATCATCATTGAGTTCTTGTCATATTCATCTTCAATTCATCTTCATCTCCAAGTCATCTTCATCTGGATCTGGATCATCATCACTGGATCTAGATCATCACTCGATTTGGATAATCATCACTGGATCATCATCAAGTCTAGATCATCACTTGATCTGGATCGTCACTACTAGATCATCATCAAGTCTGGATCATCACTTGATCTGGATCATCATCACTGCTGGATCATCACTTGATCTGGACCGTCACTACTGGATCATCACTACTGGATCATCACTTGATATGGATCGTCACTACTGGATCATCATCAAGTCTAGATCATCACTTGATCTAGATCATCATCAAAGCTGGATCATCACTAAATCATCATCATCATTACTGCTTCTGCTATCTCAATCAAATGGTGCTATCTCTTCATTCTTCTCGTCACAGGAAGTTCTACAGATTCAGCCCTGTAGGCCTACCCTTCATGTAGGCCTTCATCAGCACTTATATCTGACACTTAAGTCAAAATGGCCCACCCTGCTCTTACATCTAACCTCATCTTGTCAGAAAGGCATGCCCAACAATCACATCTGACCTCATCTTGTCAGAAAGGCCCAGCACTCACATCTGACCATGTGTAAATACATCATGCTAGAATGGCTCAACACTTATATCTGATCATGTGCAAGCACATTACATCGGAATGGCTCTGCACTTACATTCGACCCCATCTTGTTAGAAAGGAACAGCACTCACATCTGACCATGTGTAAACACATCGCGCCAAAATGGCTCAGTACTTATATCCGACCTCATCCCATCAGAAAGGCTCTGCACTTACATTCGACCATGTGTAAACACATCGCATCGAAAGGGCTCTTAGTCCCAGACTGAGGATTCCTGGTAACTAACCAGGTGCCTCCATTCTCCCAGAGAATGGAAGTTTCCCTTACATCTAACTTACTCGTTAGAATGGCCGGCACTCACATCTGACATGGGAGGAACCTAATCCTTTAACCATGACAGAATGGATCAGCCATTACATCTGATCAAGTGGGAACACATCCCTCTATCACATCAGAATGGATCTGCACTCACATTTGATCATGTAATATTACATCCTACAGTCATATAAGAATGGACCTCAGTCCCAGACTGAGTATTCCTGGTAACTGACCAGGTGCCTCCATTCCAAGAATGGCATTCAACCCTTACATCTGATCACATAGGAACCAATCCTACAATCACATCATAATGGCTTAGCACTCACATCTGACATGGAAGGAACCTAAATCCTCTCACCATGTTAGAATGGCTCTAGGTCTCATCATTTCCCCTTAGAGGGAACCTCGATATCGAGGACACCAAGCTTCTCCCTGAAGTACTCAAACTTCACTTTGTCCATTTCTAGTATAGAATCACATCAGGGCTGATTATGTCCAAGGATGACCTGCAAGCTTCACTAGGACCGATTACATCCGAGGGAAACCTGTCTCATCAGCTATGCTAGAAATCCTTCTTTCAAGAGATCTCGATCTAGATCACTGCTCCTCTATGCATCATACAAAAATGCAAGTTAGATCAACCAAATCAAATAGTATTTTTCAAAAGAAACATACTACCTCCCAAATAGAAAGTGGCAACATCTTTTTCCTTAGCTGTGCGCAGCGCCATGCAGGACTCCATCCTGCCAAACCAAGAGATCACACTTGATCTGATATTGAAGTAGCACCTTAAAGTGCTATCAATGGCACTACTTGCCCAATATGAATCCACATAATCTTTTGATTCACCTCATACTCGAGCCCATAATCAATTGTACCCTTTAGGTACCTCACTGCATGCTTTGCAACCATCAGGTGAACATGTCTCAATGTGTTCATAGCAAAGCAAATATCTGGTCTCCTTTTCGTCAAGTACATCAAGGAACAAATCATCTGATGATACATTGTGGCATCAACCATCTCTGATGAAGCAACACTTAATAGCTTCAGTTTCGATGCCATAGGTGTGGTCATGTCCTTGCAGTCCATCATCCTGAACCTCTTTAGGATCTATACTGCATACTTCCCTTGTCCACACCTCCATGCCTAGAACGTAGTGCATCGACACATAATAGGAGCATCACTGGTCTTCCGCCTTCAACCTTGAAGAAAAGGTTGGAATCCTCTTTACTCTCAGTAAAGCCTATAGTCATCAGTAATCTATCCATCTTGTCGTACCATGTTGAACCTCAGGATCTTCTGTAGTCACTCCTTCTGAAGCAGAGCATTATACTCCCTCTGTCTTTCGTACTCTATGCACTAAAACATTCTGTACCGGAGTGACAAGTAGCTTCCTCTACTACTAATATTCTATGTATCCATCTAGGATCATTGGATACCAAGATCCTCTATCTTGAATTTTTTCAAAAGTTCTTCTCACACCCATCTGTAAGCTTGTCATCCTCTATCAACCTTGTAGCAAAGGTTCATATCTTCATCAATCTCCTCATGTATGTGTTATCCCATGGGTGTCTTTTGAGCTCGTATAAGGCCTTCTTTCATTTTCACACATGATTCTTCCTATCATGTGTATTTCTAGTGGTTGCAAATGTCTCTTTGTAGTTTATTCCTCGTGCTATGAATCTTGCCTTGTATCCCATGATATTTCCATCTACTACATGATGGAACTATGAACTGCAACCTAGACATCATTCTTCTTGAACTTGTCTTCCCTTTCTTCTTGGTTACTTCTTCATGGCTGGAAGGTACTACATTAATGATGTCGTTGCATTCGTCATATTATTCTTCATCTTGAACTGTCGTCACTTGTTCTTCGGAAGAGGTCTCATCCTTCTTTGCTTGTAGGCGAGCGCGATCTTTCCTACAAGTAAAATTAATTAGTTGTATGGTTAGAAACATTTCATAAGGCATATTCATAATGGAAAATTCTTATGCATAACTATATGATCATGCAACTACTTTATCCAGTACAACATCCATCCATATCTCACGAAAACTTTCTAGAGGCCTTCCATCTCTACCAGGACAACATTGAGATTGTGCACTAATCCAATATGTCAACAAAGAGGTTTCATTCTAGATAAGTAGCAATGGAGATTTGTATAGTGCCATGAGCTACTTACACATCACATGCATATAAGTAGTATACTGTCATTAATGCAAACATTCTATCATGTATAATACATTAACTGAATATAAAAAAATGCATAGCAAAACAATATCATGAAATGACAATTGAATACTTATCTTTATTTGTTTCATTGGTAGACTCCTTCTTGAGCCTTCAGCTTCATCGTCTTCTTCATTCATAATAGCATCATTCCTTATCCAAATGCTAAGGTGGATAAGAGGTTATTCAAGAGTTGAGTTCTTCATATTCCTCATTGCTTGAGGGATCTTCTTTGGATGGTGAGAGATTGATCTTCAGTTGCTCCCATCTTCTTTTCTCTTATTATTAGTTGAGCTTCTTCTTATGTGTGCTCTTCCCAGATTCTGTTGAAAGTAATCACTTCCTTCTAGCACACATTCTTTGAATGAATGAATCCCATGATCCTCGGAGGCCATTCAAGGTGGCCATCACCACTTCTGCATTCTTCACTTCTTTTTTTACCACTTCAAGTTGTTCATTGATTTGAGAGACCCTTGAAAAGTATGACTATATGGTCTCTGCATTTTGGATCTTCACATTGTTCAACTGTTTTCTCAAAGTCATATTCTGATTTATGTTCTTCCCTTCAAATAGCTTGGTCAAGGAATCAAACATCTTTGGTGTCTTTAGGAAAGACACTTGTGGTACAAGTTGAACCGTGATTGAATCAATAATGATCTTCTTGGCCTTAACCAAGTTCTTCTTGTGTAAGGCTTTTAGCCTTATCTCCCTCTGGAACTGGAACCTCTCTACTCATGTAGGTGTCCAATTCATTTTCTTTAGAGATATCAAATACTTCCATGCTTGGACAACGTTGTCAAGTTCACCAAGCTTATCATCAAGCTAATGTAATAGATCACTTTGAAATGAGAACCTCAAATGCAAATAGCAAAAGATTAGATCTTACCAATTTGAGGTGTCCATCCTGGTTCCAGAGTTGGCTGACCTAGGGTTTGTTAGAGAAACCCTAAGTTTCAAAACTTGGAATCTTTTAGATCTAATTGGATAGAAAGATATATCTCTTCAAGTTGAGCTGTCCAATGTACTCTTTTTCTGAAAATAGTGGAGGGAAGCTCCCGAAATAGGAAGCCCTAGTTTTCGAATTTCTTCTGTAGAAATTCCTGTTACTGTTTCTGTGGTATCTCCAAAATTACTACTCCTCTATGTCTGAAACTTTGTGCTGAGGTATCCTCACATGTCCCTATTCCAACACCATAGGTTTCATTAGAATTGGTTTCACCAATGGGGACTTATGATCATTTTCCCAATGTGACATGTTACAGGACGTTCATAATAGTGAAGTTGTACGGACTGCCACGTGTCATTGGTTCATCTTCGGAGTATGAAAATTGGAACAAACAAATTATAGTCCATGATATTTCTGGAAAATCTTCAGAAATTTCATTTGGACCTTTGTAGCCCAATATATGTCAATTCTCCCCAGGTGTCCTGTTTAGGGATGAATTCTGGGAGAGGCTGGAACCCTAACTTGGAGGGATAATATCTCCTAGAATATAGAAAATTTGAGGTTGAATTTTGGACACAATGTAAGTCAGCATTTTATATTTTCCCTTTTCATTTTTTATCTCCCGAGCCTTCGCTAATCCCGAGAGATAGCGAATGTACCAAAACGTATCAGTTTTAGTATTTAGGGTTTTTCTAGTTCGGGGTCAAACTAGGGTTTGAATTTCTTGGATTTATACCCAACCAAAAATATTGATCTAGGTCTCTAAACTTATATTTTGATGAGGAGAGAAATCCTATGCTGGGCTCACTCAAAAATTACTCTTCTGTAAGAAGCCCTAATTTCCCGCACCAAAACTAAAAATGCTCGAAATCGAATTCTGCTTCGACAAAAAGATGCGCCCTTCAATGGAGAGTCAACCTAGCATACTTTTACTGATGGATTATAGAGAGAGACCCAAAATGTAAAAATCCCTAGCTTCTGCAGCTGCACAATGTATTCTTCTCAAGTTAGCTCTGATACCATGTTATATTTTTATCATTCAACCTAGCATTATGATCTTAGGATCTTTAACTGAGAGAATAACATGCACAGCAATAAAACACAAGATACAAGAGACACAAATAATTTTCCTTAGGGAAACCATAACGGAGAAAACCCTGCAACTTCCTCAGAGATAGAATGAGCACCAATGGCAGCAGTAAAACTCAAAAACATAAAGATGATCTCCACAGCTTTTGTCTCTCTCTCTCACACTGAGAGAGCTTCTCCTCTCTCACTCATGCGCTCCAATGATTGAGTGTGTGTATGATAAATAGAGAGGATCAATCACTATTTATATTCTTTCGTTCACTTGAATCCCACTCCAACATGTCGGCCTCACTTAACAATTACTTACTAGAGCTGACATCTCTAGGAGTGTCTAATAACCTTAGTGCCCCACAACTTGTGGGGACTTTTCCCTCTGCTCAACAAGGATGGTTAACCTTGACTTAGATGGTGGGGACTATTGCCCCGACTTACAATAACTCACCTAGGGTCGAATTCTCTAGGATAGTCTAATAACCCTAGGACCCCACAACTGTGGGGACTTTAACCCTTGACAAATAGGAGGGTTACCCACAATGAGTTGACATGACTTGGTACATTATAGAAACTCCCGATCGGAACATTGGGGCATGAAATGACTGAATTACATTACAAACACATCCTGGAATAAACATTGGGGTACAATACATAAGATATACGGATGAATACATTCCGAAGTTACAATTACATCAACACTTGATAGCCTGATAAACCCTACTGTGTCGGCTTGGCTTATTTGTGTACCTTGGCTATGTGTAAGCCTGCTTAGTTCCTTATTCCTTGGGGAATCATGCCCAAATCGGGGGTGGCAGTGTTGCTGAGAGATTCATGAGCACGCTGGCCTATGGTTGGGTGGAACGTTGCAGCAACGTAGCTGGTTGCGGGATGAATTCTACATAAGATAAGCTTTCTTGTCTATTTCATCTCTGCAATTATATTTGATGTATGATGAACTATGATGAACATGTTGAATTCCTGAATGTATGTTTGCTTCTACTGTGTATATGAATGATTATACATCTTAGCATGTTTTATGTTTTAAGCGTTTTATTTCAGCATCTTATGTACATTCATGTTCATGGGGCGGTTTTCTCAGATGCTTAATGGTTCGGTAGCGTCCTTTTCGCCGGTCAGAGGGTCAAGGATGTTACAGAGTGGTATCAAAGCTTACATTGCAGCATGGGCCTGAATGGGACATGAATATGTAGTGACAGAGCCATCATTACAGAATTGGGCCTCAGAGGACCATGAGAAACCAATTAGCAGAGGCAGGTTTCCCTCTGCCCAGAAGAAATATGAACGATAGGAATATTCACGAAATTTTTGTGTGTGCCAAAACTGTTGGCTCATTGGGAGACTTAGTGGGAAGCTCCTCCGATGCAGCAGAGAGATAGGTGGAAGTTTCCTCAATAGAGGAAAATCGGAAGAAATTTTTGGAAATTCTTATAAGTGCTCATCGGATCATCGGAGGACTAAGAGGGAAGCTCCTCCAATACGACAGACAATTTAGTCGGAAGGCCACCCAACGGGGGGAAACAGGTGGAAAGAATTTCATGAAAATTCTTCTAAGTGTTAGACCATCGGCTCATCGGAAGGCTTAGTCTGATAGACCTCCGATGAAAACCCTGACAGCGATGAAAATTAGTTGAGTAAGTAGCCAACACAGCGGCAGAGATCTCCGAAAGACTGCTGAAATGTCAGTGAAGTTTAGTTGATGGAACCGCGGATGAATACGTCAGCAGAAATTAGATGAGGAAAACACCAAAATGTTGGCTCCATTTAAGTTAAAGATCGCTGAAAATTAGATGTTGAAAGTGCCCATACGTCGATGGAAGATAAATGAAGTTTTGACAAAAATTAGTGGACGGGAGCGCCGACGCGGAGGAGAAAAGCCTGAAAATTCACTTAAGTCTTGAAAGCGTTGGAGGAAATTAATTGTTTGGACTGCCAATGTCGTCGACGAAATTTAGTTGGTGGCGCAGCCGACGTGGCGGTGGACAAAGAAGGAATTTTTGTCGAACTGTTGGTGAAAATTAGATGATGCAGGTGCCGATATGTCGGTGGGAGAGAGGAGATTTTTTTTGTAAATTTTCTAAGTATTGAAATCATCGACGAAATTTAGTTGATGGAGAAGCTGATGCAGTGGTGGACAGAGGAGGAAGTGTCGATGAAAGTTAGTGGTTTGGACCGTCAATGTTTGTTGTTTGAGCCACAGACACATCGGAGGAAAATAGTGCTTTCGACCATCGATATGTCAGAGAAGGTTAGTGGATTAGTTCGCCGATGTGTCGAAAGGAGTTAGTTGTTTGGACCACTGATGATTCGGAAGAAGTTAGTTGTTTGGATTGTCAACACATAGTGTTTAGTTGTTCCGATCGCCGACAAGTTTTATGGTCTAGGGAACCCATAGTTGGTTTGGTTTCTGTCGTTGCGGATGCCTAAAGAACTATCCACCCGAAGAATAGTGCTTCCGATCGCTGATACTGCGTTATGGGAGTTCGTTTCCTTGTCGATGCTGTAGCGGTTAACAATTCCAATCGCCGATATACTTTCATCGCCGATAATAGTCCTTGGCATCATCGATAATAGTTTAGAAGCCTAGATGACTAAGGGTCCGACACATCGGAGAAAAATAGACGAATAGACCATCGATGGGCATCGAAGAAAACTAGTTGTTTTGATAGACGAAGTGTCGAAATTTTAGCTGGGAAGAGGTCCGATTGGGCAAAAAGAAATTTTGGGTTTTTCAAGTGGGATTCTTCAGCGATTTCAACAGTTTTTCAGTGATATTTTTAGCAGTTCTTCAGTGGATTTCAGGGCTGAAAAGGAAAAATTCTAGGTGGCTGAAGTTAGCATTCCAGACCAAAATACAGTTGTGTGTTTTGCCTAAAATTGGTGAAAATCATCATTTTAGAAGGGGTGTGGTTTTCACACCTGAGGTCAGAATGGAACATGTGGATAGGCATTGGAAAGCTTATCTAGCAGGGAACAAAGGTGAATCACCATAATTTGAATTAGGAGCAGAAAGTACTAGTGGTTGTTGAAAAAAAATATTGTTGTCCATATGGACAATCTAAGAATTTCATGCCTAGAGGTAGCAAGGACTATGAAGTCGAGCCAGCTGTTATGTAGAAGAGGAATTCTAAGAAAAGACGAGGGTTTTGAAAAGGGAAATTTCCTAAAACCTGCCTTGCTAACTATATTATGTTTTATAAGTTTTATACATAAAATGTATGAGGATATTCCTTGCATGCATAGGATATTACATGTTGGAAAAAATAGTGAGAATTATACATTTATAATGAACCACTAATGGTAAATATTGCATTGGTGGAAAAAACAATGACAACATGAGCATGGCTGAATATGTTGCTGATGCTGATGAATGTGACCAGCAACCCTATGGAGAAAGGGATAAGGAAACAAATCCAGGATCAAAAGTTGGTGAGCGATTTCTGCAATCTCCTGTAAGAGACCAACCAAAATGGTAATGTCAAGGGTGTAAGTAGGATCCATGCAGGTAATGGTTTAATTATGACAATTGCATGGCGTGGTTATGCATTGAATGCATGCATATCAAAAGTTTCAGTAAACGTTGTAAATATGCATACATAAGTGTAGGTGCAAATGTTGTGATGCATTGCATGAATGCATCGAGATAATGCTTGTTTATGATGACTAACTAATCCCTGAAATGATGAATTGATGATAATTATAGAACCATTTCAAGAGCTGTTATGAATGCAAGATAGTAAGTGCATGAAGAGGGTAGTAATGATTGATTAGCTACCAGAAATGCTCTATGGAAGGTCATGGTGGTACAAATGATACGCTTGTGAAGTAAGGAGTATCTAAACACTTCATTTAAATTGCATAAATGATGTGACTCTACAATTTTAGAATGATAATGATTCATGTGAAGTAGATGAGTTTTGGTAATATTGATGCGATTAACAGTTGGAAGTATTTGAATTCTATATTTCTAAAAATGCTTCAGTGATTGTTGTAGCAATGAAAAATTTATATGCATCAGGACTTACCAAGTGTTTGGCTGATTGAAGTTCATATTTAAGGTAGATTGTTTGGGGGCATGGCAATATGGGTAAGACCATCACAAAGGATGAAATCTACCATGTGAAAGAGCCAAACCTCATGAGAAGAGTCTCATGATTGTGAAAATAGTTTGTATGTAGAATGAGTTGTCAATTTGGACTTGTAAATTTCAGATTTGAGAAATTACTGACAACTACTAATCACTATTGGCTTGCATAGAATTGTATCAGGAGGACGCATTGTAAGTGGGTGTTCATGTTATGCTAGTAAGAATAAAATCATAATGGGCATAGTGGTGTTGCTTACAAGAGACCAACAAATGAGGATCACCTCATTGCCAAGCAAATCAATTTCTGTAGTAGACAGAGTTGCAAATTCATATTGAATTTAATTACTAATGCCATTGCTTGGTTATGGAACAATCAAATTTGGATTGTATTAGTAGATATTGATTGACTGTTTGGCTACTTGATGAATGTGCCAGGTGTACACACTATAGGAAGACCATGTGTGATGGCCTGAAGGAGCCAAACATCATGGCAAGGGTTTCCCCTATCTTGGAAATTGGTTTCAGGTGAAACTTCATTGGACATTTTGGAAATTTCCCATCTGCACTCCATGTTTGGTAAGCAACATGATTGAGATGGTATAGATTATGTCGGTAAGACATGTGTGGATATGGAATGTGAAAGGAGTTGGGATGGAAAACCGAGGGAATGTCAACTCAGAGAAGGGAGCCCCCATTCCTCCTTAACGAAGGAATACTGCATCAACAAATGGATAAGTGTTCTGTGACCCTAGCTAAGAATATGCATGTCAAATTGTTAAATTCCATATGCAGATCATGTTTTGATTTGATCTCCATTATGATAGATTGCTTGAGTATGAATAGGGCCTACATGGCTCACATTGGAAAGGGGTGCACACTTTTCCCGATGTCGAGTCATGAAAGAGTTTTCCATATTGACTGCACCCTAGGGAGTGGATGCACTCCTGGTGTCTCAATACTTGATAGTGAATGATGTAAAACATGATTACAGTTTTAGAGCAATAACGCTGATGAGTTTTCTTATATTGCTTGTGTTGACAGGCTAAACAGATGCAGTTTGGTTGTTGATATAAGTGCATTGTTGATATAAGTGCATTGTTGATATAAGTGTATTGTTGATATAAGTGCATGTGTTATTGTTGATGGCCTGATAAACCCAACCGTGTTGGCTTGGCTTATTGGTTGTTGATATAAGTGCATTGTTGATATAAATGTATTGTTGATATAAGTGCATGGCTTGATAAACCAAACTGTGTTGGCTTGGCTGATTTGTTGATGGCCTGGTAAACCCAATTATGTTGGCTTGGCTGATTTGTTCCTTCCTAGTCCACATGAAGGTGTACTAGCTGGACATTAATTATCTGATGTTGTGGAGCAGCATGCATGCTGACCTAACATCCAAGTCCATAGGCAATCCCAAGGCTTTCAAAGCGAAGCAGGACCCTGTGGACCAGAGAGGAAACACACAATATAGATAAGTATTGGATTATTTTGCAGCTTCTTGCTTATGAATATACATGTGTATATGATATTCTAAGCTCTTTTTTAAGAGATAAAAACCGATGAGAATAAACTAAACATGTGAATCTATTCAATGTTTGAATATAGGTATTGCTGGGAGCGAGGACTATGAGGGCATCCTAGGGGTGCATGTGGACATGTGACTGTCCTATTGAGCTCGAAATGAGAAATAATGAAAAAGGTGCTAGCGGGACTACGAAGGTCCTAGCAGCCAAGAGTTGTAGACAAGCCATGTGGAGAAACTCCATGGTTGAGAGGTCTAGAATAGACCAGAGGCACTAAGTGTCATGACCAAGAAGGGTTGGTACAGCATTCACGGTGAAGTGAAAGAGGCTAAGAGCATGAAAACCACAGTGGTGCTGTGGATTCCAGAATGGGACAAGACAAAGAGGGGAAAAAACTCTTGATGCTCTCTCTTTCCTTTTTTTTTTTGATTATATATATATATATATATTTATGCATTTGTGAAAACAGAAGGTTGCTGAATGCATGTATGGCTAGAAATAGAATGTATCTATTTGATTAAAATAAATTATGAATGCTGGAATAGTTAATTCCCCGCCCAAGAATGGAAATGAATCAGCTCATGTGCCTATTAGGAAGGCATGAAAAGTATGAAAGTCTCCTTGATAAGACTTGGATTGCCATGCCTATTGGGAAATTAATTGAATGACTTTAATGCCTATTTTATGCTTGGTCTAACATAATTACAATGATGCATTTCACAGGTGAGAAAAGTGAAATACAGTCATGCACATTGATCATGGAAGCAGACCAAAAGCTGTTGGAATTGGCTAGAAGTCTCCTTCAAACAATTGCTAAGACCTAAGAAAATCTTGGAGAGATGCTCAAGATACAGAAAAGGCAGAATGAAATGAACCACCAGATTTTGCAAGACTCTATTTGTTTGCAAAAGAAGGTAAAAAGCCTTCTGGGAGAAATCCATAATGGAAAGAAAAGTGGATCAATGATGGGGCATTCATCCAATCAGTCCATTAAGAAACGTTCCAGGAATGAAGAATCAAAGGAAATTAAGTAGGTAAAGATGAAGTAGCCAGTGAAATGTTGGAAATGCGGAGGACATCGTTACCGCCGGGACTGCCCAACGAGGGAACATCAAGAGGGTAGTAGCCACAAAGTTCCTAGACTTGGGGATGAGCCAAAAGCTGAGAACCAGTAGGAGGAGCTCATGGAAGCCAAAGGGCTTGGTCCTGAAAATTCAAAGTAAATAATTGAACGTGGGACAGATCTGCAAAATTTTGAAATTTTGGAAGTGTAAATTGTATATGTATTCCTAAGTATTGGAACACCGAGGATGGTGTTATTCCAAGGGGGAGGGGAATGTAACACCCCGGTTTTGAACCCATTTGCATCAAAGGTACATGATGTATATATTGTAATTAATCATGGTGCGGAGCTAAAGGCAAAAGCCCCACCATCAATTCGGTTATGTTATGTTTCGGCAATTGGGATCGTTGCTGGTGGTATATCGTGACATCCGACACATTATAGTTTTGGCATCATGTAAATATGCACTTTAATTAAAATAAACCTACAACTAGCTACGACGGTGTAAAGATAATGAAAAGGGCATGATTTTCCTAAGGATAAGGAGGGGGAATTATTAAACCTTGGGCCTATGGGGAAAAATCCATGTGTTAGCTATTAAAAACCCCTGATGTTAGTTGGGGCAGTTATTGCTGAGTATTGGTGGGTGTGGCAGGACTGTCAGTCCTTGCCAACATGCCCACTCCACCAACAGACTCTTCATATTCACGTCACGTGGGCAGAGAATCAATTTCCCATTATCTCCATTCTCCCACGACTCTATTCTTCCATTCCTGGCCGTATTCCATTGTGTTTTCTTGCCCATCTCCATGTAGGGGCTGGATTGGCCCATCCTCACGTAAGGAGACAATCACCTTTCTCTCCATTGCTTTGCTTTCCTCACGCACCGGGTTCTATTTTGGGTTTTGTGCATGCAACGAGCTAGAAAAGTGGCCTCAAGGGCATGATTTCTGCTGTGTATGTGAAATAGCCATGGTTTTCATCCACGATTCTGATTGGCTATTGGTTTGACCTGTGATTTGGGTTGCTGTTGCTCTTCCCATGATTTTTGGGTGCTGCTGAAAGTCTGATTTCTTCTTCCATTTTCGGGCTGTGCATTCCCTGTTGTTTCAGTGTTGGGATCGAGGCTGTTGTTTTCCCCACGATTTTGTTGCTGTGGTTTCACCGCGTTTTGGGATGCTGTAGGGTTGAGTGAGTCATTTTGGCCATGATAGGGCCAAGAATGACTCAAGAATTGTTTTCCCCTGTCCCAACTATGAATAGCTTATTTTACTGCGGGTATGCAGTGGTTGGTCTTCGGTCTGTGTGGAGTGGGATTGAAGGCTGGGTATGCTTGAGAAACCTGGTGTTTGGGAGCCACAAAGACAGAGTTAGATGACTATATTTCTTCTCCACAACCCCTGAATGGAACTGGAAGGGAATTTAGGGCCTGAGGGACTGTGAAGCAGAGAAGGGACTAATTTCTGGTGTTGGGTGTGTGTGGGTGTCTTAGAAGTTAGGATAGCTTTGGTGTAGGCGTCCTTAGCTCTCCAACGAGACCACCAGCTTAGCATTAAGATTCTCCCAGCTCCTTGATAGCCTGATAAACCCTACTGTGTTGGCTTGGATGATTTGTGTACCTTCGCTATGTGTAAGCCTACTTAGTCCCTTATTCCTTAGGGAATCATTCCCAACTCAGGGGTGGCAGTGTTGCTGAGAGATTGATGAGCACGCTAGCCTATGTTTGGGTGGAATGTTGCAACAACATAGTTGGTTGTAGGATGAATTCTACATAATATAAGCATTCTTGTCTATTTCATCTCTACAATTATATTTTATGTCTAATGAACTATGATGAACATGTTGAATGCCTGAATGTATGTTTGCTTCCACTGTGTATATGAATGATTATACGTCTTAGCATGTTTTATGTTTTAATCATTTTATTTCAGCATCTTATGTACATTCATGTTCATGGGGCGGTTTGCCCGGATGTTTAATGGTTCGGTAGTGTCCTCTTCGTCGGTCAGAGGGTTGGGGACGTTACAGAGTGGTATCAGAGCTTACGTTGCAGCATGGGCCTAAATGGGCCATGAAGATATAGTGACAAATCCATCATTGCAGCATTGGGCCTCAGAGGACCATGAGAAACCAATTAGCAGAGGTAGGTTTCCCTATGCCTAGAAGAAATATGAATGACAGGAAAATTCACGAAAATTTTCTATGTGCCAGAACTGTCGGCTCATCGGGAGAATCAGTGGGAAGATTCTCCGATGTAGTGGAGAGCTAGGTAGAAGTTTCCCTAATGGAGGACAATCAGAAGAAATTTTTGGAAATTATTCTAAGTGCTCATCGGATCATCAGAGGACTAAGAGGGAAGCTCCTCCGATACAGCGAACAGTTTAATCAGAAGGCCACCCAATGGGGGGAAACAGGTGAAAAGAATTTCACGAAAATTATTCTAAGTGTTAGATTGTTGGCTCATCAGAAGGTTTAGTTGGATAGACCTCTGATGTAGACCCCGGTGAGAGAAAAAATTAGTTGAGCAAGTAGCCGACATAGAGGCAGAGATCTCCGGAAGACTGCCAAAATGTCAGCGAAGTTTAGTTGATGGAACCGTCAATGAATACGTCGGTGGAAATTAGACAAGGAAAACGCTGAAACGTTGGATCCGTTTAAGTTAAAGATCGCCGAAAATTAGATGTTGAAAGTGTCGACACATCGGTGGAATATAAAGGAAGTTTCAGCGAAAATTAGTGGACGAGAGCACCGACGTGGAGAAGAAAAGCCCGAAAATTCGCTTAAGTGTTGAAAGCGTTGGAGGAAATTAGTTGTTTGGACCACCGATGCCGTCAGCGAAATTTAGTTGATGGTGCAGCTGACACGGTGATGGAAAAAGAAGGAAGTTTTGTCGAACTATCGGCGAAAATTAGATGATGCAGGTGTTGATACGTCGACGGGAGAGAGGAAATTTTTTTTGAAAATTTTCTAAGTATGGAAATCGTCGATGAAATTTAGTTGATGGAGAAGCTGACACAGCGGCGGACGAAGGAGGAAGTGTCAGAGAAAGTTAGTGGTTTGGACCACTGATGCGACAGAAAAAGTTTGTTGTTTGAGCCACCGACATATCGGAGGAAAATAGTGCTTCCAACCGACGATATGTCAGAGAAGGTTAGTGGATTAGTTTGCAGATGCGTCAGAAGGAGTTAGTCATTTGGACCATTGATGCATCAGAAGAAGTTAGTTTTCCAGATCGCCGACATATAGTGTTTAGTTGTTCTGATCGTCGACAGGTTTTATGGTCTACAGAACCCACAGTTGGTTTGGTTGCTGCCGTTGCGGATGCCTAAAGAACTATCCACCCGAAGAATAGTGCTTCCGATTGCTGATACAACGTTATGGGAATTCGTTTCCTCACCGATGTTGTAGCGGTTAATAGTTCCAATCACTGATATACTGTCATTGCCGATAATAGTCCTTGGCATCGCTGATAATAGTCCAGAATCCTAGACAACTAAGCGCCTGACACATCGGAGAAAAATAGACGAACAGACCGTCGATGGGCATCGAAGAAAACTAGTTGTTTTGACAGCCGAAGTGTCGGAATTTTAGCTGGGAAGAGGTCCGATTGGAAAAAAAGAAATTTTGGGTTTTTCAAGTGGGATTCTTTAGCGATTTTAATAGTTTTTCAGTGATAATTTCAGCAGTTCTTCAGTGGATTTCAGGGCTGAAAAGGAAAAATTCTAGGTGGCTGAAGTTAGCATTCTAGACCAAAATACAGTTGTGTGTTTTGCCTAAAATTGGTGAAAATCATCATTTTATAAGGGGTGTGGTTTTCACACCTGAGGTTAGAATGGAACACGTGGATAGGCGTTGGAAATCTTATCCTGTAGGGAACAAAGGTGAATCACCAGAATTTGAATGAGGAGCAAAAGGTACTAGTGGTTGTTGAAAAAAAATGTTGCTGTCCATATGGACAATCTGAGAATTGCATGCCTAGAGGTAGCAAGGACTATGAAGTCGAGCCACCTGTTATGCGGAAGATGAATTCCAGGAAAAGATGAGGGTTTTGAAAAGGGAAATTTCCTAAACCCTGCCTTGCTAACTATATTATGTTTTATAAGTTTTATACATAAAATGTATGAGGATATGCCTTGCATGCATAGGATATTACATGTTGGAAAAAATAGTGAGAATTCTACATTTATAATGAACCACTAATGGTAAATATTGCATTGGTGTTGGCATTAGTGGAAAAACCAACGAAAACATGAGCATGGCTGAATATGTTGCTGATGCTGATGAATGTGACCAGAAACCCTATGGAGAAAGGGATAAGGCAACAAATCCAGGATCAAAAGTTGGTGAGCGATTTCTGCAATCTCCTGCAAGAGACCAACCAAACTGGTAATGTCAAGGGTGTAAGTAGGATCCATGTAGGTAATGGTTTAATTATGACAATTGCATGGCATGGTTATGCATTGAATGGATGCATATGAAATGTTTGAGTAAACATTGTAAATATGCATACATAAGTGTAGGTGCAAATGTTGTGATGCATTGCATGAATGCATCGAGATAATGCTTGTTTATCATGACTAACTAATGGCTGAAATGATGAATTGATGATAATTCTAGAACCATTTCAAGAGCTGTTATGAATGCAGGATAGTAAGTGCATGAAGAGGGTAGTCATGATCGATTGGTTGCCGGAGATGCTCTATGGAAGGGCAAGGTGGTACAAATGATACGCTTGTGAAGTAAGGAGTATCTAAACACTTCATTTAAATTGCATAAATGATGTGACTCTGCAATTTTAGTATGATAATGATTCATGTGAAGTAAATGAGTTTTGGTAATATTGATGCGATTAACAGCTGGAAGTATTTGAATTCTATAATTCTGAAAATGCTTTAGTGATTGTTGCAGCAATGAAACAATTATATGCATCAAGACTTACCAATTGTTTGGCTGATTGAAGTTCAAATTTCAGGTAGATTGTTTGGGGGCATGGAAATATGGGTAAGACCATGACAAAGGCCGAAATATACCATGTGAAAGAGCCAAACCTCATGAGAAGAGTCTCATGATTGTGAAAATAGTTTGTATGCAGAATGAGTTGTCAATTTGGACTTGTAAATTTCAGATTTGAGAAATTGCTGACAACTACTAATCACTATTGGCTTGCATAGAATTGTGTCAGGAGGACGCATTGTAAGTGGGTGTTCATGTTATGCTAGTAAGCATAAAATCATAATGGGCATAGTGGCACT
Source organism: Pseudotsuga menziesii (assembly GCA_001517045.1). Taxonomy (NCBI): domain Eukaryota; kingdom Viridiplantae; phylum Streptophyta; class Pinopsida; order Pinales; family Pinaceae; genus Pseudotsuga; species Pseudotsuga menziesii. The sequence continues at coordinate 533,865 of LPNX010850561.1, forward strand.
GCTTACAAGAGACCAACAAATGAGGATCACCTCATTGCCAAGCAAATCAATTTCTGTAGTAGAAAGAGTTGCAAATTCATATTGAATTTAATTACTAATGCCATTGCTTGGTTATGGATTAATCAAATTTGGATTGTATTAGTAGATACTGATTGACTGTTTGGCTACTTGATGAATGTGCCAAGGGTACATGCTACAGGAAGACCATGTGTGATGGCCTGCAGGAGCCAAACTTCATGGGGAGGGTTTCCCCTATCTTGGAAATCGATTTCGAGTGAAACTCCATTGGACATTTTGGAAATGTCCCATCTACATTGCATATTTGGTTTCCCCTATCTTGGAAATGGGTTTCAGATGATTTAATAATTTGAGAATTGTTTTTACTAGTATATCTTTACTTATGCAATCTTGATGCATAAGAATTATTAACATCTCATGAGTAGAGATGGACTTGTGGATTTAAATTTGCAAATTAATTAATTGCAATGAAGGAATACATAAATACCTAATTTGTGATACATACATACATACATACATACACACACACACACACACACACACACACACACATATATACATATACATAT
>LPNX010850561.1:537196-560147 GCA_001517045.1 Pseudotsuga menziesii
ACAAGCAATGTTATGGATAAAATATTTCTATGGCTTGGGGTCGACCACACAAGACAGGATGACACTAGAAATCACATCCATTCCCAAATATGCTAGATAAATTAAGGAAACTGACAACTAAGGGATAGAAAGTGTACCTCAACAAGATGTCCGAAGAAGACCTCCATTGAGCTCGTGATAAAATGCTTGTTCCCTACAATTTTTCCTCAACAACAAATATATATCCAAGCATATAAAATATATTAAATGTTAGCATTCACACCAACATAATCCATTTACACATGTATAGAACAACTATGCCCATGGATACACAAAACAATTGCACATGAAATTTGGAGGAGAAATTGATATATCTATTAATATAAAAACAAATATATAATGTGACAACCTCTATTGGCACCTCGTCAAAATTGAGAAACCAAGATCCTCCATCTAGGCCTCCACCACTTCACTCCTCCATTGTAACACCACGGTTTTGACCCCATTTGCATTAAATGTATATGATGTATATATTGTAATTAATCGTGGTGTGGAGCTAAAGGATAAAATCCCCACTATGGATTATCGTTTTATGTTCCAGTGATTAAAATCATTGCCGAGGGTATTTTTGTGCTAGCCAGGCACGTTTTAATTATGGACACCATGTACATATGCATTTTAATTAAAATACCCACAACCAACTATGTCAACGCAACCATAATGAGAAGGGGCATGATTTCCTAAGGATAGGGGGGATATTTAACCTTTGGAGCAATGGGGAAAAGACAAATGTTAGAGGGAGGACCCATCAAACTGTCAACTACCTTTCTTGTCTCATTCACCCATTGTTGATTGCATGGGCAGACCCGAGTTTACTGTAATCAATCAACAACACCCCTACTCCACTGGCCCTTTCGGCAACAGACCGCGAAGCGATCTGAAGTCTCACCCGAAGTGAATCTGATGGGTTGGCCAAGACTCAAGTGTCTTGGACCAGGTTCTGGGCATCCTACTTCCTTCCTCTTACTCTCGAGAGTCACAAGGTCAGCTGTAACTGCGTGTCGCAGTTCCCTTCTACTCGCAACGCTTTCAACTGTGCGATTCTTACCCACGCGCAAGTCGCACGGTTTCTTCTTACGCCGAACAACTTCTACTTACTCACAATATCTCCTTCCTTATCGCATCGCTGTGCACCGCAGGACAACAACCCCTTCTCAACGCCAAACCCTCAGCTCGCAGTATCGCGCACCGCAGCTCCTCTGCCTGTGCGATATCGCCTCTCTGCGATATTCTACCTCCACGACTTGCGCTCTAACGTTGGCTGTGTCGACGGGCGAAGCTCAACCTCTAGGAAGTTATACTATGATTAAACAGTCATTTAGAAACAACTTAGGGGAGTCTTTATGCACTTACTGAAATACTTCACTTACTTGGATCCTTAGGTATTACTGTAAGCTGAGCAATACATATATTCATTCACTGCAACTAATATCATAAGCATAATAACCAGTAACAGTAAGCAAATACAATCACATTCATACAACACATGACACGCAGATTTAACGTGGTTCACCCCCAGGATGGGAGCTACATCCACCAAACTGTGCTTCTATTATTTATCTTGAGGGAAGTTAGCACAGTCTATTGCACTGCATATGCAGCGCGAGATCTCTTCTAGATCTCTGGCCTACTCCTATCTCTATATTGCCTTTCTTACAATATATCCTTCCCTCTCTGTTCTCTCTGTGGATGGTTACATACAGACTCAAATGACTCACAGACAAGCTAGGTGTCTGGATTGTTACAACACAGTCTTTCTGACTGACTCCTGAGTCTACCTCAAAAATACTCCACTGGTTAACTGACTGACTAGCTAACCAACTAACCAACCAACCCTTTACAATACAAAACATAAGCTTTTATAGGCGACCCGAAGGTCTCGCCATTACAACACTGTGGGCCTGTCCTAACAGTAAACCCATACCCTAATTAGTGATAGTCGGTCCTCTCTGTCCTTGAGGTAGCCGCTTCCCATCACACCACAGCTCTCTGCAGTCTTCCATGCTTCCCGACACTAATCATGGGTACTATGCACCGCTTCACTCTCTGTCCTTTGTCTTCAATGCTTGAGCCTCGTTGCTCCTTCTCCTTTATGAGGGTTGCTGAGCCCTCCTATCTTCCGCTGCTGCCTTCAATGCAGTGGTTGAGCTTTCTTCTCTCGGCCGCTCAGGTACCGTTGCCTTATAGACTTTTCTATCTCAAAAGTCAATGTTTCCGGCTCTACTCTGCAGCTGGAAACGTGCTACAGCGTCGTAGCCTTGCCTTCTCTTCTTTCTGCCAAAACTTTACCTTTCCGCTAAACTAGCAGCTTCCTCTGTAGCTGCCGGACCCTACTCCAACAGTCCCCTAACACTCACTTGTGGCTCGCCCCCGAGCCACTACCAGCAGGTGTCTCCTGTTGTAGCTTCTCCTTCGCCTCCTGCGAAGTTTTCTGCAACTTACCTCGAAGTTCTACAACTTCATTCTTCATTACCTCGGCACGCTCTCTCTAGAGTTTCGGTAACTTAGTTCGCTGGCCTCTCTTATCCTGTCTGCCTCAGCATAAAGGTTCCTGCATGTTCCTCTCGAATAATAACGTCTTTTTCATGCGGCATTACACATCTTCCTAGAACTTCATCCGGGCCTAATTTGTATAGGAATCCTGCAATGAGGGTAAAGTCTGCTGCCTTTACAACCAACTGTTTCTTTTGCTGCTTAGTAAACTCATCAGGTGCTAATCCTGTAGTGAGGAATTGAATAATGTCAGTATAGTAGTCATCTGCAATCTGGATCGAGAATAACTGTGCATCGGGCATATTGTCTTCAAGGAAATTTGGATCTTCTCCTGAGTCTATCCGTGATAGATGATCAGGTCTAGCATTCAGTCTTTCGGGTTTCACAATGATTTCAAAATCGTGCTCCTGGAAGAGGAGTAACCATCTGCAGATTCTCCCCCCTAACACTGGTTTATTGACTAGGTACTTCAATGCGGAATGGTCAATAAACATTTTAAATGATGCACCTAATAGATAGTGCCTGAACTTCTGCAGCACATATACCATAGCTAAGCCCTCCCTTTCTGTTGTGGTGTAGTTCTTTTCCACTGTCGATAGCTTTCTGCTGGAATAGGCGATGGGATGGTCAAGATCCCCTTCTCCTGGCTGGGTCAAGACGACTCCTAATGCGATGCCAGATGCATCCACATGTACATGGAAGGGCTTAGTCCAATCTGGAAATACTAGGATGGGTGCTATAACCATCTTCTGTTTAAGTATGTCTAGACTCTGCTGGCATTCCTTATTCCATAGGAATTTTACATCTTTCTTTAGCAATTTCTCCATTGGTGCTGTAATCTTTGCGTATCCCTTGATGAACTTTCTGTAGTACCCGGTATGACCAAGTACTGTCCTCAGTTGCTTGACCGAGCTCGTTGCTGGGAGGTTTATGATGATGGCGATCTTTGCGGGGTCTACCATCAAGCCCTGTCTACACACAATGTGGCCCAACAAAATACCAAATGGTGCACAAATACACATTTCTTCAAGTTTAGAGAGATCTGGTACTGCCTACATTTCTCTAGCATCAATCTGAGATCTCCTATGTGCTTATCGAGTAGCCTAAATACAGTCCAATCATCAAAATATACTTCTAAGAATTTATGAATGTATTCTTTAAATACAACAACTACTACTCTAGAAAATATAGCTGGGGCATTCTTAAGACCAAAGGGAATTACCGTATACTGGAACGAGCCCCATTCTGTTGCAAAGGTGGTCTTAGAGCGATCTTCTGGATGTATTCTGATCTGGTGGTAGCCTGAAAAGCCATCAGTGAAGGAGTAGACCTCCTGTCCTCCCACGTTGTCTAATACTTCATCAGTGAACGGTGTTGGAAATGGATCATGAAGTGATGCATCGTTGAGTTTTCGCAGATCAACACAGATTCTTATGTCTCCTTTTGTTTTCTTCTCCTGCACTACCATAGGGCTAACCCATTCGCTTTCCTCTACTAGCTCAATGATGCAGCCTGCTGCTAGCATTTTATCAATTTCGTCCTTTACTTTTTCTTTGTAGCACGGATTCAATGTATATGGGTGCTGCTTAACTGGTCTAGCATCCTCCTTTAATGGTATTCTCATCACTCCCAGGTCTCCTACTATTCCCTTCATCTCCGTGAATTTGGTGGGAAATAGGTCCTGATAGTCGTGTAACAAATCTGCGATCTGTCCGACTGTTTCATCGTTTCAGTAGTCTCCAATAGAGGCAAACTTAGGTTCTTCGTCTGTGCCAATATTAACCTTTTTAATCTTAACGGGTTCAGTTATTGCTGGAATCTCTAACTGTGGTCCCTCCACATCGCGAGTGCCTTCTGATTCAGGAATGTTAGTATTGCGAGGATCTTCATCCGCCTCCTCTGGCTCTGATGCAAAGTTATAGCATTTCAACGCCTCTTCGAGCTGGCTGGTCCATTCAGGTTGGACTGGTACTGAGATAGTGTGATCCTCGAAAATCTTTGTCTTGATTATGTCTAGGGCCTGGGAAACACTTGGATGTTCTGACTCAAATGCGAAGGTGAGTAGGAAACTGTCTGTCATAAGTGACCATGTGGTTGTTCCCTTGCGCAGCTCGGTCTCTATATACCAATTCCTTGGAATTGTGTCCAATGTGTGAATGAATCTGTGAACCCATTCATCCTGTGGAATGTCCAACCAGTTCTGTTGACATGTCTGAATGTGTACCCTGGGGTCAGTTTCTCCTGTGTACTTCTGCTGAACATACTCTCTGTCATCAGAAAATCTGATGGCCATCAGTCTTTTTATGTTATCCCATGATGCGATATTCTCTTTATGTGCATACCACCATCTTGCAGGTGTAGCTCAAACTGCGAGGTCCATAGCTGCGATCCTCTGCTCATGAGGAATTTGTTGCTCAATTTGTTCCAAAAAATCCTGGATATCCGTCAGACCATGATAGGATGGGATCTCATTGATTTCTGCACCTATCCATCGCAGCGACTTACTTATAAGCGCACATCTGCGCAATGAGACTTCGTACAGTCTGTTCTACCAGTTTTCTAAGTTGACATCAGAATCCGATGCGCATGAACTGTCGCATTGCCAACTAATATGCCCTTCTGCGGTGGGATTTATATAGTCATTCTGGTTTGCAGTCACCTGATAGAGACTATCGATGTTATATGCCTCCTCGTCTTCTTTGATAGGTTCAACATATCTAGGGCCCTGGAGAGGATCCAATGGTGCGATGACTCGGATCTGGGCATCCTCGAAGGTCATCTGTCTTTTCTTTAGGTCGATTACAGCCTTGCTAGCGATCGCCCAATCAATACTTAATAGTGCTGGATAAGGTCGACTGTCGCCTATGATTTCTATAACCTCGAAGTCCGCAAAAGTACGAACTCCGTCAATATCAACTGGCACTTGCGGTAGTCGACCCAACGGTGACACCCGCTGCTGATTAGCTAATCTTAGGTGGATAGGCGATAGAGCTAACTGAGGGCTACCCATCTGTTCCCATGTCTGCTTAGTTAGAACATTGAACTCTGATCCAAGATCTAAGACAACCTCATCCATTTCAAACTCACCAATATGTGCTGTGAATTTCATCTCTCTTCCTGTCCTTGCATGTCTGGTAATATTATGGACAGCGCGGTGTGCACTGCCCGAGAGAGATGGTTGCCGACACTGATCTATCATGCGCTGTAGCTCACCGACAGCTTTGTCATTTCTCAGGAGTTTTATGCAGCTATGCAGGAAGGATTGTACACTCCCTATCGATTCCTCCTCGTCGCATCTTCCCGATGTGGTAGCCTGCTGTGCCTACTCAGGGCTCCTGTCACAAGAGGTTTGCTGTGGTACGCTTCTAAATGTCGGTACCTGAGATCCTGATGGGGTTGGTTCATCAAAGGAAGCCTTGGCTTCATGAAATGTTTCTTTGTTCTTCTGTAGGTCTAATGATGTTGTTTTACTAGGAGCTCTGCGTACCCACCCCTGACTTGTGTTCTTTCCGGTCTCCTGCGATGTGCCACTAGTGGAAGCACCGCTCCGAGTCACGATATTGACGCTTGGTTTTGGTTCCTTCAGTTCAGTAGCAATAAGCTGGATGTTCTGGTGTGCTGCTGGCTTAGGATCTTTCATTTTAGCGATCAGGATAGGGCATTCTTCGATGGTATGATCATAAAATTTGCAGTAGTTACAAGTAGTAGTGGCGTTCTGACAGTCCCTAGCATAGTGTCCTACAGTTCCACAATTGTAACAAGTGACTGGTCCACGACCTTGGCCAAAACCTCCTCCTCGGCCAAAGCCTTCTCCGTGTGCAAAGCCTCTGCCACAACCTCGTCCTCTGAATCCTCCTCCACGGCCTCCGTAAGTCTGATCCGGCGGTGGTCCTGCTGCTGGACCCTGTGTGTCTGCTTGGACTCTGTACACATCATGTTGTCTCTTTGACATGAGATCATAAGCTCGGCAGTCCTGTTGATCATGCCCGACGGATTTACAGAAAATACAATACAGGTTCTTAGGTGTTTGTACATACTTCTGAAGCAAAGGGCATTGCTGAGGTGGATGTCCATGTGCTTTACATATTTCACACCATGGCCCTTGTGTTCTTGGTAAGGGGCTAGGGGCCCCTGATGCTAAATAGTCTGCAAAGACTGGACAGTTGTCTTTACTATGGCCATGTGCTCTACACTTTATGCACCATATGTCTTGCATAACCTCTTTTCCTTTTTTAAGTTCATGTATCTATAACATGAGGTTGGCCAACTGGTTCTGTAGGGTTGTCATGCCTGTGGTAGTCTCTGCTAGAGGTGAAGCCTCTAGTTTCATTGCCATCTCCAGTGCTTCATCTTGAGTAGTGAGTTTCTGCTGCATTAGTGGCATTCTGATATGAGGGAGCAGCGCTGCAATAAACCATTCCTTATGCTGCTCCGGTGCAAAATCAAAGCTTACTTGGTCTATAAGGCTTTGAACTTTTGGTCAAAGTCCCATACTAACTCTGATGGAAGCTGCTTAATATCCTTAAGCTCTATAATACACTGAGACTCAGACTTAGGTTTCTTGAACTCTTTGATCATGGCGTTCTTGACCTGGGCAAGCGTCTTGGGTAATGTAGTATACTTGATGTACCATGTCAAGGCTCTATCTCTGAGTGTGGTGACCAACTGTACAAGTTTAAGGTTATCATCGTTGATTGTTTTAATGGTCCACATGGCTTCACATAGGAACCAATGCTGTTCTGGGTCTTCTGCTCCTGTACCTTTAAAAATAGGCAGCTTCATGTCATCTCCCATTCTATTCCTCTGTGGTGGATTCTGACTGACTGGGGTACTACCACTCAGCGGTGTAGGTGAGGTTGTTGTAGCAGGAGTAGGTACTGTCTGTGAACTACTGGATGGTGTACCTACAGGGTTATTCTGAGTTCCGGTCTGTTTCTGCGGAGTATAAGGGTGGTAAGGTATACCCTCCTCGGATTCTTCTGTAGTGCTAGGACTCTGTTGTCGAATACTGTCTGAACTGTTCTCGAATATTGGAGATCTGTGGTGTACCTTATACTTCTTTCCGCTACGTGTTCTTCCAATGTCGTCTAAATCACTTTCAAGTTCTTGTGACATTACTATCTTTACCTATTCATCTGAGACTAAATCCATTCTTCCTTTTTCATATAGCAGCATCTTAAGGGACAAGTTTAGAGATCCTAGGTACTTACCACGATATCCTCTGAAGAAGTATCGTTCGGCTTCGCTGAAGCTCTTTCTCTGATCGACTGCAAATTCTGTAACAAAACCGTTTAGCACGCTGGTGAGCCAAAAGTCCACTGCTCTTGTAATTGGATTTTCAAGGTTCTGCACGGTCTGAATCAGCTCCGGTGTCCAGACAATGTTTCTTTTCTTCTTGAATGTGTTGCTAGCTGTCAACTTGGATAACCAGTTGAAAAGCTCATTTCCGTAGGTTTCGAAAAATATAGCGTGTATGTCTGAAGCGATATGCTTTACTAGCCAGTCTTCTGTGCTCAGTTTAGGGCTTCGGTTTTCTTTCTTGGCAAACTCCCTTAAATCTGAATCCAGCCACTGGTGGAACTCTTCCCTGGTAGGATGCCAACAGAACATAGACTCCCAGTCATTTAAACCGGCAACAGAACCATTTGTTGATTGCATGGGCAGACCTGGGTTTACTGTAATCAATCAACAACACCCCTACTCCACTAGCCCTTTCGGCAATAGACCGTGAAGCGATCTGAAGTCTCACCCGAAGTGAATCTGATGGGTTGGCCAAGACTCAAGTGTCTTGGACCAGGTTCTGGGCATCCTACTTCCTTCCTCTTACTCCCGAGAGTCACAAGGTCAGCTATAACTGCGTGTCGTAGTTCCCTTCTCCTCGTAACGCTTTCAACTGTGTGATTCTTACCCACGCGCAAGTCGCACGGTTTCTTCTCACGCCGAACAACTTCTACTTACTCACAATATCTCCTTCCTTATCGCATCGATGCACACCGCAGGACAACAGCCCCTTCTCAACGCCAAACCCTCAGCTCGCAGTATCGCGCACCGCAGCTCCTCTGCCTATGCGATATCGCCTCTCAGCGATATTCTACCTCCACGACTTGCGCTCTAACGTTGGCTGTGTCGACGGGTGAAGCTCAACCTCCAGGAAGTTATACTATCATTAAACATTCATTTAGAAACAACTTAGGGGAGTCTTTATGCACTTACTGAAATACTTCACTTACTTGGATCCTCAGGTATTACTGTAAGCTGAGCAATACATATATTCATTCACTACAACTAATATCATAAGCATAATAACCAGTAACAGTAAGCAAATACAATCACATTCATACAACACATGACACACAGATTTAACGTGGTTCACCCCCAGGATGGGAGCTACGTCCACCAAACTGTGCTTCTATTATTTATCTTGAGGGAAGTTAGCACAGTCTGTTGCACTGCATATGCAGCGCGAGATCTCTTCTAGATCTCGGGCCTACTCCTATCTCTATATTTCCTTTCTTACAATATATCCTTCCCTCTCTGTTCTCTCTGTGGATGGTTACATACAGACTCAAATGACTCACAGACAAGCTAGGTGTCTAGATCGTTACAACACAGTCGGTCTGACTGACTCCTAAGTATACCTCAAAAATACTCCACTGGTTAACTGACTGACTAGCTAACCAACTAACCAACCAACCCTTTACAATACAAAACATAAGCTTTTATAGGCGGCCCGAAGGTCTCGCCATTACAACACTGTGGGCCTGTCCCAATAGTAAACCCATACCCTAATTAGTGACAGTCGGTCCTCTCTGTCCTTGAGGTAGCCGCTTCCCGTCACACCGCAGCTCTCTGCAGTCTTCCATGCTTCCCGACACTGATCATGGGTACTATGCACCGCTTCACTCTCTGTCCTTTGTCTTCAATGCTTGAGACTCGTTTCTCCTTCTCCTTTATGAGGGTCGCTGAGCCCTCCTATATTCTGTCGCTGCCTTCAATGCAGTGGTTGAGCTTTCTTCTCTCGACCGCTCATGTACCGTTGCCTTATAGACTTTTCTATCTCAAAAGTCAACGTTTCCGGCTCTGCTCTGTAGCTGGAAACACGCTACAGCGTCGTAGCCTTTCCTTCTCTTCTTTCCGCCAAAACTTTACCTTTCCGCTAAACTAGCAACTTCCTTTGTAGCTGCGGGACCCTACTCCAACACCCATTAATTTCTTACTACCAGAAATTGGTTGGGTTGGTTATTGCATGGGATGGGCAAGGTATGACCACCCAAATTCGAATTAGAGAAGCCATCAGTTGTGGGGAAACACATTTTGACTCCTTGGGCAAGAAAATACCCAAAAACGTATGCCATTCTACCATGCTTTCATGTTTTCATGTTTTCTCCACCATTTTTCCTTCACGTGAGCTCTCTCAGGCATCCAGAACTTCTTGTGTGTGTTTCGTTTCGTGTTTTTGGTTGTTGGCTTCATTTTCCCATGGATGGGAGGTCGTTTTTGCAATGCCAGGGATTGGGTTGGTTTTCCTCACATTTTTGGAGCTGCCGGTACATTTTCCACTCATAATTTTGCAGTTTCATGTGTTTTTACCATGGCCGTGAAGTGTTTTTGTTAACTTCTAGTGGCTGGGATCTCTGCCAGGCATTTTGGTGTTGTTTACACATGCCCATGGTGGGTAATTTCATTGTCTAGTGTTTCTCAATGAGTGGGAGAACAGAGCCACTAATTTTGGGTGCTGCTGGAATTCAAGTTGCTCAGTCTGAGCCATTTTGACCAATTGCCATACCCGATTTGGCCTCTGTGGTGTGTTTCCCTTTAAATTCCAGAACTATGAATTTCTGTGTATTCTATGGTTGTTGGTATTTGGACTATTTGGGAGTGGGAATGGAGTCTGAGTTTTCTTGATAAACCTAGTGTGTGCAGGAGCCTCACAGACAAAGATAGAGGGTTGGATTTCTTCTCTACACCCCCTGAATAACACTGGAAGGGAACTCATGGGATGAAGTATTGTGCAATAGAGAAGGGGATGATTCCTTGTGTTGGGTGTGTGTGGACGTCTTAGAAGTCAGGCTAGCTCTGGTGCAGGTGTGCCTAGTTCTTCAGTGAGCCCACTAGCTTAGTAGCCAGCGTTACTAGCTCTTGATAGCCTGATAAACCCAACTTTGTTGGCTTGGCTGAGTTGTGTATTCTTGGCTATGTGTGAGCTTGCTAGTTTCCCCTTACTCCTTGAGGAATCATGGCCAACTCAGGGGTGGTAGTGTTTCTGAGTGTTTGATAAGCACACTGGCCTATGGTTGGGTAGAACGTTGCAACGATGTAGCTGGGTGCGGGATAAGCTTCTATTAAAGATAAGTATCTCTTTTGTTTAAATCCTTGCAACTGTGTTTAGTTTATAAATATGATGAACATGTTAATGTGTTGAATGAAATGTAAATGTTTCTGCTGTTTGATAGTAATTTATGCATCTATGTATGTTTATTTCCAATGCATTTTATTTTACGTTCACGGGGCTTAGTTGTCTGGATTTTCAGCATTATAATCGTGTCCTCTCGCCAGTAGAGGGGTGGGGACGTGACATCCATAGCAAGGAAATATCACAAAGGCAATGGAAAACTACGACGATGAACACAAAGAGTTTTATCAACAAGGATAAAGGGATGTAGACTCAAGCATATGGAAATGGGGAAATTTTTTGCTATAGTTTCCTTAGTCTCAAAGTTTCTCCTCTCCCAATGCTTCATAATTGATCAATATATAACCCTCAAATGGGAAATGGAGGGTTGAATCAGATTGTTTTTAGGCATATGAAAGGCCAACAATCAATATATTCATTACTTAATGAGGAAAAATCCAAATATTTTTTGTTTTTGAGCACAAAAACGATGTATGCGGGTTGTAATGATGCAAGGTATCTATACTCAAGATGCATAATTGCTGACTTGTGCTTTTCTTCAAAAATTCCAATTTTAGTGTTAAATTGAAGCACTAGGGCTATACTGAGTAAGGGGGTATAGTGATTCTTCATAGGGACAAGGGAATACCATCAAGGAATGATGCATAAGGTGTGGAAAATCATGTTATAACATATGCCCCCTAATTTGTGAGGTCAGAGGGGCACACGATGGCTGAAATAAATTATAACAGTCCCAAAAGTGGAGTAGTGAAGATCCATGTGGAAGAACTAGCCACTCGTCAACATAATACAAAGATAAATTTGTGTACATGAATACAAATCTGGAGTATATATAGAAGTCTCATAAAATATTAGTATAATTACTATGTGATCCAATCAACAGTTGGCATGTTGTTGAACTTTGACAAAGTCTAGCACTTAGACTGCTTCGACAGGTCCAACATTGGATTCGACGAGTCCTAACCTTTACACAACCAACTTCAACAACCTAGATAGGTTTCATGCTTGACATATAACATCATGAAATGCCTTGTTAGAACCGACGACTGTAGAACATCGACAACATGTCTTTGTCTTTCAATCATTTGCGACAGTTTAACTTCCGATCCATTATAACTTCTTGTAACTAAACGTAATGATTAATCACCCAAGTGTATTAGAATATTATATAAACATGTACACCATTGTAACAATCAACCAACCTTGATGGAGAAGAAGTAATGATAGAAATTGGTTCAAATTATTTCTTATTGTCTATGCGTATACTTTCTGTCGATATAGTGTATTTCCGCATTTACTTGTTCTTTTTCTATGCTTCCTCCATAACAATTCTTGACTCATTCATTTGAATGTTGTCCCCAATGTGCACTTGGGCATGGCCTGGATCATTGGTATCACAACATGATTCAAATCTTTATTCAGAGCTTAAGTTACATAAGCACTTCCATTGAAGTTATTTAACTTATGCCTATTCAAACACACTCGCAAACTCAGCATTACAAGTCGACACTTCCTTCAACTTCAAAAAAGATGGCCAAATAAGCAAACAATAGACATGCAACTGAAGATATATAGCAACTCATAGAAAAATCACTGGCTCACCAGTGTACTGAAATATTCACCCAATTCAGTGAAATTCTCTTGCGATTCGCTTCAAACTCTAGAGAATCCTCGATGCGACCTCACTCCGATAAAATAAGCCCCTTCAAAGTGAAAATGAATATGGGCATACATAATATTGAAGGAAACATTGACGCGGAATCCATTTACAATTAGGTACAACAACTGGAATCGTATTATTCCACGAATCAACTCTCTGAAGCAGAAAATATCACCATTTCATCCTTGAAGATGTCAACCTCCGTACACTGCTGGTGGGAAAATTTATCGACAAATATGTAAAAACAAGGAGGCCCCATAAACACATGGGTAAAATTTATTGAACATGCCTGAAAGGAGTTCTACCCGCCTAAGTATCTTGAAAAACAATATAAGAAGTGGCAGCATCTAAGGTAATGGAAAGACCATTCCATGCTGAGTTACAATGACGAGTTATATCGACTCATGGCTATACTTGACGCCCATGAAGAAGAGAAATTGGTTGTCCTGAAGTATGTCAACGGATTATCCCCGTACATTCAGCAAGAGATGGAATTTCTGACTGTTAGTACGCTTGCAGATGCATTTCATTATGCTAGCTGTTAGCACATATTTTGTTCCATATGACTTAAAGACTTTTTCGGTAAAAAGAGAAAAAAATTTCATATTGGAGATCAAGAAAGCAAGGTTTTTTCGGCTAAGTAAAACTTGGATTTTTGCTTTGACATTATCGAAATAACTCAACAATTTGCTTTGACATTATCAGAATAAATCAACAATTTGAGCCGACACTTTCGGAAAAAAGAAAGTTAGTTCCGCTTCTTTATCCTTTTCAGTGGAATTGGGCAAGTCAAGCATACATTGTTGAAGGAACTCGGCAAGATGACCCGATTGACCAGCGAGTGCCGAATTTTCGAAACATTTGAGTAAGTGTTGCCAAAATGGTTGGTAGTGAAAATTTTTGGGGAAACTCATCAAGTGCCGCTGAAACAGTCGAAGCAATTCAAGAATTATTATACATGACCAGTTTCGGGGAAACTCATCGAGTGCGGTGTTATTTATAAGAAGGTTAAAGGAAAGAGAAAATGATAAGAAATTTAAAAAACCAAAGCTTTCCTAAGCAAAAATATGGATAAAATTGTCTTCTCGAACAAGAAATCAAAGCTTCACAAGATTTTTGTTTCAAGAGAAGAGGCCAAACAAGTAATAGTTATAGTGGAACATGGAGATGAATTATCAGTACAAAAAGCATGTGAATAATATGTTTGTATGTTTAAATTCTTGCAAATGAAGGTGGATCCATGGTGCAGATGAATACCATACAATATCCAATGGTGTGCAGTCATTCTACTGGTTAGAGATGTGAGTAGGTTAATTGTTCAATGATCTACATAATTTTTATGCCGCATACAGGTTTTTAACATTTGTTCTTATCCTACCAGAATGATAACAAGGCATCTAAAGCAACATTTTTGGAGCATTTTCAGGAATTCAAAAGCATGATCAACATGGCATAGTTAACAAATCGAATCACTTGGCATCCTTTCTAGATTTATTGCAACTTAATTCTATTTTTGGTATATAGATTTGTGTCCTAGAAGATAGGCATAGTTTGTTAAAAATAATTGACAAATGTAATAAGGAAGTTACATACGCCTATTTTTAGCATGTAGGTAGTTAACAACTCATGGAGCATATTTGTATTTAAGAAACACTTTGTATTGTAATAAAGGTTGGATTTTCAAGAGTAGAGAGGCTCTTTCACTGTAATAGGTTTCAATTTCTGGAAATGAATAAAGTTGCAGAGAAAAAATGTTGAAGGTTTTCTATGGCAGAGATTCTTGTTCCATCATTTTTCTTAGTAAGTGATTATCTTTCGTGATTGCTTTTCTAGTTTCCCACTGCATTATGTATATTCTTTCATGTTTGAACAATAGTTTTATGTAATAGAATTCATCCCAGATGCTTTAGTTCATGGATTCAAGCATTTAAAATTTTTCTTTTAAAGTTTTATAGAATTCACTCGAGTTAGGTTCTTTGTTTAATGGCATTTCTCCCTTTGTCTGCTAATCAACCTGATAATACCTCAATACTGAGGAAATGATGTCTACCCTTCCTTTGTCCACGATTCTTTCAAATCCCAATCTCTTGTAGCCCAAACTAATTTTTTATCATCGACCCCATTTCCCAATGGTCTCCTCCATGTTTGTCTTTCCAAATCTTTTAAAAACATACTTGCCCTACCGTAAATATGACCTTCTGAATGTCATTGATTGAGTATTTTGAGTGAGAAGGATCTAAAAAAATTGAGATATTCCTCTTTGGATGTATACGGTCAGAATATAGTCGAAAGTGGTTCTGTGGTTACCTTGATATTTACCTTTCACAGCCTGGGTACATTCCGAGTGACAACATATTGGCGCCGTTGCTAGGGAATGAGGGTTCAAATCTTCCCTGGGTATGAATTAAAGAGTTTTAGATTTGATTGTTGATGGTAAAAAAAGGTCAAACA
Source organism: Pseudotsuga menziesii (assembly GCA_001517045.1). Lineage (NCBI taxonomy): Eukaryota > Viridiplantae > Streptophyta > Pinopsida > Pinales > Pinaceae > Pseudotsuga > Pseudotsuga menziesii. The sequence continues at coordinate 552,253 of LPNX010850561.1, forward strand.
TCAAGAAGGTTGTGCATATTTCACTTGGCGACTCCATCTTCAAAGAATCCAGTTTTGAATTTTTTTTATGGCGACTCCACTCTCAAAACATTGCAAAGTTTGAAGAGATGATTCAGTTTCTTCATTAGTTAAGATGAGTTCTATATATGCAAGGTATTCTCCTATGAATCACACTCACATTCCTGGTTTTCTGAATCGAATACCTAATGTTAATTGGTAAACATGTCTTTTAAAATTTAAATATCAAAAGAGTGATGTTATTGCCCTTCATTTGGTTAGATTTCATATAAATATATATAAGCTAGGAGTTGAATTGCATGAGGATTCTTTAATGAAAATTTTCATGGTTAGTTTGGAAGTAGATGCAAGATCAGGGTATGATGGATTACCATCAGGAAGTTTATCTTCCCTTAAAGAATTTCATACAATATTTCATGAACATTTTAAATATCAATATCCTTCCTTGCTCCTAGTTCAATATTGTTGCATGCATGTTAAAGGTTTCATTGAATATTTGGAGAAATGTACTGTGACGATGAGTTTATGTATGGAGATATTTTAGAAATTTTACATGAGAACTCATTTCATAAAAAAAGAAATAAAAACCTGCTACCTTGACATTCAAGAAAATTCCCAGCAGTTGATAATTTCTTCCTTGACTGAAGGTGACATAAGCCAAAACTCTTATTCAACCAGTTACATTTCTTTTCCTGAAATTGACGATAGTTTCAAACATTCTTGTCAATCTTTGTGTGACCAAGAAGGAACTTGGGACTGTCAATTCAATTTTTACTCATATCATTCAACTTCTAAATTTTTTTTACAAGAAGAGGCTTCCCATTTTGTAATCATAAAATCACCTTTTGCAACAACAATATTTTCAAAGTTATAATACTTCTGTGGTTGATTATATAGAGAATTTTAATTCCGGAGAATATCAGTCTTATAATCCTTCTGCATGTTTATTTTCTGAAATTGCAAGTAAATAAGAATCAAATAGTGAATTAAGGGTTGAATAAAGACCTTTGTGTGTTTATCAAACTCAAATTTCACCTGGAGACTTACAAGAGCATGCAAATCCCGCTTTGTTTATGGATGATGGGAAGCATAAAAAATATTGCATTCAGTCCCATCCTATGAGAAAACTAGCAGTTTGCAATGAGGAATTGAAATACCAAGAAGAAAATGAGAGTTATCAATGGAATATTTCTTGATGTTTTTTAAATTCAGAAATTTTATGTCAAGAAGAAATTAGTTTGCTTGATTATATTGAATAACATAATGACATTTCTTTTAAAACACTTGAAAATAATGAAGTTGTGAATGCAGAAATTTTAAAACAAGTTGATGACATCTCATTTAAGAATTGTTATGAGCATACTCTTTATGGTTTTTCTAAAGATCAGTTTGATAGTGTACAAGAGAAATTATAGTTTGAACAACCTTGTCATGGAAAACAAATGACATAAAAATTTGAAGGTTGTCATGTATTTTATGACACAGTGGTTGAATACATGGATAGACTTTTCAGTCAGGATGGTTGGTTAAGTTTCTACCAAAAATACCACATCTATCATCATTGTTTTTTGTCACTATGGTTTTCAATTTTAAATTTGATTAAGCATGATGAAGAAGCAACATTTTTGGATAAATTGCTTGGTTGTATTTATTGGAAATCAGACTTTACTTGATTGGGAATTTGTGCTCGGTAAAGTAGGGTAGGTAGGTGTGAATAACCTCGACATGGTGAGCATTTCTTTCATCATTTGTTCAGTTTGATTTTAGTATGAGTTCAATTTAGTTTCAGTTCAATTTTTATTTTACAGTTGGTTTCAGTCTTTAGAGGATGGATGGGTGGTAGGTTACAGGTTACAATGTGGTTTCAGGTGATGGTTATAGGTTAGCGCAGGTTGAGAGTTTCAAGAAAGATTGGGAACAACCCAACAGATCAGGAACTTGGTCTATAGGGTTCTTTTCTACCTCATAGGGAGGATAACATCCCTAATTGGAGCCAGTTGTTAGCATAGATTTTGTTTCATATGATTTGAAGGCTTTTTGGGTAAAAAAAGATTTTTTTTTCATATTGGAGATCAAGAAAGGAAGGTTTTTTTTCGGTTTTATCAGCCAAGTAAAACTTGGATTTTTGCTTCGACATTATCAGAATAAATCAGTAATTTGCTCCGACATTATCGAAGTGAGTCAACAATTTGAGTAGACACTTTCGAAAAAATGAAAGTTAGTTTCGCTTCTTTAGCCTTTTTTAAATCAATTGGGAAAGTCAAGTCGACATTGTCGGAGGAACTCGACAAGATGACCTGATTGACTAGCGAGTGCCATATTTTTAGAACATTTGAGTAAGTATTGCCGATATGGTTGACAGTGGAAAATTTCAGGGAAACTTGTCAAGTGCCACCAAAATAGTTGGAGCAATTTAAGAAGTATAAGACACAACCGGTTTCAGGGAAACTCGTCGAGTGCTACCGAAACTATCAGAGCAACTCATCCTAGCTAGGTGCTCTGTTTAATGGAATGTCTCCTTTTATCTGCTAATCAAATTGCTAATACCTCAAGGCTGAGGAAATTATGTCTACCCTACTTCTGTCCATGATTCTTTGAAACCCCAATCTCTTACATCCCAAAATCATTTATGATCATTGACCCCATTTCCCAATGGTCTCCTCCATGATTGTATTACCAAATATTAATAAAAAAACTTGTCCTACCAGAAATATGACCTTATGACTGTCATTGATTGAATATTTTGAGTGAGAAGGCTCTAAAAACACTAAGAGATCCCTCTCTCGCTGTATAAGGTCAGAATATAGTCAAAATTAGTTATGTGGTTACCTCAAGATATACCTTTCATATCCTAGGTACATTATGAGTGCTAAAACCAATAAGCTTGAAGCTAAACAAAAAGGAAAAGCATGTTTTGTGAACAAGCCAGCAGGTCGAACATCCAACAAAAAATTACCAGCCAACTCTAACAAGTTTAAGCACCCTTCTCAGCAGACTCATCCAAATCCCAATAATCACAAGAATAAGTTTTAGAAAGACAAGAAGGATCACAACAAAAAAGATCCTATCAGGAAATGGTGTGATTATCACAATTCAACATGGAATGATACGTCATAATGAAAATCTCAGAAGACATTTTTGGAAAAATTGTCGACATCTAACTTGTCTGATAGAACCTTGGAAGAATCTGATCCTGATGCATCAACCCTCTTGGATTCGACTTCGACCACTCTGATGGCCTCAAATATTGTTGACAAGGAGGACCAAGAGCACCTATTCCATACACGGATATGGGTTCATAAAAATCCATTACACTTGATTGTGGATAATGGTAGCCAGAAGAACTTTGTTTCTGAATATCTTTTGAAGAAATTAGGTCCTGTCACCACTCGACATCCTAATCCTTACAATATCGGTTGGATGAAGGATGGGCAGGAACTAAGAATCACACGCCAATGCATACTCACCTACTTCATTAAGACTTTTGAATATGAAGTACTCTATGACATGACACTGCTTTCCATAGCTAACTCCTTGTTTGGGAAACCTTACTTGTGGGATCAACGCATTACATATCAATCACGACCTCAGAAGGTGATTGTCAAAATTTGGAATCAATGGTACGACATTCTAGAGAGAAAACCCACATCAATATTGGTTGTTATGATAACTTCCAAACAAACAAAGAATCTTATCAATCATGCTTAGAAGTTTGCATTAGTTATGATAAAGCCTCAACATTCTAGGAAAATTATAGAAACAATTCGACACACTGAAAAATGTAGTTCCCAACAACAACAACAGATCAACCACAATCTTGAGGAATACCAAAACGTATTTCAAGAGTTGAATGAAGTACCTCTGCATTGTCAGGTAAAACACTCCATTGAACTTGTTCTTGGTTCTTCATCACCTAACACATTTTTTTTTATAGAAGATCCATTCTCAAGAACTAAGAGATTCATAGGAAAATACATGATTTGATAAACAAAGGTCATATATTCCCCATCTTCTCCCCTCGCGGAAGTCTAGTCATCCTAGTTCCAAAGAAACACAAGACTTGGCGCATGTGCATTAACTATCGAGCTCTCAACAAAATTTTAGTAAATAACATATACCCTCTTCCAAGGATAAACAGACTCATCAACTATCTGAAAGGTGATAAGTTCTTTACGAAGCTTGACCTTAAGTTGAGATATCATCGAATTTTGATCAAGTCCACCAATGTATGGAAAACGAATTTCAAGGCCAAGGAAGAATTGTTTAAATGGTTAGTCATGCCTTTCATCTTAACTAATGCACCTGCAACCTTCATGAGATATATGGATGACCTTCTATGACCTTTCATTTGAAAGTGTGTAATTTTCTATATCGACGATATCTTGATTTTTAGTCGATCATGGAAAGAACATTTCAGACAGCTTCGACATTCTCCAACAACATCGACTATAACTGAACATGGACAAATGATCATTTGCGATGACCAGGATCAAATATTTGGGGTATGTAATTGACTCTGCAGGAATTCATGATGACCCATAAAATGTATATATCCTCAAATATTATACCATTCTTCAAAACATTCATGAACTATGAGTTTTTCTTGGTTTGGAGAATTTCTATCGACGGTTGATACTCAGGTTCAACCACATTGCATGGCCTTTGAATCAATTGACTAAAGGAAATGGGAAAATTGTCTTCAAATGGACACCAACACAACAACAAGCTTTTGAACAATTCAAAAAAAATATTTGTACTGCACCAGTACTTTTGTTACCTGATTTTCATCATCCCTTTGAGATTGAGACAGATGCATCGGACTATTCCCTTGGCGCAGTGATCACTCAGTCGGGTCACCCAATCACGTTTCATTGTGAAACTTTCAACGACACTGTTAGAAGGTATTCGCTGTAAGAAAAATAACTATATGCCATTGTGAAATCTCTTAAGAAATGGAGACACTGGATTCTTGGTAAGGAAACAATCATTCTTACTAACCATAAGCCTCTACAGTTCACTCTTTCCCAGTCGAAACTACATACAAATTGACAAATAAAGTGGATTAATTACCTGCAACAATTTCAGTTGGTAATTAAGTATTGGAAAGACAAATACAATGATGCAACCAATTGTCTCAGCCGACCACCCATTACTCTACTATCTACAGTAATGAGTATGAAGGGTTACGACACCACTACTTGGCCACAATTGTATTCGGTAGACTACAACTTCTCTGCAATTTATCGACAACTTCATACTGACACATTGTCTACTACCTACTACTTCCTGAAGGACACCTTGCTATACAAGATTGGAAATCTTTGTGTACCGACAGGTGGGAACCAACATAAGCTCATTTGTGACATGCACTATAGGAATATTACATGACATTCTAGAGTCACAAAAAAACTTATTATCCTCCAAAATTATTTTTATTGGCCTTGACATAAATCTGGCGTCAACAAGTACATTCGATTGTGCGTAGTTTGTGCCATTGCTAAACTGCCAAATCGACGACAAGGATTGTACACACCCCTTACAGTTCCTAGTCGACCATGGGAATCTATTTATATGGACTACTTGAAAGGATATCCTACTACCAAACATTAACATGATGTTTTCTTAGTATTAGTCAATAGATTTTCCAAGATGTCTGTACTTATACCATGCAATAAGACTACGACAACACAACAAACTGCTCAACTGTTCTTCGAACATGTGTGGAAACATTATGGCCTCCTGGAAACCATTATTTTCGACAAATATGCTATATTTTTCAGAACCCTTTGGAAAAATATGTGGCAACATATCGACACGATACTTTCTTTGTCGACATCCTTCCATCTGTAGAGAGATGGATAGACTGAAGTTGTAAATCACTTGGTAGTACAACTTCCTCGCATGTACAACCACAATTATTGTTGAACATGGGATGACAACCTTCCAGACATATAACACAACTACAATCGTGCTCAACACATATCTACGGGAAATATTCCATTTGAGATATATTATGGATTTCAACCATCAATTCCTATAGACTTGATCAATTCCTCGATACAGTCAAATGAACCTAACTTCGAATGACAAGAAGTCAAGAAACAATTAAATATCAGAGATCAAATATAGAACATCCAGACGCAAGCACAAGAAATGTTGCAACGAGCTAATGCAAAAGCTAAGGCTCGACACGATAAGAATTTTATTACTCATTCATTCCAAATTGGGGATCAGGTCTGGTTACGTATAAAGAAGGATCACTTCACTAGCCATACCAAAATGCGAAACCTTTGTGATATGGTCCATATAATATCCTTAAACCAATTTGAGAAAACTATTTTTATCTCGACATTTCTGTATGCCTTGGCCTACATCCAGTCTTTAATGTAGATCTAATTTTGCAATACCATGCACCATTGTTGGAACACAACTACTTGCATACAATAGAACCCAAATACATCCATCCAGATGATAAGGAATCTCTTCTTTACGACACCATTTTGGTACTACACATACGCCATACAAGGATGAAATCCATTCCCTTGTTTCAAGTGGTGAAAGCTGGACAAATCCTCACATAAGGAAAATGGTTCTCTACTACTGAAGTAGCCAACAAGTTTCCTCACCTGAATGAAGACATAATGGATGCCATTGTTTCTTAAGGAAGGAGGAATGATCCAATCAACATTTGGCATGTTGTCGAACTTTGACAAAGTCTAGTACTTTGCCTTCTTCGACAGGTTCAACATTGAATTCGATAAGTTTGAAACTCAACACAACCAACTTCGAGAACCTTTATAGGTTTCATGCTCGACATAAAACATATTGAAATTCCTTGTCGGCACCGATGATTATCGAACATCGACAAAATATCTCTGCCTTCTATTCGTCTGGGACGGTTGAACTTACGAACCATTATAACTTCTTATAACTAAACATAATGGGTAGCCACCCAAGCATCTCAAAATCCTATATAAACATGTACACTATTGTAACAATCAGCCAACCTTGATGGAGAAGAAGTAATAACAGAAATTGGTTCGAATTCTTGCATATTGTTTGTGCGCATACTTTATGTCGATATAATGTATTTTCTGCTTTACTTGTTCCTTTTCTATGCTTCCTCCATAACAGTGCTTGACTTATTCAATTGGATATTATCCCCAGTGTGCACCTAGGAATGACCTTGATCACCATGAATAGACATAATAGACATATGTCATAAGAGCATAAGGTAGATGGAGAGGGGGAGCATGGACTTAATTGTGCCAACTAGGACAACTCTGTGACGCAGGAGGAATCAACAAAATATCCATAGGTATTGGAAGCATAACCTGTCGGTGAATAAAACTATGAATAATGAGTACAACTCCTAATGAAATACTAAAAAACTGACCCGTGATGGATGGACTCGTAAAATATGCTTTTTTCGAAGGCGACACGACAACATCCAATATAAGGAGATATCATTTTCCATTCAATTTTTTTATGTTTTTTAATTTTTTTGGTCTTTTTCATAATTATAAAGATTGAAAAAGAATAAAATGTGCTTATAGTACAACAAAGAGGAAACAAGTGTTGCAGTCAAACAAACTAGTTACAAGCAGTGGAACATACCTATGCTCAATGCAAGGAAATGTGGGCATGATTAGAACACTTGGGGGAATGTTTCCTCTGGGATGAGGGGTGATAGAGACACACATGATAAATAAGAGGATCTTGTTGGCTAGAATTGAGAAAATAACAAGAAATATGGCTTATAAAATTCATTACAGGAGTAGGTCTAAAATGGATCTCATAAGGGAAATAATAAAATAAAAGTTCTAAATTTTGGAGGAGAAATTGAAAAACTACTTTTTTCTTATCTTATTTTTGAC
>LPNX010850561.1:560252-572796 GCA_001517045.1 Pseudotsuga menziesii
TGTATTTTAATATTAAAATACATTTTTTTTTATTGAAAATTTTATTTTTGGGTGCTGTGGGAACCTCATAAGTATGCAGTGTGGGTATGGGTTGGATGCATAATTGAATTCCACATCCAAAGAGTCCCCAAGCTCAAAATTAAAATATGTTTTTTTATTGAAAATTTCATTTTTGGGTGACGTGGGTACCTCAGAAGTATGCAGCGTGGGTATGGGTTGGATGCAGAATTTTAATTATGCATCCAACTTGTCCCCAAAATTGAAATTTGGGTGAAATGATAAGGAGATATGTATAAAACATGATAATAAAAAGTAGTTTTTTTCTTTTTCCCTCCATTTTTTACAAATTTTACCCCCATGGTAGACATCATCATCTTGAATCCTATTAGTTCTTATAAAGTGAATTTTAATGGTACAATTTTCCTCAGGAGGCCCATTTTAGAACTCAAAATTTCTCTAATTTGGAAGCATAAATCCAACATTAAGCTCAATATGGCAAGTAGACGCATGCAATGCATTTACAACTTGATAAAAAAATGGGAGTCGCTAAGGGAGATAACTGACATAAAATATAAGAAAGAAAATGAAGTTTGTATTCAAATTCATGGAGAGACTATAAGGGATTCTCAAACCTAATGAGGAGGCTTAACATAGGCACCAAATGGAAAGACAAGATCTAACTAGGGTACCCATGATCAAGAAAGCTCTATCGCTTACATAAAGATACTTTTAGAAGAAGCAAGGAGGTTTTGTGTGAATAAGAAGTGGGTTCATACCTATGGTCAATGTAACATAGTCATGGGATAATGAAAAATTAATGCAAAATATGACATTATCCTATATGCCAATTAAAATTTATACCTTCGAAAGGTGTGAACAAGCTCTAAAATGATCAAAATCCGTTAAGGGTCAATGAAACTACATAAAAAATGGACCTTGCACAATAATATTAGTCCAAAATAGTTATAAATAATAAATGGAGGGTCAAACTATAGTAAAGTGGGTAATTTTTTTAATAAATAGTAAAAAAGTCATTATTTATCATACCATTTGTTTTTTTATCTCTCATAGTTATTTTGAAGCTCTTTGGACCCACAAATTTCAAAAGTGAAATCCAGGAGCTATGAGCCACAAAATAAACAATTGTTGGGACTATGTAATTCCTCTCTCCAAGCTCTTTCATTTCATTGCTTTTATTTGATGTTTTGATGGTGGATTTTTTAAATTTTGGCCACAAAAACTATGGTTCTCAACCCACGTGGATGACAAGTCATTGGGTCATGTATAGGGATGGATACATGCAGGAAAAGAAAATCCTTCCCACGTGGCCACACATATGTTGATACTATGACCCGTCTGTAACACCATGAAGGTTGTTTTTTAAATTATGGAACCTCACAAATCCTTTTTCCTTTACATGATGGTGATTGAGTGGAGGGAGAGAGAGAATGAAGATGTTGATAGGACCGTGCATGGTGATTTGGTATCCCAACAAGCATTGCAAAGGTGTGGGATCTACAAGTTTTGGAACATTGGGAGTATGAGGGATCAACCAAGAATACTTCAAATTCTTATAGACTATTGGGATATGGATACAAAGGTGTTCATGCTGGACGAAATTCCATTAAAACTCGAGATAGAATACATTTATTTCATCACAGGACTATCCCACTGAGGAGATGTAGTGAATATTAGGGCTTGTAGAGAAGGTGTGGGAATTAATATTGATGAGTATATATCTATATATTTCCTTCCAAATACTAAAAAAGTGGGAATTCAAGTCCCTATGAATGCAATATAGATCCTTGGTGTCAAAGTGATCATTCTAGTTCTAGCTAGGATATTAGGTTAGACATCACTACACCAGGCATCATGACCTCTCATGTTGTACATGGTAGAATGTATGAGGCCAATATTATATGACTAGAGAAATTCCTTGTTGGGTAGCATGAAACATTAGGTGACAAAATGCAATTTTGGTCGAACCAAGAATTTCTGGTTCACCAACATACTATGCACTTTCTTCTTCAAGAGGGTACTGAGCCTTAGTCCTAGGTTTGACATTCCTACTCATGGTCTATGGGATCCATCTCGGTCTCATTGGATCGATGTGATGCATAGGTTAGGAGGGAGCAGAGCACCTTTCCCATTCACTGATGATTTTTTTCGATTGGTGGAAGTGATAGATCATCGCCATAGGTGATCATCCCTATGTAGGGATCAAATTCTGTGGAGATAGAGATATGCCACTACCACCAAGGCCCGCATTCGATGATATCGCTGAGATTTATTTTTTCGTTTTACAATATTTCATTTTTTTGTATTTTTGATATAAGGAAATAAAAAATATGGTTTTAGTGGTATCATGTATTGAAATTAGGTTCATTTTTGCAGATGTACATCCATGAGGTCCAGGGGATTCCCACGACACCGGCATAGAGGCTGAGGAGATGAGATGATCAAAGATGATGCCAAGTGACCACTACAAAATGTACAAGGAAACTTGGCCTACTTAACCCATAGGATCCCTATGGTACATGTCAAGTACATGCCCAAGGAAATGCATACACATGTGCTCATGGTTCCCTGTCGGTGGGTTAGACTATTTAGGCGTTTAGATAACACTATAGTTTGATACCATGATCATCATATAGGCCCACAAGCATAGATACTAGGGTATTATTTTTGTATCAGCCATGTACATTTTGAGGGATTAAAGATAAGTTTTGTATTGGGATACCCTATGTTTTGGAACTTTTATGGAAAATACAAATTTATTGCGACCCGTTTGATATATGTACATGTGTGTAAATGTAAATGTGAATGTTTATGTGCATGATTCTTCTTTAATTATGTGAAAAATTCCATTCTAAAATGTAATTTGCATATGAATCAAGAAATTTGATTATAACACCTAGGTATATGAATGTATGCAATGTAATCAAAATGTTGTTCCAACAATATTACCCCTAAGAATGCTATCAACAACGTAGGATCTCTAACATGATATAGGCCATTCATTTGTGACACAATCAACTGTGAATCTAGGTGAACCTCTAAATACCAACTACCATTTGAAATGGCATTCTGTAATAGTTCAATCACTGCACTATACTCAACGACATTATTTGGGGACGACCAAAGGCATATTCCTCCTCAAGACACAAGTTGACCCTCAAGTGCATAAATGAACCAATTATCAGAATCTAAGTCCCATGTATGGAGTCTGGAACCATCAACAAATCCTAAGTACATCGAAGACTCTATCAAAGTTTGTCAAGCAATAGGAAGCATGTCAACAAACCAATGACACTACAAGAAAAACTAAAAAGGATGCAAAAATGTACAATAATATTCAAGGTACCAGCCTAAGTTGGAAACTTAGGCATAGTACTTCTTAAGGTAGATCTCATTTCTAGGATCCTTTAGTACATTCCCTTTGTAATATTCTAAGTCATAGGATCCCTTCTCTATGACATGCCTCACGATGTAAGGACCATGCCACATAGGATTAAATTTACCTACCCCCAATGGTTCACTGGATTGATCATATAAAAGGACCAAGTCACCCTCATTATACTGATGAGGATGGATATAATTATTGTACTAGGCCTTGAAATGAGGATTATTCAGTTCTATTTCCATGGTGACATCTTGACTTTGCTCATCAAGGTGCTTGAGGTGGACTAATCATTATTGTAAGTTAGAGGTGTCAGGAAAGAGTTCTATGGCTAGCTTCAAGGAAGGGATCTTGCATTCAACTAGTAAAACCGACTCCAAGCCATGAACCAACTGGTACAATGAAAAACTGGTGGAAGTATTAGCCATGTTTTGGTAAGCCAACAAAGAAGGGTACAACATGGTATGCCAGATGGTTTTTATTTATGTGATGGTTTTCTATAGAATGGTGTTAAGAGTTCATTCATCGCCTCGACCTGGCCATTTGCTTAGGGGTAATAAGAGGAATAATGGTACTTCTTAAACCCCATATTTAAATATAATCCCTCCATCATCTTATTATGGAAGCGAATTCCATGATCAGTGACAGTATCCTTTGGGATCCCAAACTAGGTGATAACCTAATTGAACATGAAGTAAGCAGATGTCTCACCACCAGATTTGACTGTAGTCATATCCTATGCCCATTTCTTGAAGTAATCCATGGACACAATGATATGGTGATTCCCCCCAGCTGAAGTTGGGTTTCTATTCATGAAATCCACCCCCCACTTAGTGAAGGGACCAACGGTGATAATAGGATGCAATAGGGTGGTACATGAATGTATGTTCCAAGAAAATACTTGGTAAGGGTGCCATCTCTTGACCACATTAACTCAATCTTTAAATATTGATGACCAATAATAACCTGCTCTTATAATATTTTGATTTGTAGAAAATCAAGATAAATAACCACCACATGTCCCACCATGGTAGTTACTAATCATGACCTCAGCCTCCTCGTGAGTCAAACAATGATGAAAAATAGAGTCCACCCCAAAATTATGCATGGTGTCACTGATGATGAGGTAGTTTTTAGCATATCACATAAGCGTCGTTACTCATCCCACAAGAAATGTGGATGGAAATTCAAAGTATGAATATAGCTGATAATATCTCCATACCAAGGGTCCGTATACGAGATGAGGAAAATGTGTTCATACAAAAATGAGTCCTCATGAATAATTTCCTTATCTAGCCTAGGGAGATCTAACATAAGCTCCACAAAGACCAAATACTTCTTATATTTTCAGTCGAAAAAAAATCAAGGTAAAATTCCTATAAGATAACAATCCATTTATTATGTTCCCCCCTACCATTCGTCTGGTCATGATGAACTAAAATGAATTGATATGCGCTACAACCGTGGTCTCGTGAAGTAAGATGCAATGTCTCAATCAATGAACTACATGAATAGTCGGTAAGGAAAACTTATGGATGTGAGTATAATAAAGTTCTGCATCAATTATATTCCAACTAAGACAATAAATAACGTGATCATGGAGCTCGTCATCCTCTTGGACCATAACCATACCAATTGTCTCCTGAGACGCGACCAAACACAACAAGAAATCTATATGATAGTCTAGTGGACTAATAAAAGGGGTCAATGCTAAGTATTTCTTAATGGAATTTAATGACTCATGGGCTCACTCATCCCATAAGAACGAAGTATCCTTTTTCAATAAGAACATAAAAACCTTGGTCAAACTGGCGTAATTCAAAAAAAATCGATGCAAGAAATTATCCATCCCTTGGAGACTCTGAATTTTTCTAGTTGTGTGTGGGGGAGATAGCCAAAGTATTTCCTCAACCTTAAATGGATCAACCATAATTACCTCCTTTGACACAATGAATCCTAATAAGAAACCAGTCCTAACACAAAAGATGTACTTTTGAGGGCTCAAACGAATTTGATAATGACAATTTTTTTTAAAGACAAATATGAATATGTGTTGGATGATCTGATCTCTTGAGAGAGTGATCAAAAAGGTCATCTAGATACATCTCAATGATATTTTTAAGGTTGTGAAAGGTGAAGGTCATCACCCATTGAAAAGTAGCTTTGAAATGTTTCAAGCCGAAAGGAATTTTTTGGTATGCAAAAGTACCCCAAGGACATATAAATGTAGTCTTATGTTGATCCTTGGGTTTAATTTGGATTTGATTATAGCCTGAAAAATTGTCCATTAACGAAAAAATCTCACTTCCCACACACTCAATCCAAAATATGGTCAAGGAATAACATGTGGAAGTTATCTTTAGGACATGCCCTATTCATATATTTAAAATTAATACACACACAGATGTTCCCCTACTACTTATCTAAATGAATGAGGTAGGATACCCATTTGATTAAGGGAGCCGAGTAAATGAAGCCATATTTAATCAAATTCTCTACCTAAATCTTGATGGTAGGCGCCTTACAAGGATTCACAGTGTGCAAACGTTGTCAAATAGGCTTAGCATTAGGATACGTTTTTATTTTGTGTTCAACAATACATGGAGGAATCCATGGAATTTGATCATATGACCAAGAAAATATGTCATAGAATTCCTTGATTAGATCGGTGTATGTTTGAATCTCCCCAAGTGAACAATTAATAGTAATATAAAAATTCTCTAATTTACCATGGACCAAAGAAATGTTGATCGGAATGGTTGGTGATATGTTTACCAAGTTCCCTTTAGAATATATACCATGAGTACCTAGGGATGACCAAATTTCTTGCTTAAGGTCATTTGAAAATCATCAAGATCAATCCATTCAAGCTCCAAGAGGAAGCAATATCAATGATGCATCTCCTCCCAGGGTTGTTTCAGACCTATCATGGCCTCGATAATAGATTCATCTAAAGGAAAAGTGTAATTAAGGAAGTCATTTTATCATGGAAAAGCAACCTCCCAAGCAGGAGACATAAGGAGATCCTCCTCTTTTGTTCACGAAGGGGAAGGACTGAGTTTTACAGTGATATCAAGTACAAATTGACAGGAAGTCTCTACTGTACATAATGAAATTTATGTGCCAGTGGGTGGATGACCTTCATCCGAATCAACTGGAGAATGGAGAGTCCATGATTCGTTCAATTATGAGGTACGAAATGAGACCAGACTAAAAAACGAAGAAATACACCAGGCATAGAATCAATATCTAGGATCGATGCCAAAAAAATTAAAGGTTACCATCAATGAAGGATACATTCTAACACTGATGTTTTCAGTTTCCGGGTGAGAATTATCAATTAACGGGATAGTGGGACTTGAAGATGTTGAGGAATTAGAATTATCAAATGATAATTGATCGATCATCACAATTATATCTTCGTAAGGAAATCACTCGACATGAAATGGAATACTGATGACATGATCTCCTTCATGGCATAAATCTAGTTCCAATGGAGTAAAATATTATACTCAAGGGGCACACCAACCAACTCAACCTCAATTGGCATAGTCTTTCCCCTGACTAGACCTAAAGGGAAGGAATAATGCATGTAGTCTAAAGGAACTTCAATAAAAAATTGTCAGCATAGTCATGGATTTGGACAACATGGGAGAGCCAAGACCTTTTCAACAAGGAAAATAAATCACAGAGGTTGCAACACCTTCATCCATAATTGTATTCTTAACAATGTTCTTCAAACACTCTAAATGGACTTGAAAATACACATGGTAAAGAAAGCGAGGATGTACATCATGAGTCTCGAACCTGACAACACTAGGGCCATTCAGGTCAACTGCTCCTAAAGAAACTAACAATGCTCTCCTCTACAAGGGACAATTTTGAAGCATCTCTAAATCCAACATCAAACAAGGATTCTAGCCCAAATCCTCAACAATAGAATAGTATTTGGTGGATTGAGAATTAGGATTGTCCATCAAGCGCTTAAGGACTCGTTTCGGTATGCGTGGTATAGTTTCAATCTTGTCGATCTTCAAAGGAATATTTGTAGGTGGAGGATCCTTACCCATGTTTGGTTGTGAGAGACCATAGTCATGTGAATGAGTCACAATATGTACACCCAACATAATATTGATACATGCATGGAAAATTTTCGGGACCGATGGTTTTTAACTCCCACAGGCACCACTTTCGATGGACAGAGTCCTGGAAATCATATTTTTATTATGTGGAAGGGGATCCGTTAGCATAGCTGGGCTCTATGTGATCAACTTAAAGGCCTCATAAATCATAGGGAATACGTGCATAAGCTAGTATCCTCCACAAAGTTTACATGGGAATTGACCATCGGTTTAGTCTTCTTTTCCCCACTAGAATTTTCATCATTCTTGTCATAACTAGTATTCTCCTTTTTATTCCCACCCTTCTTATTCGTCTTCCCCTTCCGATTCCATCTGGGTTGTTGGTTACCCTTTTGCTTCGATGGCTGCATGAAATGTACATCCATCGATTCGATGAGGGTAGATGAAGCCACACCTTTTCTGGCCCTAGACATGTTAATCGACAAATTTTGCATTTGATGTGTAACCTTCTCCACAATTTTTTCACTTACAGAGCAAATAATGCCATTGACATGTGTCTCAAGTTTAAACTTGGGGTCATTATTCAACCTCAGTGCATTAGGAATAATCTCATAAAGGAGCCGAAAGTGAGCATAGATCAAATCTAATTGCTGAGCTCACAAAATGTCCCATTCCTCAGTACCCACTCCAGACGTTGAAACATCCTTCACAATATAAGGAAATAAATACTTAAGGAACCACTTCAATAAGAATTATGGTGGAATGTTGGAATTAACCAATGGATTTCATCTATGCCACTCTTGAATATGGTTTGAAATATGGGTGGACTTGTTTTCCCAAAATATCAACAAGAGTTCGGTACCAACATCGTAGCGAACTGAAAACTAAAAGTGATTAAGGTATACCATGTCCAAATAGTTAAAGGTTCACTATGTTCCCCTAGGAAGCTCTATATATGATTTCACGGTTGGACCCATAAGGGTGTGTTGAAACAGTCTCAATTGAGTTGAATCATGATTCAATGAATTATAAGAGCACTAGAGATGAAAAATAGTTATGTGATCACCAGGAGCCTTGCTATTCTTACCTTCAAACTTTGGAATGTCTGAAGGACTCTTGGTGGGGAATGAAGGTCATGCTGGATCATGATACATCGGGTCATTTGTGAGTCTTGATAGATTAGGAAGATTCAACGTAGATAAAAAAGGGAGCCTAGGTTGTGACATTTGATTCCATACCCCCTGGAAATATTGGTTCTGACACTGAGGATTCTGGTAAAGTTCATGACCTTGACTAGTTGAATAGTAACCTCATCCCATATGACCCATGTAATTATGCACATGCATTTTCATTTAATATATTCCTTTGGAAGGGTGAAAAATATCACAAAAATTACCCATCTAGTGTATTGGATGAGCCCCATACACCTATGGAGGCATGTATCCTTTGAATATAGAAACACCAAACGACAAGGGAACCATACTAAAGGGACCATGCCATCCCAAGGGCCCACTCAAAGTATGGGGATGATTCATTACGAGAAACAAATTCGAAGGGATATGTGTAGTGGATGATGGTATAAAATATTGGATATAAGTTGTAGCCCCAATGTTCACATACCCACCACCACCCAAAAAAGCATTAACACTAGCATGAGGAATTGATGAAGGGGGTGTCTCCCCTCTAATAAAAAAATTAGAAGAAGGGATGTGACCATGTTCAAACTGATATGCACTATAAGGGAAGTCATTCCCCATAGTCCAACACTAGGGTTATTACTAGGAACACTGATGGATGATGTTATACTAGATGAAACATTCAACATACTAAAAGTAAAAGGATTCATGGTAAAGGGAATGGTTTGAGTCTCAGTACCCAACCTCCTTAAGGAAAATTTTGATATGCGATCCTAATACCATGTGAATTCAAAATGATTTGTTCCTACAGGGAGAGGAGGACTAAAAACATGTAAGTTGTTGTAGGTCAGAGTCCTTGGGATCCATAAGGTGGTGGTCAAAGAATCCCCATGGGCCTCCCACCCCAACACACATGACAGGGATGGAGGGAGATCTAGAGTGTTAGATATAGTACTCATACCTAAAAGTATAATAAGTCCCCCATGGGAAAGAGGACCGATCTCATGTTTGTGCCTCTTGTAAAGAGGATGAGAGGGATCAAAAGGTGATAAACCTTGTAAATGACAAGATCGATGAGGAGATAGAACTTGATCCACAATGAATCTATAAAACGAGACTCAAATAACCACAATCTCTAAGGAGAACTAGAAAAAATGCACACAATTAAGGAATGATAATAAATGATCTCTAGGATGCAGTAGGTATGTCTCACCTAGGAGAGGCCTAAAAATCCCATAGACTTCAAGTGGAGGTGTGTAACCAATTATAGTGGCCCTGATCTTCAATGCATAAATTGTCTATGTCGTCTGACTCTACTTAGAAAAGAATCTCACATAATAACCTCTACAAGTACCCCCTGTGATACCTAGGAAAAACAAATAAATTCACCTCAATATAACCAATGCTCAAGTGGATAGTTGCAGGAAGGATCCATCATATGGGTAGGGTAACTAAGCCTAAACCTCAAAAGCACCTAAGGTACCTAAAAAGACCCTAGATATGAATATGATCCTGGACATATCTTTGGTGCTCATTGAAGGTAGTGGAGGGATATCCCCACCATCAATGTGTAGGATTCCTCATGCTTAAATCCTGTGTATGAGTAGTCTCCTGAGATCACCAATTATATCAAGGATTTATCCTCTTCCTTCTCAAAAAACTAATTGTTTCTATTTTATAGTCTTGAAGAAGTTTACTCTCACAATCCTGTTCTAAGGCTCTACAAGCTAAGCTTGTTGCTGCACCCTATTAAATAAAATAATTATAATCAATTTTAAATTAAGCATACATTTTAATAAGATGTGTTTACTCAAGGGATATGGCTGTGAAACTAGTGATATTCCGACTCAGCAATAGAAAGTAAATATGCACACCTAAAAACAATACCAAGTGCAATATTGTTTTCCAAATGAAAATATGGTATGCCACTAAATGAAATGAACAAAAATAATTTCCTTTCCTTTCAAATGAAAATGCAATCTTTCCTAAGTGAAATCCTAGACTAATTCCATTCCAAGCAAACCAATGCAAGTGCTTCTTTCAATGGTAAAAATGCAAATGAAAATGCAATAATGCAAATATTTTTGTATTTTCACAATAAATGAATGCAAATTCAAAAGAGAACCACTAAACTCTCAGCCCCCAGCAACAAGTATAAAGAAAAATGCTAGATTTTTATCATTCAAGCTAGCATTATATTAGGATCTTTAACTGAGAGAATAACAAGCACAACAATCAAACACAAGAGACAATAAACACAAAGATTTTCCTCGGGGAAACCATAAAGGAGAAAACCCCGCAACTTCCTCAGAGATAGAATGAGCACCAATGGCAGTAGTTGTTAAATTTCCATATGCTTAGCTAAGAAAACAGTATTTCATTTCATTTTCATAACAAAAGCATATAAATAGGATCACTGAAATATAGACAAGCACAACCATACAAAAGGAACACAAAGATTTATCCTGGGAAAACCCTAAAGGGAAAAACCTAGCAAAATCTTCCTCAATATAGATGCCCCGAAAAGATAAAAGATAAAACCAGCAAGGAGATCAAAGCCTGATCCTCCTCCTTCTCCAGCTACTTCTCTTCTCCACTAATGCGCTACACAAGTGAGAGTGTGTGTCACAAATGAGGAGCACTACACCTCTATTTATATTCATCCAATCACTTAAGTTAACTCATTTGACATGTAGACTCGAGTTAAATCATGTAGGATCAAGTAACCACACTGGGGTGCTGATGACCCACCTTTACAATTAGAGGGGACTACCTCATGACTCTTATTAGTTCTTCCGATTAGGAGCATCGGGGTACAATGTAATACAAGTGGTTCTCTCGATAGGACCATCGGGGGCCACAAAAAGATACATATAGAATATTCTTCGAAGTTACAATATTTTAACACTCCCCCTTAACGAGAAGGGTATTCTACAGCAACATCAACAACAACAAGAGTAGAGATAGGGGACATCATCAACATCAACAGGGTAACACATCTATAAATCATTGGAAGCTTTTCAACATCATGTAGTATTCATATTCAATCTTCAGTCTTCATCATCAACAACAACTTCAGTCTTTGATCTGCAACATCTTTAGCATTTTGATCTTTCAATTAACAACGACATCTTCAGCATTTGGACCTTTCGATCAACAACAACATCTTCAGCATTTGGACCTTTCGATCAGCAACAACATCTTCAACATTTTGACCTTTCGATCAGCAACATCTTCAGCACTTTGACTTTTCGATCAGCAACAACATCTTCAGCACCTTAACCTTTCGATCAACAGCAACATCTTCATTACTTTGAACTCTCGATCAACAATATCATCATCAACACTTTGCCCTTTCGATCAGCAGCAACATCATCATCATCATATTCTGATCTGTCGATCATAATCATCATCACATTCTGATCTTTCGATCAGAAACATCATCATCATACTATGATCTTTCGATCAGAAACATCATCAACATAGAAACATCATCATCATACTCTGATCTTTCAATTAGAAACATCATCAACATACTCTGATCTTTCGATCAGAAACATCATCATCATACTCTAATCTTTCGATCAGTACGTCATCATCATAATTTGATCTTTCGATCAGTATGTCATCATACTTTGATCTTTCTATCAGTACGTCATCATCATCATACTCTAATCTTTCAATCAGTACGACATCATCATCATCAGCAACAACCTGCAATCCACAACTCAAAGACAAAAGGTCTTTGGATCATTTTTGGACTTAAAGTCCAGGGATGATTCAATCCCACCACATTATCGACAATCGAAATTACCCTATTGATTACAGGAGAATCAATCCCTATCACTTTAGGACTATGTCCAAGGATGATGCAATCCTACTACATTCTCGAGGACCGAAGCCACCGGATTGATTACGGGAGAATC
>LPNX010850561.1:573740-593983 GCA_001517045.1 Pseudotsuga menziesii
TACCGGGTTTCTACGTGTTACGTCGGAACACAGGGTTCTTTGTCATCACAACTATGTTTATCACATAGAATCATTGTAGTGTCCATCTTCAGGTCAAAGAGACATGATATCAGCTTCTGAATCCATATGGCTTCACAACTTAGTAGAGAAATCTGCTATGTATTATGCTTCAACGGTGCTAAGAGAAACACTAGACTGTTTCCTGCTAAACCATGAACTCATAGAAAACCTCAAACAAAAGCATCTACCTGATGTGATTTTCCTGTCTAAGATACTTCCAGCCTAATCTGCATCTGTGTGGCCATACAATCTATACTCATGGCTACCATCATAGTATAGACAAAAGTCTATAGTCCCTTTCAGATATCTCATCACATGTTTTGCAGCTACTAGGTGAACCCATCTTGGTTGAACAAGATATTGAATTAAGGTGTTCATAGAAAAACAAATGTATGGTTTGGTATTTGGTAAGTACATCAATGACTCAATGATCTGTCTATAGTGAGTCACATCCACTAACTCTAATGAGTCATTAGCTAACAGCTTCAGGTTGGAGTCCATGGGTGTGGCCATGACATTGCATTCCAACATATTGAATCTATTCAATATCTCTACCACATACTTTCCCTAGTTGAGAAAGATTCCTTCTAAACTTTGCCATACTTCCAGACCTAGGAAATAATGCATTAACCCAAGGTCTTTCATCTCAAATTCTTCTGCTAGTTTCTTCTTGCTTTCCATGATCTGTTTCTCATTCCCTGTCAAGAATAAGTCATCGACATATAGTAATAGAATGACAGGTACATCTTCTACAACCTTGTAGGAAAGGTTAGGATCAACTTTACTCTTGTCAAGGCCCATGTTCATCAGGAAACTATCTATTCTTCCATACCAAGCTCTGGGAGCTTGCTTCAGGCCATAGAGGGCCTTCTTCAACTTGCATACTTGATTCTATCTGTCTTCAACTTCAAATCCTCGTGACTATTCGATGTAAAACTCTTCCTCAATCATACCATTAAGGAAGGCTTGTATTTACTTCATCATGGAAGAAACTACCATGATAGTTTTGAAGTGTACCTTGCATCCTGGAGTAAGTGTCTCTTCAGAATTAATTCCCTCTTTCTAATAGAAACCTCTAGCCACGACTCTTACCTTACTTCTATCAGCAACATATCTTATCTTGCAAATCCATTTCGAAGATACCACATTCTTGCTTTCTGGTTTGAGTACTATACCCCAAACATCATTCTAGTATCATAACATCTTCTATGAGTTTGTCTTCTCAGGTCATCAACATATCCTAGTCTTCTGCATTCAACCTTGAAGGTTGGAACCCACTTTACTCTTGGTAAAGTCTCGATCCATCACAAAGCTATGCACCATGTCATACCATGTCGAACTCAGATATAATTTTCTATAGTCACTCCCCCTGAAGTGGAGTATCATCTTCCCTCTTCATTCTATACAGGTGGTTCTATGCTTGATATATACTGGTCAATAGAGTATGTCATGTCATAGTCAATTCTTTCTGGGGAGAATCATGAACCTTGATTTGTACACTTGTTCCATCATATCGTATACATCATTCCCCATGATCAACTGTTATTCTTTGATCATAGCTTCTTTCATAGCATTCTTTTCTTCATCTTGAGTTATCTCTTGTACCCATGGTGGTCTTCATCCTTCAAGGTGGATCTACCACTCTCTGAAGCTCTTTCTTCTGTCATGGTGTCTCTGACCCTGGGAGCTTCATATTCATGTTTATTGGAGTGAATCTTGAATTGTCATCACTTGTTCTTAGAAACAAGTCTCATCCTTCTTTTCTTGTAGGAGGTTGTACATGACCTTTCCTACAATTCAAATGCACCAGTTGCATGGTTAGAACTATTTCATAAAGCATATGCATAATGACAAATTATTATGCATCATGAAACTGTTTAGTCAATACAACATTCATCCATATCTCACATAAACTTTCTAGATGCCTTCCATCTCCACCATGACATTATTGAGATTGTGCACTAATCCAATATGTCAGCAAAGAGGTTTGATAAGTAGCAATGCAGAGTTGTATAGCACCATGAGCTACTTACCCATCACATGCATATTAGTAGTATACAGTCATTAATGCAAACAATCTATCATGCATAACACATCAACTGAATATAATCAAATGCATAACAAAACAATATCATTACATGACAATTGAATACTTATCTTTTGTTTGTTTCGTGGGTAGACTCCTTCTTGATCATTTTGCTTCATCATCTTATTCATTCATGAAATCATCATTTCTTATCCAGATGATAAGATGGATAAGAGGTTCTTTAAGAATTGAGTTCTTCATATTCCTCATCGCTTGAGAGATCTTCTTTGAATGGTGAGAGCTTGATCTTCAATTGCTTCCATCTTTCTTCTTCTCTTCTTATGAGACGAGCTTCTTCTTCTTCCCAAAGTCTGTTGAAAGTAATTACTTCCTTCTGGCACACATTATTTGCATGAATGAATCCCATGATCTTGGGAGGCCATTCAAGGCAGGTATCACCACTTCTGGATTCTCCACTTCTTCTTCTACTGCTTCAAGTTGTTCTGCATTCTGGATCTTCACATTCTTCAATTGTTTTCTCAAAGCCATCTTATGATTTAAGTTATTATCTTCAAATA
The DNA here is from genome assembly GCA_001517045.1 of Pseudotsuga menziesii. NCBI lineage: Eukaryota > Viridiplantae > Streptophyta > Pinopsida > Pinales > Pinaceae > Pseudotsuga > Pseudotsuga menziesii. Next base: position 576,405 of record LPNX010850561.1, read on the forward strand.
GCTTGGTCAAGGAATCAAACATATTCAGTGTCTTTGGAGAGACACTTGTGGTACAAGTTGATTCATGACTGAATCAACAATGATCTTCTTGGCCTTGACCAAGTTCTTCTTATGTAAGGCTTCTAGCCTCATCTCCCTCTCGAACTGGAACCTCTATACTCATGTAGGTGTCCAAACCATTTTCTTCAAAGAGATCATATACTTCTAGGATTAGAATTTTTCAACTTCACCAAGCTTATCATCAAGCTGATGTCACAGATCACTTTGAAATGAGAACCTCAAATGAAAATAGCAAAGGATTAGATCTTACCGATTTGAGGTGTCCGTTTTGGTTCCGAAGCTCGCTAATCTAGGGTTTGTCACAGAAACCCTAATTTTCAAAAATTGGAATATTTCAGATCTGATTAGATAGATATATAGATCTCTTCAAATGGATCTGTCCAATGTACTCCTTTTCTGAAAACAATGGAGGGAAGCTCCCGGAACAGGAATCCCTAGATTTCCAATTTCTTCTGCAGAAATGCCTGTTACTGTTTCTATGATATATTCGAAATTAATGATCCTCTGTGCCTGAAATTTTTCACGAAAGTAACCTCACATGTCCTTGATCCAACACCATATGTTTCATCAGAATTGGGTTTACCATTTGGGATTTATGATCCTTTTACCAAGGTGACCTGTTACAGGACTATTCAGAACAGAGAAGTTGTACGGCATGCCATGTGTCACTGGTTCATCTTCTAAGTCTTATATTTGGAACACTAAAATTAAAGTCCATGCAATTTCTAGGAAATATTTAGGAATTCCATTTGGACCTCTATAGCCCAAGATATTGCAATTCTCCCCAAGTGTCCTATTTAGGGATAAGTTCTGGAAGAGGCTAGAACCCTAACTTGGAGGGATAATATATCCCAAAATATAGCGAATATGGAGCTGAAATTCAAAAAAAGTGTACATCAGGATTTGATCTTCAGCCCCTACAATTTTCAACCCCTGATCCTTCGCCAATATTGGGATATAACGAATGTACCAAAACGTATCCGTTTTAGTACTTAGGGTTTTTTTAGCTAGGGGTCAAAATAGGGTTTGACTTTCCCAGAGTTTCACCCAACCAAATTTCTTGATCTAGGTCTCTAAAATTCGATTTTGATGAGGATAACAATCCTATGCTAGTCTCAATCAAAAATTCCTCTTTTGTAGAAAGCCCTAATTTCCCCATTGAAAATTGAAAATGCTCGGAATTGAATTCCGCTTTGACAAAACGATGCGCCCTTCAATGGAGAGTCAGCCTAGCATACTTTTGCTGATGGATTGTGGAGAGAGACCCAAAAAGTAAGAATCCCTAGATTCTGTAGCTGCACAATGTCTTCTTCTTAGGTTATCTCTGATACCATGTTAAATTTCCATATGCTTAGCTAAGACATCAGTATTTCATTTCATTTTCATAACAAAAGCATATAAACAGGATCATTGAAAGATAGACAAGCAAAACCATACAAAAGGAACACAAATATTTATCCTGGGAAAACCCTAAAGGGAAAAACCCAGCAAAATCTTCCTCAATATAGATGCCCCGAAAAGATAAAAGATAAAACCAGCAAGGAGATCAAAGCCTGATCCTCCTCCTTCTCCAGCTACTTCTCTTCTCCAGTAATGCGCTACACAAGTGAGAGTGTGTGTCACAAATGAGGAGCATTACACCTCTATTTATATCATCCATTCACTTAAGTTAACTCATTTGACATGTAGGCTCGAGTTAAATCATGTAGGCTCGAGTTACACATGTAGGCTCAAGTAACCACACTGGGGTGCTGATGACCCACCTTTACAATTAGAGGGGACTACCTCATGACTCTTATTATTTCTTCCCATTAGGAGCATCGGGGTACAATGTAATACTAGTGGTTCTCTCGGTAGGACCATTGGGGGCCACAAAAATATACATATAGAATATTCTTCGGAGTTACAATATTTCAACAGTAGTAAAACCCAAAAACATAAAGGATGATATCCACAACTTGTTCTCTCTCTCACACTTGAGAGAGCTTCTCCTGTTTCACTCATGCTCCCCAGTGAGTGAGTGTGTGTGTGATAAATAGAGAGGCTCACTCTCTATTTATATTCTTTCGTTCACTTGATGTCCACTTCAACATGTCAGCCCCACTTAACAATTACTTACTAGGGCCGACATCTCTAGGAGAGTCTAATAACCCTAGTGCCCCACAACTTGTGGGGAATTTGCCCCTTTGATCAACAAGGAGGGTTAACTTTAACACAATGGTGGGGATTATTGACCTAACTTACAATAAATCACCTAGGGTCAACTTTTCTAGGATATTCTAATAACCCTAGGGCCCCACAACTGTGAGGAATTTAACCCTTGATCAATAAGAGGGTTACCCACAATGAATTTACATGACTTGTTTACATTATTGAATCTCCCGATAGGAACATTGGGATATGACATGACTCAATTACATTATAGATGCTTCATGGAATAAACATCTGGGTACAATACATAAAATATAGAAGTGAATACATTTCAAAGTTACAATTACATCAACACTCCTTCTTAACTAGGAAGGTATTCTCTCGACACAATTTATCAGCACAACTATTCTTCTCTGTATCATATGGATCATCATCAAGTCATCTTCATCAATTCTGGATCATCACTGGATCATCAGCAAAACTAGATCATCACTGCTTCTGCTATCTCAATCAAATGGTGCTATCTCTTCATTCTTCTTGTCACAGGAAGTTCTACAGAGCCAACCCTTTTTCATGCTGGTTGTAGGCCTAGCCTCCATGTAGGTATTCTTCAACACTTATATCTGACCCTAAGTCAGAATGGTCTGTCTATCACTTACAACTAACCATGAGAGGAACACATCCAACACCATGTCAAAAAGGCATTCCCAACACTTACATCTAACCATGAGTGAACACATCCCACAACCCTATCAGAAAGGCCCATCACTCACATCTGACCATGCGGGAACACATCCCACAACCCTGTTAGAAAGGCTTAACACTTATATCTAGCCATGCGGGAACACATCCTGCAACCATGATAGAAGGGCTCTGCACTTACATCTATCCATGCAGGAACACATCCTGCAACCATGCTATAAGGGCTCTGAACTTACATCAAGCCATGCAAGAACACATCCTGCAACCATTCTAGAAGGGATCTGAACTTACATCTACCCATATGGGAACACATCTTGCAACCATGATAGAAAGGATCTACACTTACATCTAGCCATGTGGGAACACATCCTACAACCATGCTAGAAGGCCTCTCAACCCCAGGTTGAGGATTCCTAGTAACTGACCAAGTGTCTCCTTTCTCCTAGAGAATGGAATTAATGCTTATATATGATCAAGTGGGAACACATCCCTCAATCACATTAGAATGGCCTTGCACTTATATCTGATCATGTGGGAACACATCCCTCAATCACATTAGAATGGCCCTCAGCCCCAGACTGAGTATTCCTGGTAACTGACCAAGTGCCTCCATTGAGAGAATGGCATTCAGCACTTATATCTGATCATTTAGGAACCAATCCTACGGTCACATCAGAATGGCTCAGCACTCACATCTGATATGGAAGGAACCAATCCTCTCACCATAATAGAATGGCTCAGCCCTTACATTTGACCGTGGAAGGAACCAATCCTGTCACCATGTTAGAATGGCTCATAGACTCATCACTTCCCCCTGGAAGGAACCTCAATATGGAGAACACCAAGCTTCTCCCTGAAGTACTCAAACTTCACTTTGGCTAATGGCTTCGTTAACACATCAGCTATCTATTCGTCTGTCACAACATACTGGAGCTTTACTACTCCTCTCTGCACCATATCCCTGATATAGTGATATTTGATTTTGATATGATTTGACTTGTCATGGAACACCGGGTTCTCCGACAAATTCACACAACTCTGGTTGTCACAATATATACAAGTAGCATCCAACTGGAGATCAAATAAATAAGACAGTAGCTTCCTTAGCCAGATTTCCTCACAACTAAATGAACAGGTTACAACATACTCTGCTTCAGTGGTGCTCAGTGCCACACAGGACTGCTTCCTGCTAAACCAAGAGATCACACCTGATCCCAAACCTGAAGCAACACCCTGAAGTGCTCTTCCTATTGATGGTACTGCCTGCCCAATATGAATCAGCATAACCTTCTAGGTTAATCTTTTGATTCGCCTCATATTTGAGCCCATAATCAATTGTACCCTTTAGGTACCTCAGAATATGCTTTGCAAAAATCAAGTGAACATGTCTCGGATCTGTGAGGAATTGGATCAAGGTGTTCATAGAAAAGCAAATATATGGTTTCATATTTGTCGGGTACATCAAGGACCCAATCATCTGATGATACATCATGGCATCAAACGACTTTGATGAAGCAACATCAATAGCTTCAAGTTCGATGCCATAGGTGTGGTCATGGCCTTGCAGTCCATCATCCTGAATCTCTTCAAGATCTCTACTGCATACTTCCCTTGTCCCACGGAGATTCTGCCACACCTCCATGCCTAGAAAGTAGTGCATCGTATCCAAGTCCTTCATCTAGAACTTGGAAACAAGTATCCTTCTTGTAACTTCTGTAAGGAACAATTCATCGACATATAATAGGAGCATCATTGGTCTTCCACCTTCAACCTTGAGGGAAAGGTTGGAATCCTCTTTACTCTCAGTAAATCCTAGAGTCACCAATAAGCTATCCATCCTGTCCTACCATGTCGAACCTTGAGTACTTCTATAGTCATTCCCTCTGAAGTGAAGCATCATACTCCCTCTATCTTTCATACTCTATGCACTCTTTTCATGAGAAGCCTCGTGCTATGAATCTTGCCTTGTATCCCACGATGTTTCCATCTACTGCATGATGGAACTATGAACTTCCCTTCATGTATTGATACTGCATCCTAGACATCATTCTTCTTGAACCGGTCTTCCCTTTCTTCTTGGTTACTTCTTCATAGCTGGAAGGTTCTGCATCAATTATGTCGCTGCATTTGTCATATTATTCTTTATCTGTCATCACTTGTTCTTTGGAACAAGTCTCATCCTTCTTTTCTTGTAGGTGAATATGTACGCGATCTTTCCTACAAGTCAAATGCATTAGTTGTATGGTTAGAAACATTTCATAAGGAATATTCATAATGGAAAATTATTATGCATAAATATATGATCATGCAACTATTTTAGCCAATACAACTATCATCCATATCTCATGTAAACTTTTCTAGATGCCTTCCATCTCAACCAGGACAACATTGAGATCGTGCACTAATACAATATGTTAGCAAAGAGGTTTCATTCTAGATAACTAGCAATGGAGAGTTGTATAGCACCATGAGATACTTACCCATCACATGCATATTAGTAGTATACTGTCATTAATGAAAACATTCTATCATGCATAATACATCAACTGAATATAAACAAATGTATAACAAAACAATATCATGAAATGACAATTGAATACTTATCTTTATTTGTTTCATGGGTAGACTCCTTCTTGAGCCTTCAGCTTTATCATATTCATAATAGCATCATTTCTTATCCAAATGATAAGATGGTTAAGAGTTTCTTCAAGATTTGAGTTTTTCATATTCCTCATTGCTTGAGGTATCTTCTTTGGATGGTGAGAGCTTGATATTCAGTTTCTCCCATCTTCTCTTCTCTTATTATGAGTCGAGCTTCTTCTTCTTCCTAGAGTCTGCTAAAAGTAATAAATTCATTCTGGCACACATTCCTCACATGAATGAACCCAATGATCCTGGGAGGCCATTCAAGGTGGCTAACACCACTTCTGCATTTTCCACCTTTTCTTCTACTGCTACAAGTTGTTCTTTGATTTGAGAGACCCTCGTAAAGTATGACTGTATGTTCCCTGCATTTTGGATCTTCACATTCTACAACTGTTTTCTCAAAGTCAATTTTTGATTTATGTTCTTCCCTTCAAATAGCTTGGTCAAGGAGTCAAACATCTCTTTCGGTGTCTATGGGGAAGACACTTATGGTATAAGGTGATCTGTGGTTTAATCATCAATGATCTTCTTGACCTTGACCAAGTTCTTCTTGTGTAAATATTTTAGCCTCATCTTCCTTTGGAACTGGAACCTCTATACTTATGTAGGTGTCCAATTCATTTTATTCAGAGAGATTATATACTTCCATGCTTGGAAGTAGTCAACTTCACCAAGCTTGTCATCAAGCTGATGTGATAGATCACTTTGAAATGAGAACCTCAAATGAAAATAGCAATAGATTAGATTTTACTAATTTGAGGTGTCCGTCTTGGTTCCAGAGCTGGATGATCTAGGGTTTGTCAGAGAAACCCTAATTTTCAAAACTTGGAATCTTTCAGATCTTATTGTATAGAAAGATATACCTCTTCAAGATGAGCTGTCCAATGTACTCATTTTTTGAAAACAGTGGAGGGAAGCTCCCGGAACAGGAAGCCCTAGTTTACCAATTTCTTCTACATAAATTCCTGATACTGTTTCTGCGGTATCTCTGACAATACTATTCCTATGTGTCTGAAAATATGTATTGAGGTAGCCTCACCTATCCTTGTTCCAACACCATAGGTTTTATCATAATTGGTTTCACCAATTGGGACTTATGATTGTTTTTCCAAGGTGACCTGTTTCAGGACTGTTCAACATAGCGAAGTTGTATGGACTGCCACATGTCACTGTTTCATATTCGGGTTCTGAAACTTCTACCAAAGAAATTAAAGTCTGTTCCCTTTCTGGAACATCTTCATAAACTTCATTTGGACCTTGGTATCCCACGATATAGCAATTCTTCCCAGGTGTCCTGTTTACGGATAAATCCTGGCAGAGGATGGAATCCTAACTTGAAGGGATCATATATCCTAGAATATAGTGAATATAAGGTTTAATTTTAGACACAGTGTAAATCCAGATTTTATATTCATCTTGTGAAAGTTTCAGCATTTGAATATTCTCCAATCCCAAGATATAGCGAATGTACAAAAAATTATCAGTTTTAGTATTTTAGGGTTTTTTCGGCCCGGGGTCAAACTAGGGTTTGAATTTCACGAAGTTATACCCAATCTAAAATCTCAACCTAGGTCTCTAAAATTCAATTTTGATGAGGAGAGAAATCCTATGCTAGGCTTACTCAAAAATTCCTCTTCTGTAAGAAGCCCTATTTTCCCGCACCAAAAACTGAAAATGCTCGGAATCAAATTCTGCTTCGACAGAAAGATGTGCCCTTCAATGGAGAGTCAGCCTAGCATAATTTTGTTGATGGATTATGGAGAGATACCAAAAAATTAAGAAGCCCTAGCTTCTGTAGGTGCACATTGTCATCTTCTCAAGTTAGCTCTGATACCATTTTATATTTTTATCATTCAAGCTAGCATTATATTATGATCTTTAACTGAGAGAATAGCAAGCACAACAATCAAACACAAGAGACAATAGAAACAAAGATTTTCCTTGGGGAAACCATAAAGGAGAAAACCCTTCAACTTCCTTAGAGATAGAATGAGCACCAATGGCAGCAGTAAATCCTGAAAACATAAAAGATGATCTCCACAACTTGTTCTCTCTCTCACACTTGAGAGAGCTTCTCCTGTCTCACTTATGCGCCCCAGTGAGTGAGTGAGTGTGTGATAAATAGAGAGGAACACTCTCTATTTATATTCTTTTGTTCACTTGATTTCCACTTCAACATGTTGGCCCCACGTAACAATTACTTACTAGGGCCAACATATCTAGGAGAGTCTAATAACCTTAGTGCCCCACAACTTGTGGGGACTTGTCCCTTCGATCGACAAGGAGGGTTAACCTTAACACAATGGTGGGGACTATTGCCCCAACTTACAATAAATCACCTAGGGTAGAATTCTCTAGGATAGTCTAATAACCCCAGGGCCCCACAACTATGAGGACTTTAACCCTTGATCAATAAGAGGGTTACCCACAATGACTTTACATGACTTGTTTACATTATTGAAACTCCTGACAGGAACATCGGGATATGACATGACTCAATTACATTACAGATGCTTCCCGGAATAAACATCGGGGTACAATACATAAAATATACAAGTGAATACATTTCAAAGTTACAATTACATCAACAAAAATAAAATGAAAATGAAAATGCAATCTTTCCTAAGTGAAATCCTATACTAATTCCATTCCAAGCAAACTGATGCAACTACTTCTTTCAATGGGAAAAATGTAAATGAAAATGCAATAATGCAGATATTTTTGTATTTTCACAATAAATGAATGCAAATTCAAAAGAGAACCACTAAACTCTTAGCCCCCAGTAGCAAGTATAAAGAAAAAAATCTAGCAAGATACCAAGACTCAATGATTCATGCAATAAAAGAAAAACAAAAAGGGAGAAAATAACAAGAACAAATTCTCTAAAAAATAATAAAAAAGAGGTTTATATTCACAAAATAAACAACCAACAAACAACATAAAGGCCAAGAAAGACTCATCAATGCTCACAACGGTTGTCAGGAATTTCGTTACACCTTCTGCGGACAGAAGTTGTTCCTCTAGTCTAAATGGTTCAGATCCAGAACAAATAAGTCACAACAAGGCTGATAGACTTCTCCTAGAAACTACAGACACCTGTAATACAATATTTAGAGATTGATGTGGACCTTCAACTATGACAAAAGATCTCCAAGAATATACTTGCAAAAACACATCAAACACAAAAGATCAAAAGTACCAAAGTATTATCTATAGATCTATATTGGTGACTAGGGAATCCAATAATAAACATGCAAGATTATACATGACAATTTATATGGGAAGAAAACCAACTTTGCATTGATAAATAATGAAAGAGTTTACAACCTGTGCCTTAGTGTTGATGCACTCCTCCACAAAACTGATATCTTATCCCCAATAGCTCCAACTTGGTCCTCTATGCTCACTCTTAATGAATCAGTCCAGAATGTCAAAATGGCAGCATGAATTTGCTCTCTCCCAAACATGGGGTATGAGCCTATTTTTATAGGCCTCAAATGGATAGAGATGGTTGATATTTTGGTGGGTGAGGTGGACATGAGATCCCCAAAGCATGGAACTTGAGATCAACTGACCCAGGTGAATAGGGATAAGGACTACCATGAAGCTTTTGATCTAGAAGTTTCTTGAAGCTTCTATTTTTCACTTTTTACCAAGGGCACCGCTCCTTCTTCTTGATGACAGAGTGGTGCTAGGAAGAACTAGTCTTCAAACAAAGAGTAAAGGTGGTGCCACTGCCTGTCTTCATCGCAATTCAGGCGGTGCTGAAAAAGGTAGCGCTCCTATGCTTAAGGGTAGAAGCGGTGCTAGGTTTTTATGTGCAAGCTTGACATTTGGATCAGGTTTTTCACTTCAATATTTGGGAATGAGGGAAAACATAGATGTTTAGGATCTTATCACATGTTGATGATGAGATTTGGGTGTAACAGAATGCCCCCCAAAGCATGAGGCTAGAGGGATACGATAGGTGAGAGCTTTGATAGATCAATTTATCACTTTTGAGGCAAGAACCAGCTTGATAGAAGATCAACATCAACCATACATCTGCAATACATCAATACTTTTGACTCATGAGAAAATCTGTCTTCACCATGGCTGCAGACCAATACAAGGCAGATCCACGGGAGAGATAAACAAACATGGCTACTAGAATACAACTTAGATCCATGTGATAGAGAACTCAAAATTGGACATAGCTACCAGATATACAACATAGATCTATGTTAGACAGATGCAAATTTGAGAATAGCCATGCCATACAAATGTGGATCCATGCTGGTACTTCATACAATATACTCCATCACAACCTGGGGAGAAAGCTATGAATGATTTATAACAATTACCCAGGGTCTTCGTCTTGTCTTCCACAAAGTACGATTCTATCCATGTGATTACAATGATATGAAGTCAAACATGGTAGAAACCACTTGATTACCGGTCAATGATGTGAATTGTTACCAAGTGCGAGGGAAATCACCATTAATGTCAATGATTCCCAAGGTACCCTAGTACAATCTACTGAGTGTGAATAGATGTTTTGATGTCAAACACCGAGTAGAATTTGTCGATCAAAGGTCAATGATGTGAACCTTTGTCGAAAGAGAGAGAATCTGTCATTGAGGCATACAGATCTCAAGGTACTAAATTTGTTTTAATCCTATTTCTCGGATGATGAGATGATGTCGATAGGAATAGTCTCGTCGAAGGGTGGCCATGACGAATCCCACATCGACGACACGAAACTCAGAACAAAGTTATAGAATGTTGTAGATATTGTAACCATAGGACTGAATCAAAAGTACTGACACAAAGGTTGTTTTAACTGCAGAGGTAAAGACTCTTACTTCCTTTGAACATCGGGTGACATGACAATAGAATTGGAAGCATGACTGGATTAGATGGATACATAGTACAACATTAGACAATGCATTATTTTTAAAGGCTCAAAGGAGTGACATGAATCATGAAAGTGGATCGACTTGTAAGTCAGATGAATACACAATTGTCTGGATGATATGCATACAAGTGCCATGTTCAAAGGTGACAAACAACTTCCATTCATTTGCAAAATGAACTGATTCCCTTCCCTTAATTCCCCCATCATGATTGATGAGTGCCTCTTTTTTTTTTTACGAGTTCAAAGAGGGTAACAAACACTCATTTTATCTTGTCTAAAGACAAGTCCATTCTCATACGTTTTATGAACCTTAGAAAGGAGGGGTTCATTGCATGAACGGGTCTCTCAGTGTTTAGTTTAACGAGTCCAATGAAAGAAAACTCGGCATCGTTCATGTTTAGAGAGTCTGAACGAAGACGGAAGAAGTCTCCAAAGGGTCATTTTTTGTATGATTTAGTCTCTAGGGCCCAAAAAAGTATAAAATAATACCCAAGAGAACTCTTCCAGTCATGATTGGATGGAGCGTTCCTTTTTCGTAAATAGTCTATCCGAACCGAAAAAGAGATAACCTACTGTTGGAGAGATGACTCTTCAAATACTTTTACAAGTATGAAGAAGACAAGTACTCGACAATATTTTCATATTTAGGGAGTCCAAAAAGAGTTTAAAGGAGAGTCCATTAGGTTTCTTTTCATGACGAGAAGTTTTTTACAAGTCCGAAAAGAATAGGAAAAAGACTCGAAACTTTGATACTGAGTTCTAAGAGTGTGACTGAAGTGTCGAAACAAACGCCCAGGGACTTTTTCCATTTTTTGGAAGTATGAAAAAGTCAAAAACAAAATCCTCCATAGACATTAATGTTTATCTTTTCATCCCTGCAAGACTTAAAAAAATCCCATTAGTTTCCTGGACACTCGAATAAATGACTTCATAAAGTATATTAAAAGACATTTTCATATTAAAATGATTTTAAAATATTAATAATAATGTAAAAAATATTAAAACATATTTAAAATCCAATTTGAATAGTAAAAATAAGTCATTTTACTATTTACCAATTTGTGAGAGCCTTTGGGAGACTTTTGGAACCAGATCTTCAACCAGAGATTACAAAAGCATCCACTGTCCATTTCAAGTACCGTCAGAGCTAGGTAAATCCTAGAACCTTACTCTTTCACTTTATCACTTCATTTTTTACTTTGGCTAGGGTTTTAGGGGTCTTTAAGTGAGCCCTAAATCTGAATTACGGGAACCTCTCCTGCCCTTTACGGGACAAGCGGTGCCCGATGAAAACCGACCCTCTTCAACTTCTCTCAGGCGGTGCCACTGCTCTGTGTAGATGGATGATAGGAGGTGTCGAGTGTAAGGTTGGAAAAATAAGTGGGAAAGCCAAAAGAAAAGTTTATTGATGTTTTAAATGATTAAATGTGGTTCTAAATATCCCATTTATTGTTTTTGGCAGGTTTTATCCAGTAAAAAGGTTATATGGAAAGAACGACAACATTACAATGATGATGCCCTGGCTGAGGGAAATGTGGGGTGTATTTCTGCTTTAAGAGGTTGCGGCCTCTTGAAGTTTTTCTCACTCCGATTATGATATCCCATGAGCGCTTGCTAGAGCATATTCTGCGTATGTGGAACCCTGAACAACAATATTTTGATTTTGGATCCCATGTACTGACCATAAAGGTAGAGGACATCTAATTTATGACACGATTGTTTAGACGAGGTGCTCAATTTTCATTGACTGGTTCCTGAGGAGGGGATGTGACCACCCAGGAGCTGATAAACCGTCACTATGTGCCTAGTACTAGGATGTTGAGGAAGAATATCCCCATAAAGGCAATAGTCGATGATGCACTCCACATTATTATTTTTACTATGCAAAGGCTAGAAGGAAGACAAGGGCCTCACCAAGTGTCTAGAGCACATTTAATGCATGCCATAGAGGCTATGGCACCCACTTTCTTTAACTAGGTAGAGGAATTAATTCCGGTTTTCAAGGATCAGCTAACTAAATATTGGCAAGAGGATTTGAAACAATTCAGCTATGGATCCATATTAGCTTGTTTCTTTTTTGAGTGGGTGCTCCACATGAGGCCCCAAGTGATCTTTACAGAGATGAGGCCCAGAGACCCCCATATGTTGAGTTGGGTAGAACTTATGGCTCGCACGGGAGGCAGTAGGGTCAAAGTGAAGTATGATGCTAGATTTTTCCACTGGTTGGAGGACCAGATCCTCATGGTTGAGGATTACACATATGTGGGTATTGACTTCAAGGGTGACCCTGATCTACCACTTCCACCTGGTGCGCAATGGGGAGACATCGGTAAGAAACAAGACCCTAAAATGTGGATTGTGTTTTTTATATTTTCATGTTTCTATGTTTTTTATGAGCAATAATAAGACCTAGATTTTCTCATGCAGATGTTGGTGTTGCATGACCTGGGGGATCATCCCCAATGGACAGGTGAGCGAGAGCTCGTTTTGTTCACCAAGGTGATCACCATTTAGGAGAGTTAGAGGAGAACCTAGAGAGGTTAACCCTGGATATACCAGATGCATATATTGATGACATTCCGATGAGGTGCCAGAGGAACATTGCAGGAGTGCTAGACCATTTTATACAGTTGCTACGTAGAGTAGTACGGGTGGTCATGTGTTATCATGATCATCACTAGATAGTGTCCTACATGATATATTACTAAAAGCTAAGACAACTTTGGGATTTTTTATGATGTTGTATTTTCCTGAAAGCCATCGTGCTTCAGATGAGGTCTTGTGACCAATTTTGTAAAAACATTATATATATATATATATATATACAGACTTTGTTCCTGGTGTTTATAAGTCTCAAATGGCAAATGTATTTACATGAATTTTGTGTGTTATTTACTATTTATTTGCAAATGATGAACCATGTTTGATTTTCAAGTTATGAATGAGAAATATACCAATATAGGATATAATTTGTTAATGAATCAACAACTGCATTGTCTGCCCTAGGGATATTCCTGTAAGTAATAACTTCAAATGACCTTTCCAATAGATGCACCCTCCAGAAGAGGCGAAGTAGTACATGATTTCTGATGGTATAGACCTGGTTCAAATGACAAACCACTAACTGCGAGTCCATGAATACTACCAAATCATGAATGTCATGAGATGCAACTTCAGTAATTAGACCTATTACTTCCTGATACTCGACGATGTTGTTGGTAGATGGACCAATACAAACCGCTCTTGAACTGACTAGATTGTGTGCAAGGGAATACAAAACCCAAGCAGTTGAAGCAAGGTTCAGGGTATGAAGACAAGCACCATCAGTGAAACCGTAAAAGGCCATTCGATCTGCATAACCAAAACATGGTATAAACAGTCTATGACACTAAACGCAAAATCATATTGAAAATACTAAAACACATTGAAAGTCAACAATGTACATATATACAAGGTACCATACACGAGGGATCTAAGCATAGTACCTATTTAGGTACAACCCATTGCGAGGTTTCCCGAAGGGGATTCTTTCGTAATCCATGAGCTCATAGGCCCCTTTCTGTAAAACCTTGGACACGATAAAAGGACCATACCACATTGATTCGAACTTCCCTTTTACTAGTTTATCATGTTTCTGATCATAAGTCAGCACTAGGTCACCTTCTTTAAAAAAATGAGGTTGGATGGATTTATCATACTGTGCCTTGATGCATTTATTATGTGCTTCATTGACTAAGGAAACATCTCATCTAGTTTTGTCAATATTTTTCAGGTATAAAAATATTTCTTCCTCAGTGGAAGTATTGGGGAGAAGTTCAACGACAAGTTTCAAAGACAAAATATGACACTGAATAGGTAGGACAACTTCTAGTCTGTATACTAACTGAAAGGGTGTAAAACCAGTCGTTGTTTTAACATAATTTCTATAAGCCCAAAGAGAGGAAAAGAGAATCTGGTGCTAACTGGATTTGTGATCTCCAACCATCCGACACATCATAGTTTTCAAGACTTTGTTAATGGTCTTGACCTGACCATTAGCTTGCGGGTAATAGGGAGTTGAGTTTTCATGGGGAAAACCCAACTTAGCACTCAACTCTGCCATCATCTGATTCTAGAAATGTAATCTGTGATCAGTGACTATGGACTGTGGAACTCCAAACCTAGCTATTACACGATTGAAAAGGAATAGGGCAACAGTCTTACCATCCTCTGCATATGTAAGCATAGCCTCAACCCATTTAGTAAAATAATCCATGACTACTATGATGTAACCATGCCCCTTGGTTGAGGTAGTCTTACAACGCATAAAATCTATCTCCCATTTGTAAAAAGGGCCAATGATAATGATGGGGTGTAACGGAGCAGGTTGGGTGCTTTTTTTCGGATAGAAATGTTGGCAGGGTGGGAATTCCTTAACAACCTCGTGACAGTATTTGAAGATTGAAGGCTAGAAATAGCCAACACGAAGGATTTTCTGGGATGTAGGCATCCCAAAAAGATGACCGCCGCATGCTCTAGAGTGGCAGTCATTGAGAACCTGTTCAGCCTCTTCATGGGTGAGGCATCCTCAAAGAATGGAATCTATAACATGCCTATACAATGTATCATTCAAGATATGGTAATATTTTCCGTGGTGATGGATACGGCGACGATCATCACGAGATAGATTGGGATGAATTCCCTGTGTCTAGAGATAAATGATTAAATCTCCATACCATGGGTCAGTAGTGCTTATCAGGAACATAAATTCACCTGGGAATGAATCACTGGGCTTAAAATCCATCAAAGCACTGAGAAGGTCACACATCAGCTCTGCAAATACCAATGATTTCTTTGAAGTAGCTTTGGAAAATTCAAGGTCAAACTCCTGCAGGATGACGATCCAATGGGAGTATTTTCCCCCGAGCACCTGACGAGTCAAGATGTAATACACAGGATTTTGTTCTGTGAGTATGGTGGTCATGCGAAGAAAGATGTAATGACATAATTTTTGGACAGCAATGATCGTATCCAATTCTAACTTTTCCACACGCAAGTATCGAGTTTCAGAATCATGAAGATTCTTATTGGTGTAGTATATCATGTGTTCTTGGCCATTCTGATCCTCTTGGGCTAGAACCATTCCAATGGTAGTAGTAGAGGTAGAAACATATAAGAGAAAATACTTTGAATAATCTGGGGGGTGTATCACGGGTGAATGTGTCAGAGAGTGCTAAAGATTATCAAAGGCTCATTGGGCCTGGTCATCCCAAAAGAATGGAGTGTCTTTCTTAAGGAGATGCATATAACCGTGCATTTTCTTAGTAAAGTTACAAACAAAACGACGAAGAAATTTTTCCTTCCCTTGCAAACTTTGGAGTTCAAGGATGTTGGTTGGGGAGGGAAGGGCGAGTATAGCAGTATTTTTTAATGGATCAATCCGGATACCATCCTTAGAAACCACGAATCCTAAGAGACGTCCCGTCTCAACGCAAAAAAAAAAATTTATGTGGATTCAACCATATTTTATAATGGCAACATATCAGGAATATGTCTCTAAGATGCTGAGGATGGTCTTCCCGTTGTTGTGAATGCATAGGGAGGCCATCCAAATACGTCTCCATGATGTTCTTAATGTTGTGAAATGCATAGGACATGGTGTGTTGGAATGTGGCTTCGATGTTCTTGAGGCCAAAGGGTAACTTCCTATAGGCGAAGATTCCCCACGGGAATATAAATTCCATCTTATGCTAATCGACAAGAAATATCTCAATCTAATTGTAGCCAAAAAATGAATCCATGAATGAGAAGATGACACTTCCAGCATAGTTTTCGATAATCTAATCGATATGTGGAGTCGTAAAATTGTCCTTAGGACAAGATTTGTTTAGGTCTCAGAAATTGATGCAGACTCGAATGGTTCCCTAATTTTTGCTCACAAGAATGATGTTTGATACCCATTCCGTCAGGGGTACAAGATAGATGAATCTTGCCTTCAAAATATTTTCGACTTCGGCTTTAATAGCCGCAGCCTTCTAGGGATGGACTTGATGCAATTTTTTCCTGACCAGTCTGGCCATGGGATGGGTTTTGATTTCATGGACCACGAGAGATGGGTCTATCCCAGGCATTTCTTCGTAAGACCAGGAAAAAATATCTCAGAATTCCTTGAAAAGTGTTGTATCAATTTCTTCCATTGAACATTTATGCCCTATGTGATCATGTTCTCTAATTCTAGGCTTGACTAATATGCAATTAGAGACATTTTAGTAATGTTGCATAGATTTCCTTCAGACTCAAAATATTGCAACAACACAGGTGTTTGTGGAATGTTGACAATATCAGTACCTAAGAGAGATACAAAATCATTATTTTCCGAACTGATATTGGGGATGAACGAGGATTTGTGATGATGATCCACCCATACTGATTCATTCGTACTCATAATCTCTATGATGGACTCATACGATGGAAAAGTTTGGGAGAGATAATCCAGAGTAGGAAGAGAGGGTTCTAACCAGTAGGTAAGGTGGTAAGGATCCGAAGCCATAAGATGACGATCATCTATATAGTCATCGAAAACGGATTGGATTGCATCATAAACTGCTTCATGCGGGCTACGGGAGAATGACTCAACAACTTGTTTACCCTTAGGATCATAGCCAAATGAAGAGATCATATTAACGGTCACTGTCTTCATGCTAGAAGGAGCTAATGGGAACACACCCATGAGGGTGGAGTATTTCAACATGCCTACCCCAATCGACTCATAAGGAGGAGGGGACTGACCTAGCATAGGGATGTTATTTTTTGTAGGGGTGGTAAAATCCGGCGTGCAGAAATCAAGTTGGTCAATTGTCACAATTCTTCCCAAATGTATAAACTGGAGAGTTCTAAACACCATCGAAGCAGCAGCGATCATAGCATAAAATTGGTTTCTTCCAAAGAGGAGATTGTAGTCTAATGGGGCATCCACTACTTCCACCTGAACGGAAACAATTTTCTCCCTAACTCAACTAAAAGTGCTGGAATGAGACTGTTAGCACTCAGAATGTACTCAGGTTGTAGGAAGCACACCCCGAGGTAACAGCAAAACCACTTTAGGAAGATATTGGGATTTCTCTTCCAGAGAGGGATCTCTCAA
>LPNX010850564.1:0-26423 GCA_001517045.1 Pseudotsuga menziesii
ACCAATGGTTGTGAATCTTGCTCGCATGGTAGTATTACCTTGGATGAGTTACAAAGTTGACAAAACAAAAGGAAACATTAACCACTATAACAATATGCATATTACACAGAAATTAAAGAGCTGCCATGGATTAGTATTCCTTGTTAAGATGGGAATTAGAGTCTTACTTGAAAGGCCAAAATGCCAGAGCTCTGCTATTGTACTCAAGAGTTGCTGAACTTGGATATGAGGTTGCACAGAGTAATGCTGCATGGATACTTGACAAGTTTGGGGAATATGATATATGCATAGGAAAGTCAGGTTTTTGCAGTGATGTTGAATGACATAAACGCGCACACACCCTTTGGAGGGAAATGCTTTCAACTCTAGTTTCAATATATCCAAACAAAGATTCGCCACTTCCAAACTTTGGTTGCCCCATTTTGAGATATAGATAGGATGGGCCCCTCATTAGGAGAGTTTTGGTGACAATGCTATTAGAAAGTTTAGATGATAGTGTGCTACTATATCATCATTCTAACATGTAATCATATGTTGTCTAAGGTTTCTAAACATGTGAAATGTCCCAATGTTGTTCAGAAGGTGCAATAATTTATTTTTTTTGCTTTCTCAGTCATCACTGTTGTTTCCAAGAGAGATTTGTAAGAAATTGTTTCCTGTTTTACAGATTAGGGTGAGAGATGGTACAACTGAGTGGGGATGGGGAGTGGTAGTTAATGTAGTGAAAAAGCCATCAATGCCACCCAGCACGTTACCTTCTCAAATATTAGGTTCTCGTACTAGTATTTATATAGTGGATACTCTATTACATTGTGCTTCTGGCTTGACAAGTGATGGTCCCTGCCCAAAGCCATGTCTTGCTCTTCTCAGACAAAAAGGTGAAATGCATGTGGTGAGTTGGATTCTTGAACTGTAATTCGTAATTTATTATTTACGTTTGATCTTGAGCATTACAAATGTTGAATACCATTTTTTTGTTAATTAAGTTTCGTTCTTTTCTAACCCTTTAATTTCTTTCAATTTATCTGTTATATTTTCTAAATATTTCTCTTGTACTTGTTAGGCTGAATATGTTTTCATTTCCTGCATTTTTTCTTTTCAGGTACCTGTTCAACTGCCCCTTATTTGTTCTCTTAGTAATCTTAGAGTTGCAATCCCGCAAGATCTACGACCAGCAGAGGCAAGGCATAGTGTACTTATGGTTGTGCAAGAACTGGAAAAGCGATTTCCAAAAGGTCTTCCAAAGCTTGACCCTATTGAGGTTAGTTTTTGAATTTTGAAATTAATAGTGTTTGTGTTCTTTAATTACTTTATAAAAAATGCGTTAGAATCTCTATCCTTACAGCCATGTGCAGGTTGTGCTTATAGTGTTCCTACTTATATCAGACTATCGGTATTGCATTCTGAGTTTGAGTTAGAAACATTGAGGTCTTGTGAGAAAAGAGAATAGCCGCTACAAATTATCCATTTGTTTGCTGAAGAATAGCTTCTTCTCTTGCTCCAGTGGAATTCTTTTTCTTTCCCCAATTGTTCTTGGACACTTTCTCGATTGCTTTGATATATGTATCCTTTATGGTTCAAATGTCAAAAATTGTTAGTTGCTTTTGAAATAGGGTGTGGAATCCATTGATAGTCTTCAGTACAATCTATCCCTTGTCATCAGGTATTCCTAACTTTATGAGGTACTGATGAAATTCCACAATGTATTCTCAGGCTCAGCAAGGTGGGGGAAGATATTGGAGACCCCCAACCTTAATGAGGGTGGGGTGGGGGGAGATAGTGGGAAAAACATAATACTCCTTTGACATGGAAACATTGAAGGGAAGACCCTTCTTGAATTCATGGGTGCCCCCTGACACCCCACACCTCCCTACTGTACTCAAATACCCATTTTCTTTGTATTTTAAAAACTGTTGAGTGTCCTTTGAGAATTTCTACCTGATTTTCATATTTTGCTCATACGCCATGGAATAGATTTTGCTCATATCTTCATATGTAGGTCATTGTACCCCTCTGCTTGATATAGGTTGTTGACCTTCTTGTTGTCAGTAACTGTCTCACCATAGTGGGGCTGTGTTTTAGATATTTAATTGGATGAATGCAATTCTTTCTAGGTCATTTACATATGAATAATTGGGTGTTGTGGTGGCTATCTATATTCCATGTCATAGCATAATTTGACGACGCAAAGAGAAGTTGCAGGAGAAGGTTGGCGGGACACAATGAACGGCTAAGGAAGAACTCGTTAGATTCACTGGCTAACTCCAGCAACCAAGGTAATTTTATATAAATTTTCCTTTCCCGTTACTGTAAGGCAGAGATGTGCATGCATTCAAGCACAAGTTAATTAATTGACAACCTATTACTTTTTGAAGACTTTAG
This sequence comes from Pseudotsuga menziesii, assembly GCA_001517045.1. Lineage (NCBI taxonomy): Eukaryota > Viridiplantae > Streptophyta > Pinopsida > Pinales > Pinaceae > Pseudotsuga > Pseudotsuga menziesii. Next base: position 2,383 of record LPNX010850564.1, read on the forward strand.
TTTTATATTTGTCAAAGGATAATTCTCTGAATTGTCCCTGTGAAACTTTCAGATGATGACTGTGCAAAAACCTCCATTGTTTATTCTTCAGGTCTGCATCTTTTTGAAATTTTATCAATTTCTCAGTAATCTCAAAACATTCAGCTTTGGTTGCTTCTGCTCTCCCTATAGATTTTATTTTATGACTGAAGCTTCTGAGTTCTAGCATAGGTTGCCTCTTATTTTGAATTCCTTCAACGCCATCAAGAATGGTCTCCTTGGAAAATTTGCATGGTTAAAAACAATTATGGGTGTAGACATAGTGATTTGCCAAAAAGTGTGGGTGAATATAGTAATTTGGTAATTTACCAAAACATGGGGGGCTTGCCCATGGCCATTTATGACCTCAGGTTGATAATTCTGATTAACTGAAGGGCACTATTTTTGAGATATATCTAGCTTTGATGATACATTAATCGGGATGCTCCTGAAGCAGAAATGAAAGATCTTTTTCACTCTGGAGATCATTTGAGGTGATGAGTTTGTAAGATGCATCCCAGCTTCTGCTAATAACTGTGGAGCAACCAGCATGTTTTTTTTTGAAATATCTTTGTGGACTTTCAACCAGCATGTTTTTTTTGTGAAATATCTTTGTGGACTTTGGGTATAACAGAGCAGGGCTTGCTTTGCTTTACTCTTCTTCTTTGTCATTTTATTTGTTTAACCTGCAATTAACAGGTTCTTGAATTGTATGAATACCAGCCTCCAGGGAATTTAGGAGTAGATATTACTTTTGTAAGGCTTTATCATGTGCTGTAGCATTTTATCTAAATGAGGCATATGCTACCAGGGGAAGATTTTGATTAGATACAAAGTTATAGCTTGCATGGCAGCATGTTAGATTCAAACACTTTAATTTGTGATCACTTGATGTGCGAAACCTTGTTGTTTGTTTTCAATCACTTTGTTTAGAATATTTAAGAAAATGAGCTTCATTGGATGTGTTCCCATTGTCTTAATTTGTGCTTTGCACCATTTGTAGAGCATCCTTCCATGCTAGGGCAACTTCCCCCTCTATAATTGGTTGGGTCTTTTCATATGATAAGGGTTTAAAAAGGAGAGTATGCAGCCACAATCTTTCTTGATAGAAGGCACATGGAAGATGTGTTGATATATTCACATGGTTGATGATGGTGGTGCTAGCTCCTCTTTTACTTCTAGTGCAAAGTAGCCTGTGTCTTCTTCTGTCTTGGCCCAATCCTCTAGTAAACTTGGTTGCCAAACTTTGGAGCTGTGCAAAACTGTGGGCTTGATAATGCTATCCAAGAGCTCCATCTTGGATGGGATGTTTTGAATACGATACTAATAGCAACCTTTAATTCAATATTTTGATGCTCATCAGGAGTAGAAAGCTTTTAATTGAGTACATTGACGTTTCAAATTGTATAATCTGAAAAGCAAGCCAAAAATGTGTTAGCTTGACGTTGAGTAAACGATTTTGTTTTTAAAGGAGTTTGTGCACATTAGCCTTATGTAACTTAAATGTTTTGATTAATTCTTTACTTCTTCCTTTTCCTCATTTCTCTCGCCCTGTTTTTAAAATATTTTGAAGAGATTAGAGTGGATAGTGCACTATCTGCTTTTTAAATATCTTTGGGTTTCTTATTTTGGTTGGTACAAACCCTTATTCTTATGTTATTTTTTCGAATTTAACCTGGTTTTATGTTACAGGGATAACACAAATACTGCACTATTGGATGCCATGTATGTGTTTCTCAAGAGGCCAGAGTATATCAAATATGTGTCAAATTTGGTCATTGTTTGTTCTCGAATTCTTTTGATTGGACCACCAGGTTAGTGACTATTAGTATTTTTGGTCTTTGATAAATTGCATGCTTCAAATTGCAGTGTGATATGCCCAGTTAGTTTACCTTTTTATTGATAAACCTGCTCATGGTGGCAGTTAGACTCGAAGGGGTCTGGCTGCACTTTATTTTTTAGTCTTGCAATTTTTTACATATGCAAGTGTTATTAGTCAGTTGTCTATTTTTTTTAAAAGTAACAAAGGTTGTAGGAACATTTATGATAATGGTTAATATTAAGTTTACAGTAGAAATTATAGAACCCCAATGCCACATTTAAAACTTTAGTGATTATGACAGTGTCATTGACGGACTTTCTAGTCTTTTTTAAAATGACAGTTAGTACATTGTGGACTTAACTGTTTTCTATTTGGGATTTTAACCACATGATATACCCATGATTCTAAATAGCCTGTTCCTGTTTTTAAATCTTCTCTCCAACAAACCAAAGCCCAAGTTCAGTTTTTAAAGCAGTAGTAAGGATATGATAGTTGGTCTGGTTAAAGAGAACCCCAAAAGTATGGAGATAAGGAGAAAAGATCTCCATTTTAGAGCTCGTTCTCCAACAGAAGCTTGACAAAGATAAAAACTCTGGGACATAGTTCTCTAATTGATGTCCAACCTCAAATTCTTCATACAACATGGCAGTGGGATGTGGAGAGACCAAAATTCTATCCCTTCAGCACTCATTTGAAACATTATATGTAGACTCTCAGATCATGACTCGGTATATCCCGAGAAAAATTGTGCTCAATCAACCGACTGGTGATAGGAAGTGTTTAATGCTTCCAGCAGTGATGGAGAAACAGACCCAAGGATGGCACATCTCATAGGTAATTTTGTCCCATGAAAGGATATTCCCTTTTTAAACTCTTATCATCAGTCAATACTAAAATGATTAGCATAAAGTATGGCAGTAGTAATCTTATTATTCAGTATACACTGTACAGTCTATCAAGAGAACAGGAGGTTATATTTATTTGCTCTGAAATGCAGTCTAGCTTGCATAGTTGAAAATATCAGATTCAGAAGTATAGGTCTTGTTAGAAAAGAATAACTCAGATTTATTTTCAGATTCTCAAAAGATGAAAATATTTTTTGTTAAAATGGAGACATGGACTCCTCTTCAAAGTCGTGGCTCTATCTCCAGTTGAACAAAATTACAAAAGCTCATTGGACATCAATATGAGATCCATGTATTTCCTCCTGTATATTAATATAAAACCTTTTTATTCACCAAAAAGGCTGCTAGAATGCAATGAATTCAACAGCTAGTAGAATACAATGTGGCCAGCACAAAGGAATGATATCAGCAATTGTAAGATAACAGACTCAGGTAGCAACAAAAATGTCTATAAACGTTTATTAAAGAACACCAAAAACTTTTCCCTTCCTCTGTTAGAGTCTTTCCTGAGGTCAAGACTACCTCAGCAGTCCTTTACAGTAGGGTTGGCTCTATTGCCTATAGTCAATCTAATCGTGGCTCTCTCTCAACTATTCCTTTAGTGACCATGGTTTTGGAGACACATCAATGTTCTTGCCAGGTTGACCTGCAGATACAAAGAAATTTAGAGATCTTAGATGCCACTCTTCACTTGTCCTACAAGGAAGGCATCAAGAATGGGGAGCAAACATCCTGCCTATCAGCTGAGAAGAAGCTTACCTCTAGTGGAATATTTACAATGAAGCACCACTTACCAGAAAAGGAAAAGAATAAAATTGTATTAAACACAATTCAACCAGATGAGGATAAGTTATGAGGATAAGCTAGGAATCAAACCCTCAGGCCTGGGAATTTTCTTTAACATAAAAAAAATCATGTTGAGAGTATATCTAGAATGATATTTTCTAGCTGTGATAGCTCCCCTGTATGGCCAAAATGAACATTGTGGCACAGAATTCTACTAAAACTTATGAAGTATTCAATTTCAAGCAACTTGTCTCTGCCCAATTCAGGACTCCATGGCAAAGCACCAGCTTCCTTAACATCAATATCTGATAGAGTGATCCAGCCAAGTACAAAACAATATCTTTCAAGTATAAGCTCATGCACTTGGGAAGCTTCCCTATTCTGCCACACTTCCAAAATGCGACAAACAACAGAATAGAGATCAGACCAATTTAAACCCAAATATTGAATAACTTTGTGTTCTACAATACCCTAGTTATGAACCCCACTAACGCCAATCAGTTGCTGAAAAAGATCAGCCATTCCATGCTCTTCTGTGACTCCCTCAGCCATTCCATTCCAACTGACTCTGCTGTATGACAACCAGAATCTCAGTGTCTTGGAAACATCAAACAAATGTTTCCTTTCTATGTGGTTCTCAAGGATTCATCATAATCATATTTCAAGAGTGTCCAATTTGATACCTTGAGTATGTTTTGAAATGTAATCCGCCCTGCTGTCAACTTGGCACCTTCCTATGTTGCAAAGGAAACCTTATCGACCCTCATTGCTGGTACAGATTATGATTTAAACTTTTTGCAAATTATGATAGGATCATTTTTGTGTCATTTTCTCCCTATATTTATTTTACATCCATATAATTAACATCCCAAACAAATGACGAATCATTTTCCAATTTTAAATTTATAGTCTTCAATGTCACAATCTCATAAAACAGTATGTATCCTATCCCCCATTTAGCATATTTACTTCTAGCGTGAGTTCAAAGTTCAAACTGAATTTCAGGTATCTTGAGGATAACACATGCTCTTAAAATGTGATAAAACTAATCAATTTTCTAATGAAATATGAGTTATGAGGCTAATTTGTTTCATTGATAGGTCAATGGTGAATTCCATGTCTAATAGTAATTATCCACAGGATGAGATACACTCTCAATAGGTAAGCAACCAATCAAACTATAAAGTTAATGTTTATAAAAAGGATTTCATTAAATGAGTAGTGTTATATACATTTAACAACAAAACGAGTGGCATGATTGCATGCCCGAGGCTTTTGGAGTCTTGGACAGTCATACATTATACTCCTTGAGGATATAAATTTACAAAACATTTCAGAAGTAAAAGAAACCATATGTAAATACCCCAGAATAAAAAAAATCGAACCCAGTAACATGGGCCTCACAAGACAAGAAGAATAAACATAAACATTGTTGAGGGGGTTCCTATCCATTTGCAGGAATTAAAAAAAAAAAAAACTTCACTACCATCGCTTAATCGACGGTTCTTCATGTCGCTTAAGCGACGCTTAATCCTTATCTCCGTCGCTTAACCGACGGTTCTCCATGTCGCTTAACCCACATATAATCCTTATCTCCGTCGCTTAACTGACGGTTCTCCATGTCACTTAACCGACGCCTAATCCTTATCTCTGTTGCTTCACCGATGGTTCTCCATGTCGCTTAACCGATGCATAATCCTTATCTCCATCACTTCACCGACGGTTTTCCATGTCGCTTAACCGACATTTAACATTTAACCGACGGTAAAATGAGGTGTCGCTTAACCGAAGGATTAGAAAGATGTCGGATAACAGACGAAAATCCACCGACGCTTAAAAAAATACACAGTGTCGTACATGCGACAGGGAAGTGTCGAAAATCCGACAATACGGCCGTCGGATTTTTGGTCGAAATGTAGTAGTGGGAGCATCAGCTGTATGCAAAGCTAAGCAAGAATGACTTCTATAGAGACAAAATTCAGTATTTGAGTCACATTATCTCAGAAGAGGGTATATTTGTGGACCCTGAAAATATTGAAGCCATTATGAATTGGCCTACTCCAAGAAATGTGATAGATGTAAGATATTTTATGGGACTTGCAGGATACTACGAGAGATTCATTGAAGGATTCTCCAAGGTTGCACATGCCATCACTTCTTTGCAAAATAAGGGGATAACGTTCGAATGGACCTCGAGGTGTGAAGAAAGCTTCCAGCAGTTGAAGAATCTTCTCACTAGTGCACTGGTATTGAAGGTTGCAGACCTACAGAAATATTTTGTGGTGTGTACCGATGCATGTGGAAAAAGGTCTTAGGGGAATCCTTATGCAAGATAACCACGTTGTATGTTATGAGTCAAGAAAGTTGAAGCAACATGAGAATAACTATGTTACTCATGATCTAGAGCTTGCAGCCATAGTACATGCTCTCAAGATGTGGAGGCATTACTTGATGGGAAAAAGATTCGAGCTGAGGACAGACCATTGTGGTCTAAAGTATTTGTTTGATCAGCTTACTCTGAATGCTAGGAAAGCAAGATGGCTAGAGTTTTTATGTGAGTTTGATTTTGAAATCAAACACATAAAAAGAAAAGAGAATAAGGTAGCTAATGCACTCAGTAGAAAGGTGCAGGAAATGCATGTGGCATCTTTTAGTACTTGCCACTCAGATTTGAGGCAACAGATTGTTAATCATACTGCTAGAGATGAATTGTATGTGTAGGTCAAGGACAAATTGCAGTAGCAAAGTCTTGAAAAGAGGTACGAGGGATAAAAATTGGAAGAAGATGGACTTCTTACTTATAAAGGCAGGATTTATATTCCAAATGTAGCAGATATGAGGAGAGTTGGTATGGATGAGATCCATCAAGCTCCGTATTCTGGTTACCCAGGATATCAGAAGACAATTGCTATAGCCAGAAAGCAGTATTTCTAACCAGGAATGAAAAGGGACTTGGCTGAGTATATTTCAAGGTGCATGAAATGTTAGTAGGTAAAGGTTGAACATCAACACCCTATAGGTTTGTTGCATCATTTTCCAGTTCCAGAATGGAAACGTGAAGTTATTTCCATGGATTTTATTACAGGATTTCCAATGACCTGGAGACAACATGATTCCATCATGGTTGTGGTGGACAAGTTGACAAAGGCAGCACATTTTATACCAGTTAAATCTACGCATAAGACTAATGACTTTGCAAAGATCTTCATGAAGGAGATTTTCAAATTGCATGGATTTCCTAAGGCAATAGTCTCTGACAGAGATGTCAAGTTCACTTCCAATTTTTGGAAGGGTTTGTTTGCGGACTTGGGTACAAAGCTAAAATTCAGCACTGCATACCATCCTCAGACTGATGGTCAGACAAAGAGAGTTAAATAAGTGCTTGAAGACATGCTTTGCATGTATGTGATGGAAAAACCGACCAAGTGGGAAGATTATTTACACTTGATAGATTTTGATTATAATAATGGACAGCAAGCATCCTTGGGGATGAGTCTGTATGAATCTTTGTATGGTAGAAGGTGTAGGACACCAATGAATTGGGATAATCCAGTGAACAGGATTGTTCTTGGTCCAGAATTGGTCAAGGAAATGGAGCAAGAGGTTGTAAATATCAGACAGAATCTGAAAGTAGCCCAGGACAGACAGAAAAGCTATGCAGATAAGCATAGGGTGAACAGAGAGTTCAGTGTAGGGGATCATGTCTACCTCAGAGTGAAGGAAAAGAATAGTTCCTTGAAGCTTGGAAGTTGTGCCAATTTTTCACCTAGATATTGTGGGTCGTTTGAAGTGATTGAAAGAATAGGGCTAGTTGCATACACACTTGCATTGCCTACTAGCACTAGAGCTCATAATGTTTTTCATGTTTCTTTGCTTAAGAAATATGTACATGATCCTAACCATGTGTTAAATTGGGATGTGATTCAAGTGAAACTCGAGGGAGAGTTCCAAATTAAGCCAATGCGCATCCTTGACAAGAAGGTCACCATGCTCCGGAACCGATCCATAGGGTAGGTAAAGGTGCAATGGGAGCATTACGATCCTGAAGAGGCTATGTGGGAGCTGAAGGATGCCATGCAATTGGCACATCCATTTTTGTTCAATTTTGTGAAACGCTGAGGCGATGCCAGTGTAGCATTTTGTTCAATTTTTGTAAAGCACTAAGGACAGTGCTATTGAAGGGGGAGGGGAATGTAACACCCCGGTTTTGACCCCATTTCATTAATGCATGTGATGTAAATATTATATGAAATCATGACAAGGAGCTCAAGGCCAAGGCCCTGTCACTAATTGATGTTTGGATATAGGAAATCATGGTTGATGCCTATGGTTTCGGTGCTAAGTCAAGCACATTTGTAAACATCATGTAAATATGCAAATTAAATGGAAAAAAAACCCACATCCAGCTATGTCAATGCAACAAATAATGTGGGCATGATTTTCCTAAGGATAAGGTGGTGGGAATGTTAACCTTGAACCTGTTTGGGGGGAAATCCATGTGTCATGAGGAGAACCCATCAGAACTGTCAACTACCCTCTTTCTTGTCTTTTCTTCCTAACCACTATTTCTGCCAGAAAGTGGTTGAGGTATTTATTGCTGAAAAGGGGATATTATGGGAAATTCGAATTGGGTAGAGAACCCAGTTCTGGAATGTCGTGTTTTGCTTGCAGGGACAAGAAAACACCAGAATGGTATGTCAGTTTAACCCACACATTCACATTTGGTTTGACTCTCATGTTTTGAGAACCATGGGGCATTTTGGCTCATTGTTTTTTTCACTTCACCTCATTCATTTACAATTTTCATTCCCCATCATCGTGTGGAAGCAAGAGAGCAATAGAGCTCCTCTTGTATGTATCCTTCACGTTCTACGAAGTGTGGTTTTACCTGGACATTGTGCTTTTGATGTGTTGCAGTGTTATCCTAAGCTACAGAGTGTATGAGACCCCGGTACTCATGTTCAGAGTAAGCCTATGATGTAGAGTCTCCATGTGGTTGTTGTTTTGTGAACCTTGGTTTGGCTCTGACTGTGTGCGAGAATTAGGAATGGGAGGGACATAGAATGTGCTTGATAAACCTGGTGTGGAACCTCACAGTAAGATAAGAGTGGCTGGTTAACTTTCCATACACATCCTGAAGAGCACTGGAAGGGAAGGTGTAGCCTAAGGTACTGTGGAGAAGAGAAGGGGACACATCCTTGTGTTGGGTGTGTAGGTAGAGGGGGGATCCAGGCCAGATAGATCTTGTGAAGGTGTCCTTAGCTCTGTTGATGAGATCACTAGCTTAACAGTTCTTCCTACCCATTTCCTTAGAAGCTTGATAAACCCAACTGGAAATATGGCTTGGCTGGTAGCCTGTTAAACCCATCTGTTGAATTGGTTGTGTCTGTTGCACCTAACCTTGTGAGTAACCTTTGGCTGGACAGTGTATTAAACCCAACCATGAATGTTGGCTTGGCTAGGTAGTCTGTTAAACCCAGAAGTGAGATGGCTTGACTATGTACAGTCTGTTAAACCCATCTGTTGGCTTGACTGTGAACAGTCTATGAACCCCATCTATGGGATGTTTTCCCTTACAGCCTATGAAACCCAACTGTGTTGGCTTGGATGAGTTTGATTGCATCCTTGTCTATGTATGAGTCTGCTAGTGTTCTCCTATCCCTGTAGGAAATCATGCCCTACTCAGGGGTGGAAGTGTTGCTGAGAGATTAAGGAGCACACTGGCCTATGGTTGGGTGGAACGTTGTAGCGACATAGCTGGTTACGAGACAAGCTTTCTTCAAGATAAGTGTTATTGTCTACATAATTCTTTGTAACTGTAATTCTCGCATTGTATTTGCTTGATGCAATGTGATGAATATGTTGCTATGTTGAGTTATGCATTGTTCCCTAAATAACTGCAATTATAGGAATCTATGTATGTTTTTCCTTCAATGCATTTTACTAAGTTGCAGGGTAGAATTGGCCAGTTTAGTAATGTCCTGGATGATCAGATCGATCCAAGAATTCAGCTGTAAAGTTGAGTTTCTACTGGAAATCCTCATTTACATAGTTTGTGAGATGCAGAACGTCATTTCGCAGATTTCCTTCTGCAACTTGCAGGATGCGGGATGCAGGATGCAGAGTCGCAGTGTTGCAATATCTATATTTTCCAAACCCACAAGGTTAAGTTTTTCACACCATCGATCTTCGCGGGATGATTCTCTGCCGTTGATATGTTTTCGATGTGGGATACGAGATGCGGGATGTGGGATGTGAGTTGTGGAAAGTGTTATTGCAATATTTTTGTAACTTTCAACCCTACAACTTGGTCTATCTGCACCGTTGATTTTTGCGGGTGATTTCTAATCCATCTATTTAGTTCTATCTGTGGGATCACCTGTGATCGTTGGTTTTCGTCGCGTTTTCTCTATGTCATTTGATCTCCTCTGATATTCTTCCTTGCCGATCATTGGATTGATCCATGGAAGACGGAGGTGATCGTGACAGTGTTGGAAATGTTGAGATGTGGTTCATGGCCATGCCCTGTGTTCGATGAACAGTGAAGGTTCTCGATGAAATTTTTAATTTCGCGTGATAATGGGGTATGGGTACGTGACATATTTCAAATTGGTTATTTAGAAAAATAATTATTTGTGAATTTGTTTTATGGTTGGTGCAAACCCTCATAATTAAAATTTATTTGTAACTTTCAATGTGGAAAATGACTTATTACCACCTTATTATACTTGTCAAAGTATCTACACCACTTCTCTAATTAACATATATGATGTGCCATGTCGTTTCCAATAATATTAACAAATGCTATCACCACTTTAACACCATATAATGTAAGTGGGCTAATATCCCCATATTAACACGATATAATATAAGTGGGGCTAACTTGTGTTGCTAAATATGGACTTAAGCTAGTGATTAAAACCTAATAATGAAATTGATGTCCATCAACAAATTTAATAAGTTAACATACAAATTTAAATTGAATAATCAAATCAAATCTCAATTTAAATCATTTGTATTTCTACTTTATAATATTAATAATTAAAAAATTGTTATTTTTATTGTTTGTCGATATTTTTTGTGAGCTAGAGGAATCGACAAGTGCTTGTACTTGCGTGACATGGGGTCAATTTTGACGGCTACCACTATAACCCCTAGGCACAACTAGTTGGGGGATCAACCTTGGTGCACGTTTCTTCGAGACTCAAACCACTTACTTGCTTAACTACCTATATACCTTAACAAAACGTGTAATTGGTAATTGGCCTACATCTTTACCCCTATTGTTTGTTGATATTAAGAAGCTTAAGTATTTATTTTTTAAATAGTATTAAAAATGAATAAATGAATTGAATCACATGAATTTATTTGTTTAAATGAGTGTAAAAATAAGAAATTGAAATTCTTGGGATTGTGGTGCAAAAACTCATAAATTAGTTTTGATAATTTAAATGAATGAAAAAATATAAATATTTAAAATACATTATTTACAAAATAATTATTTTTGAAATGGTTGTGTTTATGGTAAAAATCCTCATAAATAAATCATACATATACATGTCAATGTGACAAATAATTATTAGCATCACTTTATGGTACTTGACAAAATAACATTTCTCTTAACATACATGAGTAAACACATAATTTTCAATAAACATTAACACCAAAAAATATAGAGGGTGCTAATACCACCACCTTAACACCACAAAATGGTGCTAGTACCACCACCTTAACACCTCAAAATTGTATGTGGTGCTAATAGCACCACTTTAACAGCATAAACTATAAATGATACTAACTTGTGTTGCTAAAAGGTGGATTTTCTTGTGCATCTCTTAATTTCAATTGAAAATACTTATTTTCTAAAGTAAATTATAATTCATGAGTTATGATCCTAATTTGTAGTGCTAAAAGGTGGATTTTCTAAGTTGTGTTGCTAAAAAGTGGATTTTCTTGTTGTGCAAGGCATCTCAATTTTTTCTTGTTGTGCAAGGCATCTGATAATTTCAATTGAAAGGACTTGTTTTTTCTAGTAAATTATAATTCATGAGTCATGAGCACGAGGATAATAATCGATGAGCTATGAGCATGAGGGGATGGTGGTGATGGAAAGGGAAATTTATGATCTTGTGGGGATGACGTTGATGGGAAGGGCAGAGTCCCACCGTCATAGCTTGCTCCGAAGTAGGGAAGATGCGACATGGAGATGAAAGGGAACCAAATCCATTCACAAACGAATCGAAAGAAAGGGAAGGATCCGTCCAACACAATGCCCACCAGAAATCCTTCTCCAAGGACGCTCAACACACTCCATTTCCTCTCTGCCCAATATTTCTGAAAGCATTCCTCTATCATTCTTTATTCCTCTTCTCCCCAATGTATATCCTCCAAATTTACATGGGATCCATAGAGGCATCTAGCCAAAACAATAGCATCCTCTAGTGTGGAGCAAGCACCTTGACCCAGATCTGGAATTACTGGATGTAAAGCATCTCCAACAATAGTCATGCTTCCCTTTCCCTTTTCCAATATCCTCTTCCATTACCACGACCATACCAATCTCAACTTCAAATCTGCTATATTCAACATGTGTGTTGAATTGAACTTTATTAACTCTCCAATGGGTCCTGGAAAATCTCTCACCACATTTAACTCTACGCATCTCATGCTCTTTGAATCATGATATACATCTACATCTGTAAAAAAAATCTCAGCTCAGCTAAGCTCAACACTGTCTATTTAAAATATTGATGATTAAAGTAAGTAAAAGCGGACTGCCTGCATAATACATAAATTGAATCGATGTGAATGTAGAAATTAATCATGATAAATGAGAAGTTACCTTGTGGTTCAGATTTCTGGGTTATAAACCAATAGACTTGATTCTCTCTACAAGGAATGAATCCTGCCCTCACCTATTTACCCATTATTTATACAATCTTTTTCTCTACTATTGCAATATGGATTTGAGGTAGCGTTTTTGAAAAGTGTAAGCTTGACGGCACCGACGACCGACAAGTAGCCACCTAGCCGTCCGTGGTCTATCATTCATCAACCATCGAGCCATCCATCATGTTAGCTGGAATATTTCACCTTCTGCAGACAGTAAGGTGTTCCACTGGTGTGAATGGTTCAGATATAGAACAAATGAACGAAAAAGGTTGAAGACCCTCCCTGGACGCCGTAGATACCTGGAATGTGATGCTTCAATAGTAACCCTATGTACCTGCAATCAGATTAAACATACAAACACATCAAAGCTTCCAGAATATAATCTACTAATCCATGTTAGTGACTAAGGAATCTAACAACATATACATGTGAAATAAAACAACAACAGTAATGTGGGACGGAAATCAGCTTTGCATTAAGATAAAATAAAGAAGTTTACAACCAATTAAGCCTTAGCGTTGACATGCATCTCCATGAAACCAAAAACTTTCATCCCCATAAGCTCCAACTTTTTCTCTCTATGCTCTCCAATGGCTTGGGCTAAGTAATCAATCCAACAGCATAACAATACCTTAAGAGTTCTCCTCTCAACCATGGACATGAGCTTGTATTTATAAGGCTCAATGGATAGGGATGGTTGAGAGATTTGTGGATGAGGTGGCCTCTAAGATCCTAGGATGGGGGATCTCAAGCTCAACTAACCCACAATGACAGGGATAAGGGAGGACACGAGGATCATCATCTATAAGCCTCAAGAATCTTCTCTTTTTCCCATTTTACTCAGGGTACCTCTTTTCTCCTTCAATGATAGAGTGGTTCAGGTAAGAAACACTTATGTACTAAGGGCCATAAGCAGTGGCACCACTTGTGGATAACAAGGGATAGGTGGTGCGAGAAGGGTACCGCTCATGGACAAATGGGAAAAGACGGTGCTGAGCATTTTTGTGAAAGATTGACAAAATGGTATGAGCTTCCGCTCCAAGTGTTGGGATTCAGAGCACGTAGGTATGTTAAGAGTCTTATCACATGATGGTAATAGGATTTTGGTATAACACGATGCCCCCCAAAGCATGAGTCTTAGAGGGATATGCTAAACGAGAGGTTTTAGAGAACAAGTCGTCACTACGAGGTGAAAATGTCAACTCGATCGGAGCATGTTGTCAAGTAGGCATCCGTAGTACATCAGTATGTTGACTCATAGACACAAGTAACCAACTCATGGCTGTAGACCAATACAAGGCATATCCATGAGAGGAATAAACAAGCATGGCCACTAGAATACAGTGTAGATCCATGTGATAGAGGACTCAAACTTGGACATAGATACTAGACATACAATGTAGATATATGTCATACAAACACAAATTTGAGCATAGCCATGACCATACAAATGTGGATCCATGCTAGATATACAAAACTCCGTCACAACCTGGGGAAACCAATGAATGCTTTAAACAAATACCCAGGGTCTTCATTTCGTCTTCCACAAAGTACAATTCTATCCATGTGATTACAATGATCTGAAGTCGAACATGGTAGAAACCACTTGATTACCGGCCAATGATGTGAACTGTTAACAAGTGCGAGGGAGATCACCATTAATGTCAATGATTCCCAAGGTACTCTAGTACATTCTACTGAGTGTGAATAGATGTCCTGATGTCGAACACCCAGTCAATTCTATCGATCAAAGGTCAATGATGTGAACCTATTTTGAGAGAGAGAGAATATGTCATTAAGGCATACAGATCTCAAGGTACTAAATATTGTTTCAAAGACTATTTCCCAGATGATGACCTGATGTCGACGAGAAAAGTCTCATCGAAGGAGGGCTATGATGAGTCCCACATCGACGACATGAAACTCGGAACATAGTTCTAGAATGATGTGAATGTAGTAACCATAATATTGACTCAAAAATACTGACACAAAGACTGTGTGGACTGCAGAGGTAAAACTTCTTCAAATCCCCTTTGAACATCGAGTGACACAACAAAAGACTTGGCAGCATGAATGAGCGAGACAAACACACAATGCGACAGTGGAAAATGCATTCTTTTGAAAGACTCAAAGGAGTGACATGACTCATGAAACAAGATCATCACAGAGATCAGCTGAATACCCAATTGACTGACATGATGTGCAGACAAGTGCCATGTTCAAAGCTAATGACAAACAACTGCCATTATTTGCAAAATGATTCCCTTTCCGTTTCCCCCATCATGGTTGATGAGTGCCTCTTATTGGTTTTACGAGTTCAAAGAGGGTAACAAACACTTGATATAGCTTGTCAGAAGACAAGTCCAAACTCATATGTTTTATGAACCTGAGAGAGGACGGGTTCGTTCCCAAAATGGGTCTCTAAATGTTTAATTTAATGAGTCCAATGAAAGAAAACTCGGTATCGTTCATGTTTAGAGAGTCTGAATGAATATAGAAGAAGACTCCAAAGGGGTCCTTTTTCATATGATTTAGTCCCTAAGGCCCAAAAAAGTATAAAATCATACCTTAGGGCACTCTTCCAGTCATGATTGGCTGGAGTGTTCCTTTTTTGTAAATAGTCCTATCCGAACCGAAAAAGAGATAACCTATCGTTGGACGAACGACTCTTCAAATACTTTAATGAGCGTGAAGAAGACAAGATCGCTTGACAATCTTTTTGTATTTAAGGAGCCTAAAAAGAGTTTAAAGAGGACTCCATTAGAATTTTTCATGTTTGAATCCAGAGCACGAAAAAGTAATAAACTAAGCTCAAACCAAATTTCATGTTTTAACCAGAGTGTGAAAAATTAAAAGTAAGCTCAACACCGTCTTACTATTTTTAACGAGCTCAAAGATCAGTTGAAATAATGCTCTGGGATTGGTTTCATTTTTACGCAAGCTTGAAACCAATAGGTAAAATTATGCTTGAAAAATCCCATTAACATGATATACAGAGGTTGGAATCTTGCCCCCAGCATGATTGCTAGTGAAGCTTACCCCTAGCATGGTTTCTAGGGGATCGACATGCCCCCCAATATTTGTTTCGTCCGACGATTCTTCTTCCATACCCAACCTAAAAACCTGGTTACTAATGTGAAAATGTTCACCAGAGGGGTAGGAAGAATGAGAATTAGGAAGGTAAAAAGAAGGTTCAAGTTCTAACACTGAAGGGAAGACTCGAATCAAGGGAAGGGGATTTGTTTCATTTTTACACAAGCTTGAAACGGAAGGTAACTATGCTTGGAACATGATTTCATTTTTATGCAAGCTTGAAACCAAAAGGTGAACTATGTTTAAGAAAACCTACTTCATTTTTTAACGAGCTTGAAATAGAAAATGAACTATGCTCAGAAATGATTTCATTTTTATGCAAGCTTGAAACCAAAAGGTAAACTATGCTTGAGGAGATCCATTTCATTTTTTAACGAGCTTGACATAGAACGGGAAATTTGCTCGAAAGTGATTTCATTTTTATGCAAGCTTGAAAGCAAAAGGTAAACTATTCTTAAGGAGTGGTTTTATTTTTTAACAAGCTTGAAACCAAAAGTAAACTATGCTCTCCATATGGTTTCATTTTTATGCAAGATTGAAACCAAAAGGGTAAACTATGATTTGAAACCTGATCCTACCGAACATCATATCCAGAGGTTGGTAGGTTGCCCCCATTTCATAAAATATAGCAACTTAGCTCCATTATGATGTCCATAGACTAGAGCCATGCCCCCCATATTACCTATGATGGGAAGAAGCTAACTAGAAGAAGGGGAAGGAACCACAAGAACATGTGTCACATTCAGGCCAGTCTGATTACTAGGAGTAATGCGATGGTCAGGTGTAACAAAGGAAAGCGATCAATGGTCAAAATATTCCCATCATGGGGAAAATGCATAACTCTAAAATGTGTGGACACAACAGCCTTCATGGCATAAACATCATCACGTCCAAGGAGTAGATTAAAATCTAAAGGACCTTGGACATACAGATAGTTTTCCCTCCTAATGTAATAGGAAAATAAGGAAGGATCCCTAAAGGTGCAGTAGGCCTTCGATTACAAGCCAATATATGATCGGTGGCTGGCACAAGCTGAGGAGAACCTAAATCTTGCCAAGCAGTTGAGGATAGAATACTAACAGAAGCCCCTTCGTCAACAATAGTGTGAAGTATCCGCCTAGCAGTAACATTCACAACTATCTGGAAAGGAACACTCGAAAGAAGACAAGACTTTGTTAGGTTACTCCAGTCAAAGGAAATAACCTCACTACTCGGAGAGGGTTCTGTCGAAACAGACAAAATTTCCTCTTGTCGAGAACAATCAGAACGAGCATAAAAACTTCAGCAGGTTTTGGTTCATTCTTTATTGGAAGAGAAGAACAAGACGAATATTTGGTCAAAGAAACTACTTAAGTCTTAACACTCTCTAATGAAAGAGTGGGATTGAGTGGTGATGATACCTACTTGACCACTTCAACTTCACTCTCCAAAGGAAGAGTGGGATCAACCGTAGATAAATCTGAATCGACCATTTGCTCAACCAGTGGGGGATCGAGGGATAACTTACTATCACTTGTTGGAATCACCTGTTGATGATCAGCAATATGTTCCAACCAACACGAAGCTTCATCCATTCTTGGACAAATAAAAGTACGATGCATAGCCTTGCATATCAAACAAGGATACAAGACTTTACCCTTACGACCTTCACTAGTACAAAAGCGTAGATTTTTCCACGGAGGTTTTCCACGTTTCTTACTTTTTGGTGTAAAATGGGAAGCAACAGGAATGAGGCATCGCTGTATCCATGCCTAGCCGTCGTTGTATCCATGCAGGGACTCTTATTCGTCACTATATCCACAGCTATCCGTCGCTATAGCGACGACACCATCTTTTGTTGACTTTTTACAAATAAGAGGTTCGATCTTCTTTTTGTTTTCGTTTTCGTGGGCGGGTGGATTAATGCTTATAGTTATGGAGGACGAGGAGGAGGAATCAGAGGGAGGAAGAGTTCGAGGCGGCTGTTTTTGGAAATCGATAATAATATTTAGCAAGGTGTTCTCATGCAAATATGCGTATTCGATCTGGCATCATCGCACCAGTGAGCTAGGGTTTAACCGTTGGCCCCATTTACATTTACTTGGAGGTCCTGCCATGGTCAGCCCCGGCCTCTGTAAATGCCTAGCAATAATAACTATCTGTTGATGTTGTAAGCAATTGCAGTGAAAAGGAAGAGGGAGTAACACGCAGGAGGCTTTGGAGCCCATGGAGAGTTGTGAAATATTTGATTTCATGGTTTGTAGTGATGAGAGAGGCGTTTGGGACTCCATTCCTGTTCATGGTGATGATTGTTTATGGTGTAAGTCAAGGATATGGAGGGCAAATGAAGGGCCTTGCCACTAATTATTATTGGAAAGATGTTCTGAAGATGCAGCCTGCCTCTACACAAGCATTCACGGTAACCCATTTCGTTTCTTCTTGTATTCACTATGTTTTTTTATTTTTCATGGAAACCCACTTCTTCTTATAATCACCTGGGACACAATATTTCTCATTTGAAGCTTTTGAATGGCGAGTACTATACCATATTGCCTTCCACAAAGCTAACAATTTTGCAGTTTCTTTGCGATGATATAATGGAGGGTGAGGAAGTTCGAACAGAAATCAACATGCGGGTAAACTTTGAACAAGATACAGATGTAGATGTGAAAATTAACTTTTCTTTTGGTGCAACTGGATTGATTGAAATAAATCCCTGCTATTCAAAAAGAAAGAGGGTTTCTTGTACCAAAGCAGATGGGCAGAGGGTTTCTTATAATTCAATCTTTTCTCTGGACATGTCGCTGTAGGTCTAATTCTGCATCAAATCCAACTACCATGTACAGGTATTACTATTGAAGTTTGTTTAATATTGAAGTTTGTTTCACAATCAGGAAATTCGTAATGAATTAGCAAACTACCAACTACCAACTACGCTTGGATGATTCAAATGAATTAGCAAACTCATGCCCAGAATTTGGTATTTCTGTTCATTGAGTTATATGTGTTGGCAAAACAATCTGGAAGCTATATCGATGCCCAGCCTTGGCATTCTATTTTTGTACATCAACACGACCTTCTCTTGTATTGTAAATATGCGTGTGCCAATTAATTTGTGGGGACCAATTCATGCCCATAACTTGGCATTCTGTGGTCATCAAATTACGCTTGGATGATTCAAAGGAATTAGCAAAATCATGCCCAGAATTTGGTATTTCTGTTCATTGAGTTATATGTGTTGGCAAAACAATCTGGAAGCTATATCGATGCCCAGCCTTAGCATTCTATTTGCAAAGTAACTCATTGAGATTGTTGTGCACAGGCATGATAAGGAGTTTTTTCCAAGGAGACATGATAAGGAGTTATCAAGCAGTTCTTATATATAAGTTGTTACTTTTAGTAGAGACAGCAACTCCACTAACAATGATGAAAATTCCAGTGTCAACCTCACTGAAAATTGGCTGCTTCCTTGAGATCTCCGAAACTGCACCCTTTTACAGCATAGAGATGGTGACTTCCAAGGTTTGATGACCCGCAACATAAAATCTATGATTTAATCTTAATATTCTATATTTAGTGGATATGATGTATCCATACACTTGCTTTGATAAACTATTTATGACAGAAATTTGAACAAACCAGCAACGCTACAAATCCCTTGTCCATGTGCAGAAACTGCCAAATATGATGATGTTGGTGACGATGGATATGAACTTGTATCTCTGTTATGTTTCAGTTCATTTACTTAATGTAAACTTACTCTATTCTTTTTATTCAATTTTTTGTGCCTCTTCCTTGCTTGGAGGTTGCCAGATGGATTTACTTGTTATGTTATAATAACAATCTCTACACCAGCCTTTGTTGTTCAACAATTTATGGTAACAAATATGGGTGTCTGAACTAAGGGTCCTATTATGCACAAATAGCCCCAGAATTGGCACAAAAAAAAATGCAAAGGGCAATACAATGCCATGAATATCATCAAGTGAGAGATGTTGATAACTTGATACCATCCATATATGATAGAACCAATTATGGATGGTATGTTTTGCAAACTTGCGCTGGTTCCTCTATGTTACACATTTGCTTTTTGTCATTTTGATTTCTGATTGTGTTTTCTGCTATGTAACTACAGTGTGAAAATTACAATTCTTTACATTTGTTTGTTCAGGGACATAGATTCCAGTTAGACCACAAATGTGCCTGTTTAAATTAAGTTATAATTTGTTTTTAGGCCACTTGATTTTATCATCTCTAAATTGCGCATTTTTTTGTTAAGGTGATCAACACATGGATGATTTGGGTAGATCATTAGAATAGATCTTTTAGTTCTATAATCCATAAATGTTTTTCCATCTAACCATTTCCAATCCCTCCAAATTGGATCCTGAAGTGTCCAAACTCAGCTTGATCTGTCTAGTGTTAGTGTAAATCAGGAATGATCTTACACAGTTGTGTGCATGCATGTTTTTCAGCAGCATGTAGTCTTTGAGAACACTTGACAGATCTCCAAATTAACCACTGAACCACCTATTTGTCCCACATCTTGCCAAGCGTGGAAATCCTTTTTGGTAAATTTATTTCCTGTTTAAAAGGGAACTAAACTAAACCAGCTTCTGTCTGAGGGGAAGGTCCAAATGGATCTCATCAGTAGATCCCATCCTCTTTTGGGTTTATGATATCTCAATGTAATCCTTTAGACACTGACTACCAACCCCCTACCAAATATTCTTGAGGATACATAATCTGGAAATTTTGAAAGCACCGATTCCACCAACTAGTCCACAAATTGAAAGCAGATTTTTATGCTCCCTACATGTGTGTAGCATTATGAACTTGATGTTGTATAAGAAGCTTCCTAGAAGGTGACCAACTTATTTCCCTGACAATCCATTTGGTTGCTATCACTGCTGTTTGAGGTCATATATCAATCAAACCAAGTTCTCCAGCCTCCCCTGAAAAAGTGCAGTGTTCCATGAGACGAGTGACATGCCCCTCTTCCTCCCTGCTTTTCCCATAGGTATCCTGTGGCTTAAAGAAGAATAGGTGCAGGAGGAGCAGAAGTTGGCTTGCAACCATAATAGTATAATACTTTCTGCCATAGTTATTTTACTTGAGTGGTATATCTTGGGAAAACCATCTCAGAATCTTGCTCTCAAACTTGTTCAAGGTGCGATCCTGTAAGCTTCTTTGCATCGTATTAAGTCCCATAAACTTCTCTAGCATAGATGTCAAAATTCTCCTTGTATTTTCTTAAGTCCCATATACTTCTTTAGCATAGATGTCAAAATTCTCCTTGTATTTTCTTAAGTCCCATATACTTCTTTAGCATAGATGCCAAAATTCTCCTTGCATCTTCTCAAGTCCCCTATACTTCTTTAGTCACAAATACTTTGGCCAAGGAGTCAACCGAATCATTGCCTTGACAATCCATTTGTTCACTATCATTGTCATTTAATTCATATATTAATCAAACCAAGCTCTACAGCCTCCCTTGCCAAAGTGCAGTGTCCCATAAGACCACTGACATATCTCTCTTCCTACCTGTTTCCCCATATAAATCATTTTAGAATCTTTTTGAGCTATGTGTGGCCTGGAAAGAGGTGTAGAAATTGGCTTGCTACCATTATTTTGTCTTCCATAATCATTTTAATTATCTTTCAAGTATAATATCATGCACTTGGGAAGCTTCCCTATTCTGCCACACTTCCAAAATGCGACAAACAACAGAATAGAGATCAGACCAATTTAAACCCAGATCTTGAAGAACTTTGTGTTCTACAATACCCCAGTTATGAACCCCACTAACGTCAATCAGTTGCTGAAAGAGATCAGCCATTCCATGCTCTTCTGTGACTCCCTCATTCACATTTATAACACTTTGTACAACATGATATACCCATGATTCTAAATAGCCTGTTCCTGTGGGAAGCTGAAAAGTTCCTCCTTGTGTAATCTGTATTAACTTATTTCTTATATTGAACATCAACCAGGATGGGAAGGTTGTAGAGTGGAGAATCATGTGCCGAATCATGGGAAGGCTTTTCTTATACAGTATCCCTTTGACAGTTATGAACCCCACTAACGTCAATCAGTTGCTGAAAGAGATCAGCCATTCCATGCTCTTCTATGACTCCCTCATTCACATTTATAACACTTTGTACCACATGATATACCCATGATTCTAAATATCCTGTTATGCAAACTTATACAAACTTAGTGAAGATAATTATAACAGTGTACACGTGAAAGAATAGAATGTGCATAGCGGAAAAGCATATTATCATTGTATGTGTTAGCATGTGTTGGACAGCACCAACAAACAACACAGAGCAATGGATTATCTGAGCCGATATTTATTGGAGGCCCTTTGGAATTTGACCTTTACAAACCACTGAGTTTAAAATTTCCCACCCGTGCTAAATTTTATGAAAGTCAAGAAATTATTTCCAAAGAATAAGTGCTTGGGAGACAGCTTGATGTTCATGGACTTGATGGGAAGATTGATTCATCAGGCCTTCGCATGCAACCTTGGTGCTAATAGCAGTTACTGGAAACCAAATTTTTGTCTTAAATGCCACCCCCTCCTCATTGGATGCACTTGGTAACATACAAGCTCTGGACCAAGCATTGTTGGCATCTCCACCAATGGATTTTCCTCCAAGATGTCATGTTCAACTTTATCCAAATAGATAGAACATTGGCAAGGAGTTAGCATAATAATCTCTGTCCTATAATTTACTACCAGTTTTGACCACTTACCTGCCACATTGATTGTGCTTTACCAGAAGTAAAAAATTTTAAAATATCACTTTGTTTTGTGCTAATCATATATTCATAACAAAATATATTGCTTATTCATCTGCATCTTCTAAGGGTGCTAAACCATGGGAAGAGTTTGTATTGACATAGCATTTGGCTACACTTGTTTTTGTGGCACTACATTAATGACAAAACACTAAAAAGTAGACTTTCTGAATCTTATAGGATTTTATTCTACTTTTCATCAATGATCCACACTTATAGAATTGCTATATTTTCAAATTGTGGCAGTCCAATATTGGCAAATATATTGGTGCTTATCTTCGATGTGTGTTTATTTATTCCAGGCCTCTTGTCCCAGGAATTTTTCTCTTGATGTTGTCTTATTAGATGCACTTGGGCGTTTGATACACAAGGACATGGAGGTGCATCCAGATTTTAAAGTTTGTTTTTAAGTGACGGATTTCATTTGGTGCTTAATCTGTTGTATGATTCTTAATATGTGATTTACATTGATGCACTCATCTATATTTCCAGCTTGTTGCATTACTAGTATATGCGGATAATGGAGTCCCTGTTGAGAAACCAAAAGATGATGCAGAAGCCCCTCTTCTTACAACTTTTGATGGTGTTGAATTTCCTTCCACTGAGCGCCTGATCAGACTTCTTCATGGACGTGCCTCCTTTAAGCTCAAAATATCTCAGGTATGCCAAATTCCTAACATCTTACATTTTTAGGTGTCAGGTTGGACACTGGATTCCCTAAGGTGGTTATGTTATACAAAATGAAATAATGCCTCAGATGTCATTTGTTGCCGTGTCATTACTTGAATTCACCTATACATGCCTGTGCATTGAAACTTGTCTTTGATAAATTAAATTGATTGTGAGTTAATTCCGGAATCACCTTATCTTCACTAAGATTGCATAACCCTTGACTGCACCTTTTCCTTCATGGTAAAGCCTTTTGATGAAATCAACAAACGAGATATCAAGCTCTGGCCCAAATGAGATATCAGTTGCTTAGTGGCATTGCTTGAAAAAATATATTTCAATTCCTTAAAATACTTGCAACCGTTTGGGTGGCTCTGCCCCTGTTTGTGAGATGTTTTTATTTGTTCTTATTTCTTGAATATTTGTTGTTATCACTTAAGCACTTCAGTGTGACAAATTGATCTATTTCCATTGGACTGCTCTGATTACCTGTGGATTCTTCACCTCGTGGAAGGGGACCAATTGTAAACCAAGTATGAATTTGTTTGTGTGTTTTGACTTTATAGTCACCTAAAAGTCTTTTAATGTGCCAACGACACCTTATCAATCGTAGTCTTCTCAAGATATAATATATTCTGCACATTTGTTCTATGATTATGGTTATTATATATTTGTGATTGTATTATTCTGCCTCCACTATGATGCAACAAGCAATTTCTACACTGATCGAATTGGAATTCAATTATTAATGGAAGCTCGTTGTGGTACAAGTTGATTATGATTTATTGGGAAAAGCTTCATCTGAATTGTTCTGTATGGAAGTTTTTCTGTATATCTGTGTTAAGTACAATACTAGCTACAAATCAAAATGAATGTCTGAAATATTTTCATTAATTTGCATTTGAAGTATGTGTGTTGAGTACAATACTGGTGACAGATCAAAATGAAGGTCTTGAATATTTTCATCAATATACATTTGAAGTGCATGAGCTCTTAAAGTCCTGAGTGGAGCTCGAGCAGCTTCTTACTCCAGCCAAGTGCACTTATGAACCTTTTGCAACCTGTCTAGA
>LPNX010850564.1:26721-51422 GCA_001517045.1 Pseudotsuga menziesii
CTTCTAATATATTTGTAGCATTATATTTAGTTCAACTTTGATAAGGATTGTTGTCCAAAGTCTTTTGTATATGCTCAGATCATCTGCTTTCCTGTCGCCAGTTTGACTATTTGAAGAGTTTGGAGATAGAGGAGAAAATCAATAAGATCAGGTGGTGCCCTATTTCTTCTTTCGACCAATGACAAAACTGTCAAATTTTGGAAGGTAATTACGGTGTGAGTTATTTTATTTAGTATTGGTAATTTTGTTTCTCTTTTGTTTTGTTTCCCTGCGAGATAGGTGATTAAAATTTATTATTGGCATGTTAAGAATTTCATTTTATGTTCTGAATCTTTCAGACTCTTCTCTTTACCATTGTTTTCCTTGTCTTTAGCTTCCTTACATTACAATTTTCTCAATATCTTGTAAGAATTGGGTCAACTTTAGAAATGATTTTGAAGGAACTAATAAACTTATTTAACTACAAAATCCAAGCTTCCATTTGCGGTCAAAACTCCTAGGTGCCTAAAATTCCCATATATATATATTTTTTTAAACTACAGAGAGCGTCGCTATAGCGACGAATTTCCGTGGAACTTTGCGACGTATTTCCGTCGATATAGCGACGTCTGACCATCACAGGTATTGGGGTTTGTCTTTTTCATTTTAGGAAGGGCCGTCGCAATTGCGACATCTTCCCGTCGCTATAGAGACGGCCTACCCATGGAAATATACACATAGTGAAATAGAACATCGTCGCTCTTGCCACTCAATTAACGGGTCGTCGCTATTGCGACGAAATTGTTGCCACGGGAAAAAAAAGACTTAGACGTGGCAATTTCCATGCTTCTCCATGGAAATTGCCATGTTTTGGCCGTGGAAAATTGATCACTTGTACTAGTGCTTTCACCAATGGGTCACTAGTTGAGGGAGTATCATTAACATGATGATCATAGGTTGATGACACAGACGGTTTGGATATTTTAGACCACTCTTCTTGTACACAGGAGAGACTAGAACACTCCTTAAGAAGGTGGCCCCCCTTGCAAAGCTTACAAGGGAACTTGGGTTTTCTGGGTGTTCTCTTAGAACGAGCACCATCAAGAGCAGATGGTTGCTTCTTTTTCTCTTTCTTATCCTTCTTCTTTTTACCCTTCCCTTTCTTCTTCTTATTACCATGACTACTAACCATAGATATTTGGTCAAGCGAAGAAGAAAAAAGGGATGAAGCAACAACCGATGAAGAAGGAGAGGGATTAGGTTGAGGTTGACCCTCTCTCGGAGGAGAGGTGACATTTGAGACATTAGGTGTAACAGGAATTACCAGATTAAAAATCCATACCGGTAATCCTATAGTTAATCCAGGAATATTTAGAGTGGCAATAAAGGGAGGACCAATACCTTCACTTGGAAGGAATACAAAAGGTACACCTTGGAAAGGGACCTCTTGAGTGGTAGTCCCAGATTGGGATGCCATCTCTAAACTCTCTAATAACCCCCTAAATACCACGCACAAGCAAATACTACTCAAACTAAAAGCAATAAGCAAACATGTGAAAGGAGTGGATAAGAGTCAGGAACCTCACAGGACAGGCCAAAAGGATA
Organism: Pseudotsuga menziesii; assembly: GCA_001517045.1. NCBI lineage: Eukaryota > Viridiplantae > Streptophyta > Pinopsida > Pinales > Pinaceae > Pseudotsuga > Pseudotsuga menziesii. The sequence continues at coordinate 28,306 of LPNX010850564.1, forward strand.
ACTCAGATGCTTTGAGGATTCCTAAAATGGTCTCTCGATATACGCAAGGTACGGGGGAGCTAAAATTGGTGGTAGTGTTGTCTAATGCATAACTGTTCACAAGGGGCCTTCCTATATACAATCGAGTACATGAAGTACCTTTCTATATACCTCAAGGGTACGTGAAAGGCTGTTCGATATACAGACGGTACGTGGAAGAACCACGCGAGTCCCGGGATGTAATGTAGACAAATAATGACAGCTCCTACACTTAACGACGCCTGAACACGTCTCTAACTTATCACTAAAATTGCTAAAAATTTTAACCTAGTACTACCGTAAAATTTATCTTGTGCGTTTAGGTGGAACCATGGAGTGAAAACTTGAATTTAAAGAAGATGCATACTAATCTATATGATAGTGCAAGTTTTCCTCTTCAATGAAATTCTACCTAAGAGAGGGAGAGAGATTTACTTTTCTTCCAAAAAATGCACACCCAAATGCAAATGTAACTCTATCTTTTCAAAAGAAAAGTGAAATATCAATGCACCCCAAACAATCTTCAAAGAAAAATAAAAAAGATATCTAGAGAACATATAACATATATAAAAAATGTTTCCTATCTTTTCATGCTTGAAAAAGACGCATAAAAACTCAATGGAAAGATGATTTCACTAATGTTTCCAAATAAATCTAACTCTAATGGACGCAAAGCTGAAAACATATATTTCCTCTTAAGGAAAGTAAGATCTAGAATTTCAAACAACCATGCACAAAACAAGAAGAAAATCGATTAACATGCTTGTGAATAAAGCAAAGGAGAGAGAAAACTAAAAATTCTCTTTAAAACATACAAGGAAACGAAGAACCAATCTTTCCTACCAAGCACTAAAAAAATCAGCATGTAAAAGGAAACAAGAATCACCCAAGCAAAGAAAGACTCAAAACAACATGGATCACTCATGCATTCCAAGTCCAAAACAAACCGAAACCTACTCATGAAAATGAAATGTATATTTCCAATTCCAATGAATAATATCTATAGGAAAGAGCAAGAGGTTTCAAGCAAAGAAAATAATGTAGAATATAATGCAAGAAACACAAAATCTCTTTGAATGCAGAGGGAATACAACAATCAAAGCGACTGTAGAATACACAATTCATGACTGTGAGGGAGCATTTTTTTTTTCAAAAATACACTTCATTTTCATCAAAAAGTAAGCCAAAAAAACACAAAAATCATAATACAAAGTCTGAAATAGGGCCTACCTGGCACTGCGCAGATGAAGCTGCTGACAGGCGTTTTTGAGGCATAACCGATCCTTACTCACTAGATTCAGGCGGTGGCACCGCTTCTTGCCAACAGAACATGTGTGGTTCCCTGAATAGATCCAAAACACAAGGAGAACGAAAGATCAAGTCAAAAAAAGACCAGATTAGGGTAAAGGCTGATAGATTGAGAATAAAAGAGAGCATAAAAGGTCGAAATGATTCAGATATGAATAGATCTAGAAGTTTCAAACCCAAATTCACCGAGTCAGATAGCAGATCTGACTGAAGAGAGTTGGAGAAGGAGCCTGGATTCAGACAAGAGTTGAAGAACTGAGGAAGATCAGATCAACTGATACATATATCTATTCCCCAGCAGAGTCGCCAGATTTGTTAGCTGGAATATTTCACCTTCTGTGGACAATAAGGTGTTCCACTAGTATGAATGGTTCAGATCCAGAACAAATGAACGAAAAAGGTTGAAGACCCTCCCTAGATGCCATAGATACTTGGAATGTGATGCTTTGATAGTAACCCTATGTACCTGCAATCAGATTAAACACGCAAACACATCAAAGCTACTAGAATACAATCTACTGATCCATGTTAGTGACTAAGGAATCTAACAACATATACATGTGAAATCAAACAACAACAGTAATGTGGGATGCAAATCAACTTTTCATTACGATAAAATGAAGAATTTTACAACCAATTAAGCCTTAGTGTTGACATGCATTTCCATGAAACCAAACACTTTCATCCCCATAAGCTCCAAATTTTGCTCTCTATGCTCTCCAATGGCTTGGGCCAGTAATCAATCCAACAACATAACAATACCTTAAGAGTTCTCCCCTCAACCATGGACATGAGATTGTATTTATAAGCCTCAATGGATAGGGATGGTTGAGAGATTTGTGGATGAGGTGGCCTGTAAGATCCTAGGATGGGGGATCTCGAGCTCAACTGACCCACAATGATAGGGATAAGGGAGGACACGAGGCTTATCATATAGAAGCCTCGAGAATATTCTCTTTTTCCCATTTTACTCAGGGTACCGCTTTTCTCCTTCAATGACAGAGAGGTTCAGGTACGAAACACTTATGGACTAAGGGCCATAAGCAGTGGCACCGCTTGTGGATAACAAGGGATAGGCGGTGCGAGCAGGGTACCGCCCATGGAGAAAGGGGAAAGTGCAGTGCTGAGCATTCTTGTGAAAGATTGAAAAAATGGTATGAGTTTCCACTCTAAGTGCTGGGATTCAGGGCAAGTAGGTATGTTAAGAGTCTTATGACATGATGGTGATAGGATTTTGGTATAACACATCAAGCATCAAAAATTCCTCCAATAGATGAAATTCACCCTCCAGGAGAAATTTGAATAGTAAAAACATGTGTTTCAAATTTGTCATAAATAGATCAGTTCATAGTAGCATAAGGAAGACTTGTAGTTTTCTCCTTTGCTTAATAAAATTCTGAACAACAGCTCATATTTGCTTATATTTTCTATCTTTTGCATTTTCAGCTCTTCAGTTTTTAGTTTTCCTCTTGCATCCTCTTCCTACAAATTGGTGTCAGAGCAAGGTTGTGGAGAAACTGATTATGGGAGACCATAGGCTGGTTGTGGAGGTGCAAACTCATCATGGAATGGAAGAATTGATTTTGGTAATGTTTTTTTACGCTGAATGCAATGGTAAAACATTTAATTTGGTGTGATGAAATTGCTACAGCAAGGTTATTGTTTTTGGGTCACTAGTTTAATTTTAATTTTGTTAAAAGGAACTTGGAATATTAAAAAAAAAATCACAAAGTATTGTGAAAGTGCAATATTTAATCAGTTTGCATTAGGTTGTGCCAAGTTGCATTGACAAAGTGTTGTGTAAGTGATATATTTTGGTGCAATTTAATTATGGTGGGTGTGAGTAGCAGTAATCTCACTCAACCCCAAATTCCACAATTTAATGGGAAAAATTATGAATATTGGAGCATTAAAATGAAGACTTTATTTTGTTCACAAGAATTACGGGACTTGGTTGAGAATGGTTTTACAGAGCCACCAGATCAAGCAACATATAATGTTTTATCACAAGCACAAAAGGATCTTCTCAAAGAGAATAAGAAGAAGGATGCGAAGGCGTTACTTTTTGATACAACAAGTAATCGAAGAATCCATTTTCCCATGAATTGCAGTAGCTACAAGGTCCAAGCATGCATGGGACACTCTACAAAATTCTTATCAAGTTACTAGCAAAGTCAAGTTGGTAATATTACAAATTCTTAGAATAGATTTTGAAAATTTGCAAATGTCAAATTCTGAGACAATGCATGATTTTTTCACTCATGCACTTAGTATAGTAAATCAAATAAAGTCTCATGGAGATACTTTGGATGATCAAAAGGTTGTAGAAAATATTTTGAGGAGTATTCCTATTAGATTTGACCCAATTGTTGTAGCTATTGAAGAATCTAAATATTTGTCTCAAGTTTCTATTGATAGTCTTATGGGGTCTTTACAAACCCATGAGAAAAGACTCAATAGATCAAATGGTTCCTCTATGGAAAATGCATTCAAATCACATGTTCAAGCTAGCATCAAAAGAGGAGGAAGAATCACTAATAGAGATGGAAGATGATTTGGAAGAGGAAGAATCAGAAATTGCAATGAAGGTGGTAGATTAGAGAAATCTCATGAAGAAGGAGCAAATTCCAATTTCTTTCCAAGCAGAAGAGGCATACATTCTCTTGATTTTCATGACCAAGGACAAAGGTATGACAAATCACATATCCAATGCCACTATGATGCAAGAGCATTGTTGCATGCCAGCAATGTGATGGATTGGTCACATGCTATGGAATCTTTTGTAACCATTTTTGTGCTGAGTCATAATCTGAATAGCGGCGTAGGAGATCATTGTGGATCATGACTCCCTACGTGGAGATCAAACCATCGTTAGTTTGTTTCAGATAGGTACGTTTCATCATGCGTCTTAGTAGTGTTTATTTCAGTTGCAGGACCACTCAGGATAGGGTATAATTTTTAGTTTAAATAGACTGTTTAGAGATGTAGGAGGGGTTCTACTCTTCAACATTTAGAATTTCGAGTTTGCAGAGAGAGGATAAACTTGTGTCTAATTCCCGTTTGAAAATATTTTGAAGAATCGGAAGAAGAGAGATCCAAGTTGTGTGCATTTTCCTTTGTTGCTTAATAGAAGGATTAACTGTGTGTTTATAGGGTTTCAAGCCTTTATGCATTTGCTGTGTTGAACTGTGTATCTTGCAGAGCCGACTTCAGCATTTTCATGAACATTCATGTGATTCCGTGAAATGTTGATTTTCTGTATCAATTTCTTGCTTACATAGTTGAAGTAGAGAGTAGATGCATGCATAAGAGTGTTAGGTCCAAGTATCGTGAATATTGCAGGATGGATTGATCAATTTCATGATCAATTGGTGCAATTTGCAGGTTTTCTGTCTTAACGAGTTTTTGCAGAGAACGAACGGTGGAAATTGAGGCCACAGTTCAAGATCTGACGGTTCTGAAGTATCTCGCATCAAGAGCTGTGAGGAAGTTAACAGATCCGTAGAGATCTGAGAGCCGCATCAAAAATAAGATCGACAGTCATGGAGAAGGCCACAAGGATCGGACGACTAAGAAAGTTGCGGGGAAAGATTTGCGGAGAGGAAATTGTGGGGAGCACTTTTTGCAAGTTGGCATCCCACATCCCACATGTGGAAACACTGTTGTGGAACGGATTTGCAGAGACCAATTTGGGCAATCGAGATCCCACATCCTGCATCCCGCCTGTGGAAGGAGAGTTGCAGAGGTAAATCTACGGGAAGGTAGTTTATAGCAGAATTTAATTCATTGGGCTAAATTTGGTAGTCCTGCTAAGTGTAGGAGCCACTAGATCCTAGAAGTGCTAGTTAGGGTTGGTTGTGATCAACCCACCTGCACTAGTTTTGGTATCAGATCAGGAAGTTGAGATTTCCTATTGAGGAATTCTGTAGCTAAGGTTGTGGGTAGAATTATGAAGGATTAAAGAGAAGCGCATGAAAGAGAGACGTGTAGCCGTAGGATCCTGAAGAGAGAAAAGGAAGAGTGCTCAGAAGGTTCTAGATAGAGGACCAACATTGTTGACAGACCGAGGGCCAAGAAGGGGCTTGGTGAGGTAAGTTGTAACAGTGTGAAAGAGGATTTTTATTGCAAAAAATTAGAGTGGGAATATGGCTGCACACATTGGAAGAGCGAGAGGTCGTGAAAGAGGTTGACCAGGAGAGAATGCAGAAGTTCTAGAAGAAATGAGGGAGTTAAGGGCATTCCTGGAAGCCATAGAAATGGACAGAAGAAGAGACCCAGAAGTAGGGGATATAAGTGAACCTGAGGATGAGGAGCAAAGAGAAGAAGCTGCAATTATGCAAGAAACACCAGAGTTAAGATATTTCAGATCTATTCTGGGAGCGAATTCAAGGCCAGGACTGGAGTTGCTACATATGATGGGAGTCTCATTGCAGAGCATCTCATTGACTGGATCAGTGAGTTGGATAAGTACTTTGAGTACGATGAGGTAGAAGAAGATAAGAGAGTCAGATTAGATGTGACAAGGTTGAAAGGTCATGCGTCCTTAAGGTGGGATAGTGTCCAAACAGAAAGATGGAGGAAGAATAAACCCTTGATAAAAAGTTGGGATAGAATGGTAGCAAAGATGAGGGCTAAGTTCTTGCCCAAATATTACTAGTTAATTCTGTATAGGCAAGTGCAGAACCTTAGGCAGAGATTGTTAATAGTGAGAGAATACACTAAGGAGTTCTACAAAGTAAACCTAAGGGCTGGATATGCAGAAGAGTCAGCAGCAAAGGATGCTAGATACGTGAATGGTCTACGGATGGATATCCAAGAATAGATCAGCATGATTTCTCCTAGAACAATGGAGGAGGAATATCAGTGCACCTTAAGGGCAGAAGAGAAGATAACAAGAAAGAAAAACTTTAGTAGAGGTCACGGATCAGCCAGAGGAAGAGGGCAAGCGATTGGAAGAGGAATATTTGGACCACAGAGAGGGGAGTCCAATAACTCTAGCCAACAAGAGCAGCATGGCAGAGGAGGTGATTATAGCAGAAGAGGAACTTACCAAGGAGGTAGAGGTAGAGGACGAGGCAGAGAAGTTGTCGTTAGATGCTACAAATGCAACCAGTTGGGGCATAAGTCATTTGAGTTTCCAGGGAAGCAACACATAGGGCAGAGAGGAGCCTATGTAGCACAGAATGAGCAGCAGCAAGAACAATTGATGGTAGAGGAAGTCTTGCCAGAGACAAGAGAATATTTGATGATGAAAAAGGTCTTGTTGAAACCTAAGATAGAGCAAGCAGAGCCTGCTCAAGGGAATTCATTGTTTAGGACTACATGTAAAGTCCAAGGGAAGTGCTGTAATATGGTGATTGACAGTGCGAGTACTGAAAATATTGTTTCCATGAATATGGTGGAAAAGCTGAGGCTAAAGAAGACCAAGCATCCGATTCCATACAAAGTATCTTGGTTACATAAAGGGCATTAAGTCTTGGTCAGTGAACAATGTGAAGTTGATTTTTAGATAGGTCCATACAAGGACAAGATTCTATGTGATGTTATGCCAATGGATGTTTGTCATATACTATTAGGAAGATTGTGGAAATTTGACAAGAAAGTAACTCATGATGGTAGGATTAACTGTCATAGTTTCGAGCAGAATTGGATAACCCATGTACTTCACCCTCTACAAGGAGGAAGTACAGTAGGGTAGTCATAACCTAAGGATTTGATGTTGTTAGGAAAAGAGTATTTATAGCAGATTGAGAAAGAAGAGTTGAACTGCGCTGTGGTATGCAAACCAAAAGTAGTGATGGTGAAGACTAATGTGACAGATCTACCTGAGGAGATTCAGGAGATGTTGAGTGAGTATAGAGACATTGTGGTGGATGATTTACCTAATGAACTGCCACCAAGGAGGAATATAAGTCATTAGATTGATTTTATTCTGGGAGACAGTTTACCAAACAAGGAAGCATATAGGTTGACACCTTAGGAGAATGAAGAATTGAGGAAGCATGTCCAAGGATTGTTGGACAAAGGATTGGTTCAAAAGAGTCTAAGTCCATGTGTGGTACTAGTAGTACTGAAACCCAAGAAGGATGGTGAGTGGAGGATGTGTACTGACTCCAGAGCGATTAACAACATCACCATTAGATATAGGTTTCCATTACCAAGGATGGATGACATGATGGATTTCCTAAGAGGAGAAACATGCTTTTCAAAACTGGATTTGAAGAGTGAATATTATCAGATAAGGATCAGAGAAGGAGATGAGTGGAAGACAGGCTTCAAGACAAATGATGGGTTGTATGAGTGGTTGGTCATGCCATTTGGATTGTCCAATGCACCAAGTACCTTTATGAGGTTGATGAATGAAGTCTTAAGAGATTTCATAGGTAAGTTTGTGATAATTTACCTTGATGACATTTTGGTTTTCATCCAAACAAGAGAAGAGCATCTGAAGCATTTGCAATATGTTTTGGAGAGGCTGCAACAGGAAAAGTTGTTGATAAATGTGAAGAAGTGTACCTTCATGAAGACAGAGCTAGTATATTTGGGTTTTGTTATCTCAAGAGATGGGTTGAAGACAAATCCAGAAAAGGTGCAAGCAATCATTGGTTGGCCTTCACCTAGGAACATATTTGAGGTAAGGAGCTTTCATGGATTAGCAAGCTTCTATAGGAAATTTATAAAGAATTTCAGTGGTATTTATGCATCTATTGTTGAGACAATTAAGAAGGATAAGCAACCATTTCAATGGACAATAGAGGCTAAAAGGAGCTTTCAGTTCTTGAAGAAGAAGATCACTGAGAAACCAATATTGAAGTTACCAGAATTCAACCACCCTTTCCAAGTGAAGTGTGATGCTAGTGGAGTAGCAATCAGAGTTGTGCTTAGTCAGGAGGACAGGGCTATAGCATATTTCAGTGAGAAGTTGAATGATGGAAAGAAGAAGTATTCATCTTATGAAAAGGAGTTTTATGCTATTATTCAAGCAATGAAGCATTGGAGGCATTACTTGATGCCTAGATAATTTGTGTTATATTCAGATAATCGTGCATTACAGTACATAATGTAGCAACCTAAGTTGAACCTAAAACATGTCAATTGGGTTGAGTTCTTACATAGCTTTACCTTTATGTTGAAACACATAAGTGGATAGTCAAACAAAGTAGTTGATGCTTTAAGTAGGAGACTATTGATTCTGCAAGAAAATCATATCCAAGTTTTGGGATTTGAGCATTTGAGAGATTTGTATGAAGCTGACATTGATTTCCAGGAGGCTTACAGGGATTGTATGAATCCAGTAGAGGTGGAAAAAGAGCCATAGATGGAGTATACACTACAAGAAGGATTACTCTTTAAAAATAATAAGAACTGTGTATACCAAAGTGTTCTATGCAGAGAACTTGATACAGGAGAAGCATAATGGAGGTATGGTAGGTCACTTTGGAAGTTATAAAACCTTCGGACAGTTGGGTCATTTCTATTTTTGACCAAGGATGAGGTTTTAAGTTGAGAAGTTTGTAAGCAGATGTAGAGTGTGCCAGCATGCTAAGGGGAGAAGCCAGAACAAAGGATTGTATACACCATTGCTTATTCCAACTAGGCCTTGGGATTCTGTGAGTATGGATTTCATTCTGGGTTTACCAAGAACTTAGAGAGGACAGGATTCTATCTTTGTTGTTGTTGATAGATTCACTAAGATGGCACATTTCATTCCATGTTAGAAGACTAGTGATGCCACACACATTGCTAACTTGTTCTTTGATGAAGTTGTGAAACTACATGGTTTACCTAGAAGCATTGCATCAGAAAGAGATGTGAAGCTCACAGGGAAATTTTGGAGAACCTTGTGGAAGAAGTTGGGTACCATACTGAATTTTAGTTCATCATATCACCCACAGTCTGATGGATAGACTGAAGTAGTCAATAGGAGTCTGGGAAACATGTTGAGGAGTTTGATTTGGGGAAATTCTTAAGCAGTGGGGCAAAGTATTAGCTCAAGCTGAGTTTGCATATAATGATTCACCAAACAGGAGTACAGGGATGAGTCCATCTCAAATTCTGTATGGAATGCATCCTAGAGGAGTGTATGAACTTCGTGACTTAGGTCAATTGGAGAAACGAAGCGTTGATGGAGAAGAGTTTGCAACAAGAATGAGTGAGTTATAGGAGCAAGTGAAAGCAAGATTAAAACAAAGTAACACCAGTTACAAGGCCCAAGCAGATTCTAGAATAAGGGAAAAGAACTATGAAGTGGGAGATTTGGTCTTAGCGTATCTGAAGAGAGACAGATTTCCTAAAGGAGAGTATAACAAGCTGAAGATGAAGAACATTGGACCCTGTAGAATACTCATGAAGTTTTCAACAAATGCTTATGAGTTAGAGATGCCTGCAGGAGTGGGTATTTCACCAATCTTTAATGTAGCATATCTATATCCTTATGTAGGATGTGACACTGGAACCTTTACAGGAGGTGAAGATGCCACTGAAGACTTACAATGGGTAGCACAGATGCCTCTGACAAAACCATTGGAAGTTGAGTCTGTTCTTGACACTAGGGTGTCAAAGAGTACAAGGAAGAAGGACTATCTTGAGTATTTGGTCAAGTGGAAGAAGCATGCAGCAATGTGATGCAGAAGCATCGTGGCATGCCAGCAATGTGATGGATTGGTCACATACTGTGGCATATTTTGTAACCATTTTTGTGCTAATTCATAATCTGAATAGCGACGTAGGCGATCACTGCGGATCATGACTCCCTACGTAGAGATCAAACCGGCATTAGTTTGTTTCAGACAGGGATTTTTCATCATGCGTCTTAGTAGTGTTTATTTCAGTTATAGGACCACTCAGGATAGGGTAGCAGTTTTAGTTTAAATAGACCATTTAGAGATGTAGGAGAGGTTCTACTCTTCAACATTTAGAATTTCGAGTTTGCAGAGAGAGGACAGACTTGTGTCTGATTCCTGTATGTAAATATTTTGAAGAATCAGAAGGAGAGAGATCCAAGCTGTGTGCATTTTCCTTTGTTGCTTAATAGAAGGATTAACCGTGTGTTTATAGAGTTGCTAGCCTTTATGCATGTGTTGTGTTGAATTGTGTATCTTGCCGAGCCAACTTCAATGTTTTCATGAACATTCATGTGATTCCGTGAAATGTTGATTTTCTGCATCAATTTCTTGCTTACATAGTTGAAGTAGAGAGTAGATGCATGCATAAGAGTGTTAGGTCCAAGTATCATGAAGATTGTAGGATGGATTGATCAATTTCATGATCAATCGGTGCAACGTGCAGGCTTTCTATCTTAATGAGTTTTTGCAGAGAACGAACAGTGGAAATTGAGGCCGTAGTTCAAGATCTTACAGTTTTGAAGTATCCCGCATGAAGAGTTGCAAGGAATTTAACAGATCTGTAGAGATTTGAGAGCCGCATCAAAAAGAAGATTGATGGTCATGGAGAAGGCTGCAAGGATCGGACGACTGAGAAAGTTGCGGGGAAATATTTGCGGAGAGGAAGTTATGGGGAGCACTTTTTTCAAGTTGGCATCATGCATCCCGCATCCCACATGTGGAAATGCTGTTGCGGAACAGATTTTTGAAAACAGAATTACGGAGACCAATTTGGGAAATCGAGATCCCGCACCCCGCATCCCGCCTGTGGAAGGAGAGTTGTGGAGGTAAAGCTGCGGAAAGACAGTTTAGAGCAGAATTTAGTTCATTGGGAGAAATTTGGCAGTCATGCCAAGNCGCATCCCGCATCCCGCCTGTGGAAGGAGAGTTGTGGAGGTAAAGCTGCGGAAAGACAGTTTAGAGCAGAATTTAGTTCATTGGGAGAAATTTGGCAGTCATGCCAAGTGTAGGAGCCACTAGATCCTGGAAGTGTTGGTTAGGGTTGGTTGTGATCGACCCACCTACACCACACTATTGTCAAAAATTTGGTCATTATGCAGCTAAATGTAGGAAGAAGCTGTTTGATATGAATATGCAGAATGCAAATTTATCAAAGAAAATCACTCTGAAAATAGTGATTCAATGTTTATTACTTGTAATGGTGCACAAGAAAGCTCAAAAGAAGTATGGTTCTTAGACAGTGGTTGTAGTAACCACATGAGTGGAAACAAGGATATGTTTGCAAACATAGATGAATCTATGCAGTTAGAAGTAAAATTGGGAGATGATAAAAAAGTAGCTGTCATGGGTAAAGGTAGCATAAAATTTGAAACTAAGCAAGGTGAAAAGAAACACATTCCAAATGTGTATTATGTCCCTAATCTCAAACACAATCTAATTAGCATTGGACAACTACTACAAAAGGGATATAAAGTCTATTTTGAAAATGATGAATGTGAGATCTTTGATTCACATAGAACACTAATTGAAAAATTCCAAATGACAGAAAACAAGATGTTTCCTTTAAGGTTGCAAAATGATTTGTCTGTTTCTTTCAAAGCAGTGCTCTTAGATCAGTCATGGTTATGGCACTTAAGATTTGGTCATTTAAGCTTCAATGGTCTAAATTTGTTGCATAGAAAGAACATGGTGAATGGTTTGTTGTTGATTGAACAACCAAACAAACTTTGTGAAGGTTGCATTCTTGGTAAGCAACATAGAGAATCATTTCCTGTTGGTAAGTCATATAGAGCAAGAGCTCCACTTGAAATTGTGCATTCATATTTGTGTGGGTATATGCAGATACCTTCTATTGGGAATAGCTTGTATTTCATAACTTTCATAGATGATTATTCCAGGAAAACATGGGTATATTTCTTGAAACACAAATCAGAAGCTTTTAAAGTGTTTAAGTAGTTTAAAGTCATGGTTGAAAATCAAAGTGGACACTACATTAAAATTCTACAAACATATAGAGGCGGAGAATTTTCATCAAATGATTTCTTGAGTTTTTTGCAAAACAAATGGGATCAAAATGCAATTTACAACTAGCTATACACCACAAAAAATGGTATTGTAGAAAGAAAAAATAGAACAATAATGGAAATTGAAAGAAGCATGATGAAAGCTAAACATCTACCAAATGATTACTGGGCTGAAGTTGTAGCTTGTGCAGTATATATTTTGAATTGTTCCCCCACAAAGAGTGTCAAGGATAAGGTACCACAGTTAGAATAGTGTTAGCAATAGCAGGGCATCGTAAATGGAAAGTTTATTTGATGGATGTCAAATCAACTTTTTTGAATGGGATATTACAAGAAGAAGTATATGTGTAGCAACCACCAGGTTATCAGATATTGGGTCATGAACATAAAGTTTATAGATTGAAAAAGGATTTGTATGGTCTCAAACAAGCTCCAAGAGCATGGTATAGCCGCATTGATTAATATTTCCAGAGCCATGGTTTTAGCAAATGCAACAGTGAGCCAACTCTTTACATCAAGGTAAAGAATCAAGGTAAGGTATTAATTGTATGCCTATATGTTATGATTTGATATTTACATGAAACTTTTCAATTGAGTTGTTTAAATCAACAATGAAAAAGGAATTTGAGATGACAGATTTGGGCTTAATGAAATATTTCTTGGGCATAGAAGTAAGTCAAATAGATGATGGAATTTTCATTTGTCAAGCAAAATATGCAAATGATGTTTTGAAAAGGTTCAAGATGTTGAATTGCAATTCAGCATCTACACCTGTAGCAATAGGATTGAAATTGAGCAAAGAAGAAAATGGTACAAAGGTAGATCCAAGTTTGTTCAAAATATTGGTAGGCAACTTGATGTGTTTGACAACAACAAGGCCTGACATTATGTATGCAGTCAGTTTGATTTCAAGGTTCATGGAAACACCAATGGATTCACATTGGCTAACAGGTAAAATTATTTTAAGATATATTAGTGGAACAAGAGATTATGGCATCTTATATTCAAAATCAGATGATTGCATTTTAGTTGGGTACACAGACAGTGATTTTGCAGGTAGCATTAATGATAGAAAAATCACATTTGGGTATATTTTTCATCTTGGTTTAGGAGCAATCTCATGGGCTTCTCAAAAACAACCTATTGTTACTCTTTCAAATACAGAAGAAGAATATGTAGCAGCAACATCAGCAGCATGTCAAGCAGTGTGGATAAGATGAATAATGACAGATTTGATGCAAGATCAAGAAAGAGCAACAAAAATTTATTGTGACAATAATTCAACAATAGAATTATCAAAAAATCATGTTTTTCACAAGAGAAGTCAAGCTTAAGGGGGGGTGTTGAAAAGTGTAAGTTTGACGGCGTCAAAGGCCGACAAGCAGCAGTCCGCGGTCCGCCCGCCATCCATCAACTACCGAGCCGTCCATCAACCACCCAATAGTCCTCCAATAAATGAAATTCACCCTCCAGCAGAAATTTGAATAGTAAAAACATGTGTTACAAATTTGCTATAAATAGATCATTTCATAGCAGCATAAGACAGACTTGTAGTTTTCTTCTTTGCTTAATAAAATTCTGAGCAACAGTTCATATTTGCTTATATTTAATATCTTTTGCATTTTCAGCTCTTCAGTTTTTAATTTTCTTCTTGCATCCTCTTCCTACATGCCATCCCTTTGAATGCGGCACGTCCCATGGACTTCGGGGCCTCTAAACCCATCCACTCTCCAACTACTTAATGCACGCCATCACAACCTATTACAATCTGACCATGATAATGACAGATCACATTTAGAAATCATCAACACAAAATAGTGGGTATATAATTTGATGATACCTGCAATCAGTGTAGGAATTTAAAATCAAAACGACTCTATCAAATTTGATGGTTTTGACAACTCTATAACTCTTATTTTTTTGGAACTATTTTAAAGCAGAATGATAACGATTTTTTAAGTTTTTTTTGGCTGTCAAATTCCTACCCTGCCTACAACTACAACAAACCATATACCTTAGCTGTGATGGAAGTTCCGTCTGCGAGCTGTAGAGCCCATATTTTTTATGTATGGAAACAAGTTTAGAGTTGAATCCGATACTCTCATCAGGTAATTCTTTAGCCAATGTTTCCAAAAGCGCGTTTCTTTCTATGCACCGAGATTCCACGCACATCATACTCGATCCCCTGAACATGATCATCAAATATTAAATTTACAATAACCATAGTGGGCTAATGTATAATCTGTTTCCTAATTGCATACTTGAAATGAGTACAGATATATTATAATAATAATGACAAATTGATTACCCTGGCGTGTGATCTTTTATGAGGTGAACATCTTTTTGGACACCAGAAGTCGTTGACAAACTTCGTATCCTGCATGACCATCACCAATATCAAAGTGAAGCTCCATGATTTTCTTCATTAGTACATATAGTAGTAACATGTTGCAATAGTAGTAACATGTTGCTCACTCACCCATCAAGCTGACAATAATTTGCACGAAGGGCATCTGCTACACCAAGTGCGTCAAGCGCTCTCCAAGCATTGGCCCACATAGTGAACGCTGCGCCCGTAGCTCGAAGAGAATCGGAGCGCTCCAGCATTAGGCTCTTAAGGCCGATCCTGCATGCATCCATCCAATATTAATATAATTTCGAACTTAGTAAGCTGAAAAATGAGATGAGATGGACCTGTGGAGGGCAAGGGAAGTGGATGGCTTCCCTTCCCACAATCACAATATTGTGAATGGCTTCATGTCGAGAGCAGTCGAAGTTCATGTCCGTGCTGGTCATCGTCCTCCAAAGTTTTACCCTCCCAACTTGATTCTCTGCCACTTCGTTCGGGCTATCTGATAAACCCATCAGCCCTCTCTCTATGTATATAGTTTGGGGTTGAGGTCAGTTATGGGTCTGATGGTTGCCCCCGCTGAAGTTAGATTCCTGTGGGGAGGTGTGGTATATGCAGCTGCATCTTAGAAAAAACCTGTACTATTGCAGTGGGGGTCCTGTTGATTGCCCCGACTCTGGAGGTGCCGTATATGCAGGCTGCACTCCAAAAAAAAGCTTGTACACTGCAATGGCTGTATTTAGGTTGATTATGTCTTGGCCAACATTTAGGCTAGCAGTGGCCAGGCGGGGGAATTTGACAATGACAATGCTCAGTTTGCATTATGACCTGGTTGACCGATTTGGAGAGATTCTTAAGATTATATATATAGATGAATAGATGGAAATATTAATCGTGGTACTTCGTGCTTCACACAGTCAATGCAGACTTGAATAGGAATGGCAGAATGGCGCTCATGTCGCTGATTCTTGGCTTGGTCTAGTGCCTCACACGGTTGAATAGAGGGATGGCGGCGATTCGTATCTCGATTATGCTGGATGGGCACGCAAAAAGTGAACGGTAGGGGCTGCCTGCTACAAAATTTACTAAAGTAGTTTGAATATAGTTCTCTTGAATTTTATATGTATTTTGAGTCGTGGGAAATTTGGTGAGAAGCTTAATAAAATATCCCTAAAACGCCTCGTTTTTCCGGAAGTTTGTGATAAAAACTGGTCAAAATAGTTTTTGGAAATTGCTATTTCCTCAATTTCACACCTCCAGCTATTGTAATCCTTGGTTTTGGACTAAATCCTTGGTTTTGAACTAAATGCTTGATTTGTGGAAATGGTTATCTAAACAGGGCAATCGAATTATGACTTGAGAGATAATTGATCTACCGAATTCCGGTTAGTGCTTATACTGTTTCTAAATTATACAATACAACAGCTATAAATTTGAAGAATCGTTCGCTTGAATTATATATGAATTTAGAGTCGTGTGAAATTTGTTGAGAAGCTTAAGCGTTTTCAATCTAAAATTGTAGTTTTTAAATGTAAACAGAATACGAGTTTTCAACCCAAAAAGTGTAGTTTTTAAGCGTAAACGACCCAATACAAGCTCATCAATTTGCAGTATCGTTCTCTTGAATTTTATATTTGAAGCACCTTCCTCTTGAAATTTTATATTTATTTAGAGTCGTGTGAAATTTGTTGAGATTGTTTTAGGCATTTTCAACCCAAAAATGTTATGCATGACGTTTACTGTCTAACTCTTCTATTTGGTCTGGTTTACCATTAGTCACACATAGCTTGCGTATTTGACCCCTCACAAAGTCACTATTCAGTTATAATCGACATGTTAGGACACCTTCACTTCTTGTCACGTTTGATTTTACATTTCAATTTTGACGTTATATTCATCTCTTCGTATATACATGATCGTCGCTATTATTAGCCAACATTTCTGAACCAAGGGCGCTGCAACGACTTTATTGGGCATTTGCAAGTCTAATGATATGGTACTAAATGTGATGAGATATATGTACCAGTTTAGATTCATGCACATCGAGATCAAATCCTTTTGTGTAAACTTGGACAAAGGCTTTACATGAGGGAGTTGATCCCTCTTAATACACGGAGGGAGTTGATCCTTCTTAATACTTGGACAAGGCTTTACCCTTGGAGGTAGTTGATCTTTGTTATCAGAAATGTGACGAAAGTCTACGTTTCGAGAAAAACAAGATAGAAACGAAGACGAGAGGGAAACCGACGTGTTTTATGGCCATCCCGGTTTCTAAAGTTGAAAATTCGTTTCTTCATAAAATAATCGTCTCATTTCTAAGTTTGTGTTTGTCTCTAATTCATTCTGATCAATACTGACTTGTAGTTAATTTGTACAACATGCAAAAGGTAAGTTGGTAGATGGGAAATTTAATGATATTGACTGCACAATGTTTTCTCAGCCTTGCGTCGATCTTCAAAGTTGAAAGCACTTCTTTGGCTGAGCTGCTCAAACTGATATGTATTGGTGGCATCTTGAGTTGGTTCAAGTTGCTTCTCCCTTGGTTTTACAGTACATAAACAATTGTTGTCTTCCTCGCCCAGCCTATGGAGAAATTACAAAGCAACCAAGACATACGATATGGTGGAGAACCTTCTATGGATGCAGTGCTCTCTTGGAGGCCTATGGGAGGTTTGGGGGTTTTGTAATGTGATGATTTTAGAATGGCCAATTTTAGGTTTACCTTCTGCGTTGGTTGGACTTTTGGACTACATAGGTTGGAGAGGATCACAATGATGTGGACTCAATAATTTGTTATCGGAATGAGAGGTATGAACCATTTATTAGAACCTCAAGTTTCATTTTTATCAAATTCGATTTAATTTGAAATTTTAAGGGAAATATGCAAATTAGATATTAGAACCTCAACTTTCATTTTTATAAAATTCTATTCAATTTGAAATTCATAGGGAAATGTAGAAATTAGAAGGTTATACTATTTGTAAATATCGATATGGAGACAAACTAAGAAATTTACATATCATGTATGCTTTTATCATTTTTATTATGAAATTCATGTTGCAATCATTTATTTTATGGATGTAAGACTATAGATTGCCACAAACTATGCAACAAAGCAACCTGCATTGGGGGCAATTTCTGTAGCTTATTCATTGCCTCACTATATTTCAAATGCGAAGATTTTCGGGCTCAAAAAAAAGTTTGAGTTTGATTTGGGGTAAGTATTATTTGTTAGAGGGATATTTTTTCCTTCACATGGAGAAAATGAAGGATTATTGTCAAGGTTAGGTTTAGGTTCAATTCTCGCAGTGGAAGAGGAAAATAAAGGTTGGGTTTTTCTATGTGGTGGGGATGGCAGCCTTCTTATGGTTGGAAAGACATGAGATTTCCCTAGATGTGAATATTAGTTTCAAGATTTAGAGTTTGATTTAAAGTATGGAGCATAGATCAACCCTCATTACAATTAACCATACATTTAACATCTATAATTTCACCTTTAAATTTAGGTGATTTTCCATTAGTTTTAAGGATAAATTAACTTTAATCACAATTGGTAGAGAATGCATGAGGAATCTACATTGTTGTGCTAGAGTACTGTAAAACAATTTAGAAATTGTCATTTGGTATTGTAGTTGATCTCATCTGAAAGTTATTGCTTCTTTGAGGGAAAGAGGCATTTTAAGGAGCCAATGCAGGAAGCTTCATTACATTCAAAATTTCACTAAGACCATGCATGTGTTATCAAACCCATAACAAGTTATATGATGTGTTGATGTGTCTTGTGTCTCAAAATTGGAGAATGCCTTCATTGTGAATAAAAACTTAATCTATGATACATTTCATTAGGGAAGAGGATAAATTTCTAGAGTTCAACATGTGTTGTCTGGAGAATTTGAGGAATGACAATTTCCACTCTCGCTATTTTCTCCCAAGAAGAATCATTTCAAAGGCATTATATCTATTATCAAATGCACTAACCGAGGTAAAAAAAAAAGAGAAGAAGAATGCTTAAACATTGACTACAAATCTGATAGTTTTGGTCTTGGGAAAATAAGGTACATGAGAACAACATGTATTGTTCAACAAATCTAAGGAAGCACAATTTCTATCATCGCCATTTCACTCTGGAAAAACAATGGTTAGAAAGGAATTCCATCCTTTATCAGATGCATTGATGCACCCATATTATAGTTATATAAGGCAAGTAGTATTGGAAGTGCTAAATGAGAACCCTCTTATATCATCAATTTTTTTTTTACAAAATTCCAACCCTAATAGTTATGAAGTCCATGGAAGAAGTTAAGAGTCTATTATATATATATTGAAACAACTACTATAATGAGAGAGTGCTTCATACCTATGCATTAGGACCTTAGACATGCTTTTTTTTATTATTAAATAAGGCATGTGAGTAATAAAAAAACAATATCATAAAATCTAATTTCACCATATACATGTTATATTAGAACTTATTCCAGAATCAAATGGAATATGTTTACACAATATTATGACATAACTATAGCCAATGCAAATCAATCAATTGCAGAAAGCATATGTGCCACTTCCCAAATTTCTTGGAATTTCTCATTGCTAGTGAATTTGTCTCTTAAATCTATTCCTAAACAATCGCAACAAGCAATTGTAAGCTGGGATCTAACTTTCACTAAAGACGTATCATACAAAGTTGATTTTTTAGTAGCTTCGAGATGTCCAACTGTTTTAAGAAAATTTGTTTCCAAAAAACCCATCCATTCTCTTGTTGCTATAAACTAAGCATGGAAACAAATAACCTAATCAAGACATATGCTTCGACGCATGTCCATAAATCTTGGAAATAGTTGTATTTTAATAGCTTGCAAACTAAATGTTTATGCAAGCTTGGCTGCTAGTCATCTGGAAAGAAAAAGGGAACAAGAAAAATAAACTATGTGCCAATTGACAAAGCACATGGGAAAAAAGTCTAAGCTCCCAACGAAGGCTAAGATACTATAGTCCAGATACTCTAAACATTCTTACAAACAATGCCTCAAAACTTTGTAGCTTCCACCCTCTTGGCAAGACAAACTCGCTCTATGTTAGAGCAGATTTGAAGATAATGTTTGAAAGCTTGAGCCATGAAACTATTTTAGGGAATCATCATCAATGTTTTGTGCAATAATTGCGAACTCCATACTATATAGGCTTCACATTGGATAATTTAATGTATCTTAATTATCATCTCATAAATATGGTGCAGGTACAAGTAAAAAAGTTATTAAACAATACCTGCTAACATACTTAATAACATTAAGTATACATTTAATTTTCAGTAAATAGCCCATATGCCTGCACACAGTGTAGCAAATCCTTTGCAAATGGCACATCATGACGCAACAAAGCCACCTTCCACATGCGATCTATTACATATATGCTAAAATGGTTGATAACTATTAGTATTTGTTTACAAATAAACTATCAATTTACACGAACATTCTTTACAGTAGATATATACCTTTTACATAATTATGCTAACGAAGAATGCATTTTCTCTGAAGCAATTAAAGGAAGACTTCTATGAGCATGTCTATCATGCACGAAATATGGAAATTACCATACAATAAATTGCATCGTCTTTATCGACCAAGCGTAAAGACGGGGAAAAACCATATAAAAATAAGGCAGGAAAAGAACAGGTTAAAAAAGAGATAAAGAAACCCTAAACTCACCCATGCATGAGAAATGTCTTAATCTAGAAGCAAACATAACGCATTTGCATTGAACAAGCTCTAATTCTAGACTATGCATCAACCACAAGTTATTCTACAAGAGCATGTTTTTGTATTTACTATACAACAAAATATCTTTAGTCGTTGCCTTCAATCCCTTCCAACAACCGTGCCATGGAAAAGAATAACTGCCTAATTTGCATCTGACGTCTGAATTCATCAAAACTTGGAAGCAAGTGCATATAGAGTGGGCGCAATTGCAATGTGCATAAACAACAGACTGCAAATCTAGCAGGAACTGTCATTATTAACAGCCTAAGTGATTGATAAATTCTTATAACTAAATGCTACAAGCCAAAAAAAATTGTTATACATCAACACCTTTTTTCTCAGCAAATGCTAAGAATTGTAATCTCAACGGTTGACTTCAAATACAAGAAGAAAGATGAGTTCCTTGTACCCGTAACTTGATTTTATAAAAAGATTGTTGGCAATAATTGTTTTACCAAACTATACAAAACTATTATATGGAGTAAAGGCAGAGAAGAATGTATTCAACAAAGACTAAATATTCCCTAAATCTCTACATCAATCATTCATATTCACTGATAAAGAAATATGAGTTGCCAAAACTGTTTCAAATCTATTGGAAAGTTGCCTCGTAAAAGTCTCTCTCGAGATCCAGACTTAAAACAATAAGCATTTTTAGCAAATCAAGCCTTATCGGTTCCTAATTGCATATATCACATCATGCACCGAGACTTTGCAAGAATGAGATGTATCAACTATTGACACCATTGATGAATACAAATCGAAAATCAAATTTGCGGATAAAAAACAATTGGGTTGCCAAAAGAGTTTGAACTCTGCCCAAATGTTGGCAAGCAAAAGTCACCAAACTAGACAAACCTATTATATGAAATGAAAGCATAAAAGATTTTATAAAAAAACAAATGCAATACTAAATATTCACTAAATCTGTACAACTATTGTCATCATCAATGAATACAAATAAAAAAATTAAAATTCACTGATAAAAACGATTGATTGCTAAAAGAGTTTAAACTTTGTTGAAACGTTGCCAGGAAAAAGTGTGAAGATGTTGACTTCACATCACAAGAACCATAGGAAACCTAACACCCTTTTCAATTGCTTTACTGCATCTAGACATAATCAAAACCAGACGTATCAACTATTGGTATGATTGATGAATACAAGTCAACTTAAATTTGCTGATAAAAAACAATTGGTTGCCAAAAGAGTTTGAACTTTGCTCAAAAGACGTATCAACTATTGGTATGATATGAATACAAGTCAACTTAAATTTGCTGATAAAAACCAATTGGTTGGCATAAAAGTTTGAACTTTGCTCAAAAGTTGTGAAGAAGAAGGACAAATTTGTTATAAGAGTGAAAGCATAAAAGATTGTATACATCCAAAACATATGCAAGACTAAATATTCACTAAATCTGTACATCACTCAATCAAATTCACTGTACGACATAGTTAACTAGAAATAATTATTTGTTTAACACACACAAGCAAACTCCTAATACAATTTCAATGTTCAACCACCAACATCTCAAATGGAACAAATGTAGCACAACCCTAACTGTAAAAGAATGTAATATCACTTCTCAAATGCAATAATTAAATAGTTAGTTAGCTGATGTAATCCTATAAATACTTCAATCTAATAATGAGAAGGAAACCAATATGCCCATTGGTTACGGCCTGGTTCATTTATGGGGTATAGGTGTGTCCAAGCTGATGAGGGTCTCTTTTGACGCGTCATCCATCAACTTAGATGGATATTTTGAGACACTTACACAATGAATCTTTACACTATGAATCTTGGGATGAGTAAAAAACAAGTATATGTTTTTGTGGGTGCAACCTTTGAGTGACTAAATGATGGAATAAACTTACTAAAACTACTAGACATATAGAGAACATATAGTACTAGTGCACCACTATTTTTCTAATAATAAAAATAATATTATTTATTTATTTTTAATTATCTAAGTGATCAAACCTTGATAACGGTACGTTAATTGTGGGTACAACGTTTGAATGTCTCAATGCAATTATGTGGAAATGGTTTTTTTATAGCATGTAGAGGTCGGTGTTCTTTAGTGCACCATACAATTTGTTTTCAAAAGTTGAGAAAAAAAAAGAGATATGGATGAAACACTAACAATGTGTTTTTTGAGTTGAGGAGTGATGAGAGAAGATAAATAAGAAAAAAATAGAAAAAATTATATATTCTTGTTAAAAATTACATATTCTTGTTAAAAGTTACATATTTGGAATCGCACAAAAAACCATATATGTTTCTAAAATTTCATAAAAAATGGAGTGTGCAACATATTGTAACCAACGGCTAAACACAAGCATTATGAAAATTTGGATATAATGCTTAATTAGCTATGGTTTATCATACTCCAAGGCATAGGCATGTTAAATCCGAAGCAAAGTCCAAAGCAGACACATAGGTAAAAGAATTCCATGCGAGCATGGGTGGAGGCTCATCCTTATCATTTGGAGGGAATGCATTCTGAATTTAAACAAAACGAGAGCGTGTTTTATTAAAGCAAAATGGGAGCGCGTTTTATTGAAGCAAAATGAGTGCGCATTTTATTGAAGCAAAATGCATGCGTGTTTTTAAATACTACAATGAGTGCTTGTTTTATCAATCATACCAATAATTTTATTATTGTATGTCCCCCGCCTACTCCCCTCTTCCCCCTAACTCTTACTAACCCCCCCTTCCCCCTCTCCCTACCTTTAACCCCCCTCCTCTCTCTTCCTAACACCCCATCGCCCCATTCGTTCTCTCTCTCTCTCATGCCTATGTCCCCCCTTACAA
>LPNX010850564.1:57696-73516 GCA_001517045.1 Pseudotsuga menziesii
ACCCCCACACACATCCACAGGTCTCCCCTTACAACTAACACCCCCTCCCCTATCTCACTCCCCAACTAATCCAACTACCTCTAACCCCCACCCCCATACTACATGTTAAAATTCCATATGCTAAGCTATATCATCAGCATTTCATTTCAATTTCATAACAAAAGCATATAAACAGGATCATTGAAAGAAACAGTATCACAAGAACAACATAGATTTATCCTTGGAAAACCCTAAAGGGAAAAACCCAGCAAAAGCTTCCTCAATATAGATGCCCCAAAAAGATAAAAGGTAAAACCAAAAGACTGATCCTCCTCCTTCTCTAGCTACTTCTCTCTCTTTCACTAATGTGCTACACAAGTGAGTGTGTGTGTTCCAAATGAGGAGCACCACACCTCTATTTATATTTGTTCGTTCACTTAATAATCAATTCATTCATGTAGGCTCGAGTAATCCTAATTTAATCATGTAGGCTCGAATAACCACAACTGGGGTGATAATGACCTACCTTACAATTTGAGGGGACTTCCTCATGACTCTTATTAGTTCTTCTAATTAGAAGCATCGGGGTATAAAGAAATACAAGTGGTTCTCCCGGTAGGAGCATTGGGGACCACAAAAGATACATATAGAATATTCTTTGAAGTTACAATATTTCAACACTCCCCCTTAACAAGAAGGGTATTCTACAACAACATCAACAACAAAAATAGTAGGAGGAGATAGAGGACATCATAAACATCATCAGGGTAACACATCTATAAATCATTGGAAGCTTTTCAACATCATATAGTCTTCATCTTCAATCTTCAACGATAGCAACACTTTGACCGCTTGATTGATAACATCATCGACAACACTTTGACCTTTCGATCAACAACAACATCTTCAACACTTTGACCTTTCGATCAGCAACATCATCATCATCATATTCAGATCTTTTGATCAGCAACATCATCATCATACTCTGATCTTTCGATTAGTATTCCATCATCATCACACTCTGATCTTTCGATCAGTACGTCATCATCATCACACTCTGATCTTTTGATCAATACGTCGTCATCATCACACTCTGATCTTTTGATCAGTAACATCATCATCAGCAACAACCTACAATCCATAACATGAAGACAACAATCTTCAGATCACTTTTGGACCAAAGTCCAGGGATGATACAATCCTACCACATTCTCGACAACCGAAGTCACTGGGTTGATTACGGGATAATCAGTCCATATCACTTTAGGACTAAGTCCAAGGATGATGGAATCCTACCATATTCTCGGGGACCGAAGCCTCCGGATACCTTTCTTAACTGAAGTTCAAGGATGATGTATTCCTACCACATTCTCGGGGACCGAAGCCTCTGGATACCTTTCTGAACCGAAGTTCAAGGATGATGCAATCCTGCCACACTCTCAGGGACCGAAGCCTCCAGATACCTTTCTGAACTGAAGTTCAAGGATGATGTAATCTTGCCACATTCTTAGGGACTGAAGCCTCCAAATACCTTTCTGAATCGAAGTTCAAGGATGATGCAATCCCACTACATTCTTGAGGACCGAAGTCACCGGATCTATTCTAGACAGATTTCCCGAGATGATACAATCCATCTTCATTCTCGAGGACCGAGGTCACCAGATCACTTATGGACAAATGTCCCAGGATGATACAATTCCTCTTCATTCTCGAGGACCGAGGCCACTAAATCACTTTAGGACAAATGTCCCAGGATGATACAATCCCATTGCAACATCACTACTCCCCCTTTCTAGGAAGGTCTTTCCAAACAACACCAAGCTTGTCTCGAAAGTGTTCAAACTTTACTCGAGACAGAGGCTTCGTCAGCACATCAACAACTTGTTCATCAGTACTCACATACTGGAGCTTTATGACTCCCTTCTGCATCATATCTTGAATGTAGAAATACCATATTTCTATGTGCTTCGATCTGGCGTGGAACATTGGGTTCTCTATCATCTTTATACAAGTTTGGTTGTCACATAGAATTACGGTAGTATCCAACTCTAGGTTGAATAACCCCGACATTAGCTTTCAAAGCCATATGACTTCACAACTAATAGTTGTGAAGTCATATCTATCCTTCCATAAGTTGTTATATATTCTGCTTTGGCTATGCTAAGAACAACACTGGACTATTTTCTGCTAAACCATGAAATCATAGCAGATCCTAGACTATAACATCCACCTGATGTGATTTTCCTGCCTGAGATACTTCCAGCCCAATCTGCATCTATATAGCCATACAATCTATACTCATGGCTACTATCATAGTATAGACCAAAGTCTATAGTCCCTTTCAGATATCTTCTCACATGTTTTGCAGCTACCAGGTGAACCCATCTAAGTTGAACTAGATATTGACTCAGAGTGTTCACAACAAAACAAATGTCAGGTCTGGTGTTTGTTAAGTACATTAATGACCCAATTATTTGTCTATATTGAGTCACATCCACTAACTCTGATGAGTCATCAGCTAACAACTTCAAGTTGGAATCCATGGGTGTCGCCATGGCTTTGCATTCTAACATATCGAATATTTTCAATATCTCTACTGCATACTTTCCCTGGTTGAGAAAGATTCCTTCTGAACTTTGCCATACTTCTAGACCTAGGAAGTAATGCATTAACCCAAGGTATTTCATCTCAAATTTTTCTACAAGTTTCTTCTTGCTTTCCATAATCTGTTTCTCATTTCCTGTCAAAAATAAGTCATACACATATAATAGTAGTATGACAGGTTCATCTTCTATAACCTTGAGATAAAGGTTAGGATCAATTTTACTCTTGGTAAAACCTATGCTCATCAATAAACTATCTATCCTTCCATACCAAGCTCGTGGAGCTTGTTTTAGGCCATACAGGGCCTTCTTCAATTTGCATACGTGAGTATGTATATCTTCAACTTCAAATCCTTGTGGTTGTTTTATGTATACTTCTTCTTCAATCACACCATTCATGAAGGTTGTTTTCACATCCATCTGGTGTAAGTCCCACTTCATCATGGATGCAAGTGCCATGATATCTCTAATCGAAGTATACCGTGCTACTAGGGCAAAGGTCTCTTCATAATCAATTCCCTCTTTCTGAGAGAAACCTTTGGCCACAAATCTTGCTTTATACTTCTCGATACTTCCGTCAGCTGCATGCTTTATCTTGTAGATCCATTTGGAGGATACTACACTCTTTCCTTCTAGTTTGGGAACTATATCCCATACACCATTCTTCATTATTGACTGGTATTGTTCAGTCATTGCTTCTACCCATTCTTTCTTCTGCATTGTTTCTTCGTAGTTTGTAGGTTCTTGATCTACAAGATCATACATCAAAGCTACATAGTTGGAAAAAGTCTTAGGTTTCTTTCTTGTCCTTGTGGAGACTTCAGGAGCTCCATAACTTTCTGCCTCTTATATAATCTCTCTTGTCCAAGCAGGCTTTCTCTTTCATGACATATCCATTGTAGGAGGTTCTTGTGGTTCTGCCATGTCATGTTCTTCAAGAGTTTCTGCTTCAGGGAGACATGTAGTTTCTTTAATTCTGGGAGGTGTCTCTTCTTCATACACTTCTTCATGTTGGCACTTCCTGGATCTCTTGAGGGCTGCTTCTTCATCGAATGTCACATCTCGACTGATTTCCATGTGATGGAATCTAGGAATGTAAATTCTGAATGCCTTGGATACTTCACAATATCCAACAAATATCGGGCCTTCTTTCCGGAAGGGTCCAACTTGGTTTTTTTCTCTTTTGGTATATGAATATATACTTGACAACCAAATATTTTGAGGTGACTTACCTCAGGCTTCTTTCTCGTGAACATCTCTACTGGAGTCTTGAATCTAAGAGCACTGTGAGATATTCTATTATGTACATACACAATAGTTCTTCCTGCTTCTTCCCATAGATGCATTGGAAGATCTTGATCATATATCATTGTCTTCACTGCCTCCATGATGGTTCTGTTCTTTCTTTATGCAACCCCATTCTGTTGAGGATTGTAGGGAGTAGTTAGTTCCCTCTTGATTCCGACATCTTTGCAAAAATATTCAAAATCTTTTGAGGTATACTCTCCGCCATTGTCTGATTGGAGTGTCTTTATTTTTTTGTCTAAAAGGTTCTCTATTAAGGCTTTGAACTCTTTGAATTTCTCAAACACTTCACTCTTTTCTTTCAAGAAGTATATCCAAGTCTTTCTTGAATAGTCATCAATAAATGTGATATAATATTCAAAGCCACTTAAGGATGTAGAAGACATTGGACCACATACATCTGAATGAATCAATTCCAATGTACCTTTTGTTTTTGTTTCGCTCTTCGGAAATGGATTCTTGATGTTCTCTCCATTCTCACATCCTTTGGAAATGCCTTCATGCTTGATCTTCATGTCTGGTAATATCGTCACTACTTTTTTCACATGAGGTAGAGCCTTGTAATTAATGTGAGAAAGCCTTCTATGCCATAGTTCACTAGGGTCACTGGACTCATGAAAAAAGGCTATTTCTGAGTGCCCCTTGAGTCTATACAAGCTTCCTCCTTCACCAATAATGATTGCATATTCAATATTCTTTCCTCTGGGCCACATGAGTACTTGACCATCTATGAAAGCAACTCTGAATCCTTTCTTATCTAAAGCTGAGATAGAAAGTAAATTCTTTTTTAGACCAGGTACATATAATACATCTTTCATCTTTAGGGGATTACCTGAATCAAGTTTGTAGCTTGCTTCACCAACTCCTTTGATTGGATATTGATAGTCATCTCCTAGGGATTCTTTCTGAGTAGAGCTCTTTTCTTCAAGTTTGGATATATTTTTCTTTTGTCCTTTCATGTGCTTTGAAGCACCACTATCAATAAGCCAAGTGTTACAGACCCAGAGAGTGTAGAGAATAGTACATACTCTTCTGCATCTTCTTATCTTGCTTGCTTTCTTGGAGGTCCTTCTTCTTCTTATTCTTCATCCTCATCTTCAGCTAAATGAGCATGATGTCTTTTTTTGTTTTTTATCCTCTTCTTATATTCTTTCCTCTTCATAGGATAATTTCGAGCAATGTGTCCTATCTTTTCACAATGAAAACATTGAAAACCAGAGTAGTCTTTACCTGGAGGATTTTCTCTAATTCTTTGGATTCTTATGGGAGGTTGAGACTCCTTGAAATTTATTCTCTTGAAATTAGATTGAATTCTTCTTCTCTTGGTGTGAGTGGCTAGGGATTGATCATCTTCCTTTAGTAAGGCTTCTCTATTTTCCACTCTAGTCTCCTCTTGAATGTAGTCTTGCCATACCATATCAAACATCATGCTTTCTTTTTTGGCACACATCATCTAGATGAAGGATTCCCAGGGTCTAGTGAGACCATTGAGAGCAGTCATAACCGTTTCATCTTCATCAAGATTATCTCCAATAGCTTCTAGTTTCTCTTTGATCTGAGAAACCCTTGTGAAGTAGTCTTGGATGGATTCTCCATGACTCATTTTGGTGCTCTTCAGTTGAGCTCTTAGATTCATCTTTCTGTTGATGTTTCTTCCCTCGTACATTCTCGATAGGGCATCATACATTTCGTTTGGAGTCTTCTTGGATGACACTTGAGGGATCAAGTGATCCTTGATGGAGTCAATAATAATCCTTTGTGCCCTAATCATATCCTTCTTGTGCTTCTCCTTGGCTTCAGCTTCTTAAGGTTCTGCAACTTCTTC
This sequence comes from Pseudotsuga menziesii, assembly GCA_001517045.1. Lineage (NCBI taxonomy): Eukaryota > Viridiplantae > Streptophyta > Pinopsida > Pinales > Pinaceae > Pseudotsuga > Pseudotsuga menziesii. Next base: position 63,409 of record LPNX010850564.1, read on the forward strand.
TTTGACATACTTATCAAGATCATTCTCTTGGAGAATGAGACCAATCCTGTATTTCCATGCTCGAAAATTCTCTATGCCTTCTAGCTTGTCCTCAAGCTTAGTGCTTGGGGCCATCTTGTCAGAAAATCTTGCAAAAAATTGAAATTCTACGGAATGAGAAACTGAACTTACCAGGAGATGTGCTTGATTGAGGTGAGTTGACTGGTGTGCTTGGTTTCTGGAGATCTCAAGTCTTCATTTTCCAAATCATACTTGCAAGATTCAGCTTCTCCAGCTTCCAGTTGTTTTCTGGTTCAACAGTTTTCTGGTGCAGCTGTCAAACTAGGGTTTGACTTTCCTGGGGACTCACACACCGAAAAAACTTGATTCCAGGCTAAAAAGATGTGCTCCGGGAGGGCACAACTTTCTATGCAAGCATTTTTTTGAAACTAAATTTTTTTCCCAAAACCCTAATTTCTTTCGGGGAGAGAGAGAGGGCTATTTCACCTTGTGAAAGCTGTCCTATTCAAGCTAGCTCTGATACCATGTTAAAATTCCATATGCTAATCTAGATCATCAGCATTTCATTTCAATTTCATAACAAAATCATATAAACAGGATCACTGAAAGAAACAGTATCACAAGACCAACATAGATTTATCCTGGGAAAACCCTAAAGGGAAAAACGCAACAAAAGATTCCTCAATATAGATGCCCCAAAAAGATAAAAGGTAAAACCAAAAGATTGATCCTCCTCCTTCTCCAGCTACTTCTCTCTCTTTCACTAATGCGCTACACAAGTGCGTGTGTGTGTTCCAAATGAGGAGCGCCACACCTCTATTTATATTCATTCATTCACTTAATAATTAATTCAGTCATGTAGGCTCGAGTAACCACAACTGGGGTGCTAATTACCGACCTTAGAATTTGAGGGGAATTCCTCATGGCTCTTATTAGTTCTTCTGATTAGAAGCATTGGGGTATAAATAAATACAAGTGGTTCTCCCGATAGGACCATCGGGGACCACAAAAGATACATATAGAATATTCTTCGAAGTTACAATATTTCAACACTACATCCCCTCTACAACACCTAGACACCCCCACATTAATCTAACCTCGCCCACTCCTAAAATACTAACACACCCCTTCCTCTCTCTCTCTCTCTCTCACATACACACACATCTATAGTTCACCCCATACCACTAAGGGACCCCCCTCCACTCTATCTTTGTATCTCTCTCTCTCACACACACATCCCTATGTTTCCCCTTACCACTAAAACACCCTAACCTATAACATGTAGAAACCACGACACACATCCACAGGTCACATCCACATGTCTCCCATTACTACTAACACCCCCTCCCTTATATTACTCCCCAACCAATCCAACTACCTCTAATCCCCACCTCCCTACTACATCCCCTCTACAACCACTAGTACAAAAGCGCGGATTTTTCCATGGAGGTTTTCCACATTTCTTACTTTTTGGTGTAAAATCCGATGTAACAGGAATGAGGTGTCGCTGTATCCACGCCTAACCGTCACTGTATCGACGTCGAGACTCTTATACGTCACCGTATCCACGCCTAGCCATCGTTGTATCCACGTCGGGACTCTTGGACGTCCCTGTATCCATGCCTGACCGTCTCTATAGCGACGGCACCGTCTTTTGTTGACTTTTTACAATGGTCAAGTTGACCTAGGGTGCAAAAGTCAATGTTTTCCTTCGCTATAGCGACGTCTAAGAGTTCTACAAAAACGAAGACCTTAACGAGATTTTCTTCACACTTGCCATTGTTACAACACTGTTTTCGGGTGATTGTTGGAGCTGTTTATTATTTCCGTCTCCTGCTGGTGAACAATCCATTTCTAGATCTACATAGTTCGGATTTTAAATGTGCAAGGTTAGTTTGTGTTTTCAAATGATGCATACTTTTACTACTTCATGCTAATATTATTTCCTAGATGAAGTTAGTGTATTTTTGTTTCTATGTCCCCAAAGAATAATATTTCTACCTTAAGGCATCTTTTATTGTCTCACTTAATGAAAGGCTTTTAGAAATAGCGAAACATCCTATGATCTTTTTAAGATAACTCCCATAGGTTTAAGGTGAACTTGGAGAAAGAAAAAAAATCCATGGTTTCAACACCTCGGAGATATAGAAAAATAATGGAATTCTTGGTATAATATGGGTTAACAACTGGAGTTGATCTCATCATATGCATATTTCAGCTTCTCTTTTTGAAACTACACTTTAGTTCAACACCATTCGTAGAGTCTCTTATGAGTAAATGTTATGCAACCCTTACTTCTTCCTTTGAGAAGCATTGTTTCCAACATTAGTTTTAGGGCAGCAAGGACTTCTCTCTTCCCAAACCTATTACCAAACCTATTACAATCATGTTTTTTTATAAAACTTGGTCATATTCCCTACATGTGCCTGATGTTGGGACCAAATTATCCTTGTGTGGTACAATAATTATATGGTTTCCAAATCTAAACTAAATGTTTTAAATTTTTTGTTGGTTATACTTATACACATGTGTTCATTCCATCCAAATAATTAGTATTTCTTAAGTTGTTTTATGACCCTCTTTATAGTCAATTTGGTTATTTGAATATTGTTCAATACATACTTAGAATTTGCATGTATATTATGTGCATCAATTATTATGGTTCCATAAAATTTGATAGGAAGATCTTGTTATATACCAATGGCCATCCTCACACTCATGGAAACATTGTAGGGTTGATAAACAATCATAGGTTCTAATTGTTTAGTGAAAATTTCTAATTTGAGGAACACTTCAATAACAAAGAGAACTTAAATAAAATGAATGCATTAAGATTTGTTGGTGTGCATGAAATGCATAGTATGTCTTTGGTGATGAGTTATTAATAAACTATAACTTGTGTAGACCATTGACCACTCATTGACTAATTATAATTTTGTATTTTCAATTGATTATTATTGTAACTTTCTTACTTAGTTTGACTTTTTTTCTAAAGTGGTTGGTTGCATGTGTATTGGAAGAATTTTTCCATCCTTCTAATAAATGGTTTATTTGATGTGTGAACATACTAAATTCATTGTGTTTTACTAATATCATTGATTTAATGTTCAATATTTTTCAAACAATGGATAACATACAAGAAAGTAAAGGAGAGACTAGTCCCTCTTGATATTGTAAAGAAGGTCATGTCCATAGATTTTATTATCTCTCTCTAGAAAAAGGATGTTATACTGGGTGTGAAGGTTCCCTATTTATACAAATAAACTCTTCAATGCTACTCCACCATAGAAGGACATTTGTTGGGGTTGAAATCACATGATTTTCTAAACCTTCCAAGGGAATGTATGCATATTACATGCTTCTTTTTTCTACAATGTAGGTTACATGTTATGCACTCATACTAATATGCTTACTTTAATTTTTTTTGTGTTTATTTTTAGTACCATTATCCTTTGCTCATGCACAATTGTGGGAACCATGACTTCCATTAGAACCTACAATGTTCCATATCAAAATTATTTACTTTTTTATGTTGGATTACGTCAAATGATGTGCACATGGCTATCACTACAATGTGTAATCAACATATAGTTCAGATTTTTTGTGTGGTTAAAAGGAAACTGCCCACGAGTTTCATGGACTTAAATTTCCTTATTTCAATTGTAACTCTAATTTACTGCGTCATTGATTCATCTTTCGTGTAGGTCTTCAAACAAAGGGTAAATTTGCATGTCCAGCTTGTGGTCCCAGGATAAAATCTCGTCGTTCAAGAATTCTACGAAAGGAAGTGTTTGATGAGTACAGGCACTTTCTTCCTAAGAGCCATACTTATCGAACTACAGACAAAGCAAAATTCAATGGTAAAGAAGAGAATGGAAAAAAACCACGAAGAATGACACCTCACTTATGGAAGTTGGAATATAATAGAAATCGTCAAGGTATGCAGTTGGTTTATGTATCATATATTATATAAATGTTTGTTTTTTTTGTGAATTTTGTTCAGCGCGGTTATGTATTAATGTAGCTACATTGAATATTAATTTTGTTGTTATTTCATTAATGTCATTAAGGTGCGAATGGGCTTCCACGAGGGATGAAAAATTACCCGATTCAATTCAGTAGGTTGCCATACTATGAGCACCTACAAATAGTTCATTTGTTTGATACAATGCATATCGGGAAAAACATAACAGCAATGTTATGGCGTATTTTAGATGGAAGGACTGACAAAGAAAGAATTGGAAAGATTTGTAGTGACATCCATGAGGCTAATCACGCATTGCAAAGTGTGATCATTAATTCCAACGGCGATGGTCATGAACATAATATTAGAATTCCTTGGTTATTGATGGAGCAACAAAGCAATTATGTAAAAGAGGTCATTCGAAAAATCAGGTTTCCCACGGGCTTTTCGTCAAACATACAAAATATCTTAACAAAAAAAGGTGATTTTGGTGGGGTTAAAACGCATGACTGGCACACATTCATTAAGGTAAATATAATTAGGTTTCAATATATTTCAGCCTTATTTGTATGCATTATTTTGTTAATTTTATTCTCTTATTTGAAAATAAATACTAATTATATGTTTTTTGTTACAGTATGTTCTTCCTTTATCTCTCCCAAATGACTTGGACAACAACATAAAACAAATTATTTATGTTCTTGGCAAGTACATGAGGTAAGTAATGAGGAATATGGAAAATGTACCTCTTTTGTGATTGATATGTAACTTATTCTGTGATTTATATATGCAATATTATTGATATTATTTTAATGCATCATTTGTAGGTGGCTTTCATCGAAAGAAATCCATAAAGAATATATATGGTATTGGAAGAGAGAAATTCCCCGACTAATGTGTGAAATGCAATAGTATCTACCTCCAGCATTTTTCAATGCGCAAGAACACTACCTCATACACCAAGTTGAGGAGATTGAACTATGTGGACCAGTAAGCACAAGGTCGATGTGGATGGTGGAGAGGCAGTTGAAGTCATTGAAGACTTTTGTTAGGCAAAGAGCACGTCCAGAGGGTTCTATGGTCGAGGGATATATGGTATATCAATCCATGGTGTATATTAATCAATATCTACCTAAATTGGCAGAAAATATGAATGTGCCTCTCATTTGGCATCTCGACCCCATCAAGAAATTTGAAGGGGAGGTCTTATTGGGGAAAGGTAGAATGCGTACTGTGAAAGATATTTATTAATAAATGCTATGGAATTAATATATTACACATTTATTTTTCAAATTTATATAACTATATGCATTTCATTCTAGCTAATTCATGATATATTTGATTTGTTGTTTTCTCATATAATTGCTCGAGTGTGGGATGCTTTACACTTATACATTGCGAACAACCTTGATTGGATGGAGCATTGGATAGAAGTTTGTGAGGAATACTTTGGTAGGTTGTCATGGGAGGGGATCAGTAAGATGATTAAAACAACGCATCGTCATCGACATCAACATCCCGATCTTACGTCGCAAAGGGAGGTAGATTTAGCCTATGGTTTAAAAGATAAACAGGCAAGTAAATTGTTTATACACGTATTTTACTAGTTAATTCCATTTTTCAATGTAATTGCTTTTTTTTATATTTTGAAATATATATTTAGTACAAAGCCCTGTATGACGTTTAATATTTATTTACAATGTATTTTTTTTCACTTGTTGTCCATGTTGCAGTTGAAACACCACAAGGGTATGTGGTGTAATGGTCGTAAATTTCGTATCAAATCGTTGGATGATAAGATGAAAACCTTAGATAGTGGGATAACCACAATGTTTAAGGTCACCAATGTTTCCTCTAGAAGTGACAGACATCCAGAAGAAACAGATAATAGGTACTATGGGAATTTGGAGGACATAATTGAGTGTGATTTTAATTCCTTTAAAATAGTTTTGTTTGAGGTGAAATGGTACAGGCTACGGATGCATGAACGTGATCCTGAAAGAACTGTTATTGAGCACGCTAATGGATTTACCATGGTTAATACAAGGGAATTTGAACCGGGTATAGAGCCTTATGTTCTTCCAAGTCAATGTGAGCAAGTCTTTTACTCAGAGGTACCAGGTAAAGCAGGTTGGTCATACGTTGTTAGATATGATCCACGAGGAATACCAGTAAGGTATAATCAGTTAGATATTGATGAAGATGATACTGAAGAAGAAGATCACGATGATGAAGATAATGAGCAGGTTGCTGCAATCAATGTGTTAGATGAAGAAGCCAAAGAACTTGATCATCCAAATGTAGAAGACGATGATCTCAGTGACGATCTCGATGACTATATAAGTGAAAATGACATGGATGATGATGATGATATGAATGAGCTTTTCAGCAATATCTATTTAGAACCAGATCCTGCTACAGATATTGAGTTTGATGAAGAAGAAGATGAATGATATATAGAGGTATGTGTTTTATATGATGATATTTATATGTTTTTATTTTGTATAATATAAGATTTTAGACTTTCTTTATTATTTCAATTTGGGTATGGGGGAATTGAGAGTGATGTGAGGGGGTGGGGGGGGGGGCATAATTAGAGCTTCCACCTTCACGGGGTTTCCCCTGTTTAGTAGAGAATGAACTATTCTCGAAACCAAGAGAAGCTCATCCCTAGAAACATAAACCCTATATCATCGTTGGTTATATACTTGGTTTGTCTGGGTTATTCGACCATTGATTTTTTATATGAATCTCAATGTCCATGGTTTTTGTTGTTGATCTAATGTGTATCTAATGTCATGATCACAACTATCATAGATCCTACCTTATAATTCTTTTATATTGCATCTCAATCATTTGAAAAATCTTTACTGATTTTTCCATGTTCCTTATTATATATCTGTAGTAGCCATCTTCTTTTCCTACCTAATTCTTGACAAAAAGGAAAATTTAAATAGGAAAAATTTAAAATAGACAAAAAAATAAATAAGATGAGTAAATTGTAAAACCCCAAATACTATCCATCTTTTCTTCTACAGTTGATGCTATAAAGGTAAAACACTGCAATCTATATTATATCTCTCATTACATTCCTATGCCTAGAATATTCACTAGGCAATTTCCCTTGGAAATTTCTCCAGAATGATTAAATGGGCTTTAAACATTCACCTGGCTTTAAATGGGCATTTTAATTTAAATCCATTTGAAGCCAGGCAATTTCCCTTGGAAAGTACCTTGAAGGCATTTCCATAATGAAGAGACATGGAATTCTAAAGATCTCAAAAAATACAATGGATGTTGATGAATAAATAATACCAAATACATATCTATCTTAAGATAAGGCAGAGTGTCACTATGGATTATTCCACTAACAATTTATATTGAATCACTTAGCATAGTTATGGTCCTTATTTTTGGTTTATTGGCCATGTTAACATGATATCATACTTTTGATTCAAGTGTGATTTTACATGTGTGATTTCATCCAAGTTTTGCCGCCCTCCAATTTCGTCCCTCACAACCCCTGAACGCATTTGCAGGTCCTCACAATTTCGTCCCTCACAACCCCCGAATGCATTTGGAGGTCCTCACAATTTCGTCCAACCCTCCAATTTGCAGGCCCCGAACGCGTTGGCTTCACGGTTTCTGGGAGCTGGAGAGAGCTACTCCCCTTGGCTAGGAGCTCGAGAAAGCCTAGGTGAACGCATTTGCAGGTCCTCACAATTTCGTCCAACCCTCCAATTTGCAGGCCCCGAACGCGTAGGCTTCATGGTTTCTGGGAGCTGGAGAGAGTTTCTCCCCTTGGATAGGAGCTCGAGAAATCCCAGGTGAACGCATTTGCAGGCTTCCTATCACCCTCCAATTTCATCCACGAGCATCGAACATGTCTGGCCAGGTATGTCTTTTGGATTGATAGCTACCATCCGATTTTCAGTATATGTTAAAGTGAATTCGATTGATGAAGCGTTCCAGTCACATATCTAGATTGAGACCGATCTTTTAATGCTTCCACCTTTGAGTTTGAGACCCTTTTGGGTTCTATCCTCCTCGTGGCTTCGGATTCACACTGTCTATTGCTCGATTGGGGTTTCTGTGAATTCAAGAAAATTAGCAGGCTTATGAAATCATTTGGTTATGCTGTTTCACATGGTGCTGAAACAAGCTAGGTAGATCTGCATACATAAAGCTTTCATTTTGGGGCATTGTGTGGAGTGAATAGGAATAGGAACTTTGGAAATAAACGAATAGGAGTGGAATGAGGACACAATGGAGGATTGTTTGACATAATCGATAGATGCTAATATTCAATCCACCAAAACAATATGCCCCTAGTTTTCCTCTTGTTTTCACAGCCATATCTTGTATATTCATTGACAGGCTAGAAAGAAGGGTTCTTTCTTGAAAATTGATGGCAATATAGGGTATAAAAAGTTGTATTGAAACTTGTTTCTAGTTTGTTTTCAATTTTTTTTCAATTATTTGCTAATTTGAAAACCAATGAGTCCCACATATCCTTGAGAAACTAAAAATGGCCCCATCCAGTACTTGCTTCTGGGTAGGGTTCAGCCAGCCATATTATGTAACATCAACTGAGCCAGTATGAGTGATTCTGGCAGCAGAGAGCAAAACTTTCTGAAGAACGCACTGTGTCAGTGACAGACATCTGAGCTAACTGTGAATAGAATAGAGATGTTTTACTTATAGTTGCTTCCAAGATTTTAGCTCCTCTGCCAGTCTCTTAAGCCTTCATGCCAGTTCCCTAATGGTCCTAATTATTCAAAGTTAGAGCACATTTTACAAAAGTACCTTGGGAGCACACCAGCTGTGAGGCAGGGTCTTACCTTTTTTATGCACAACAAAGAAGGATAGAGGGATTTTGGTACTGACTGGTGCACACAACCGGGGTACAGAGCTCTAGCTACTAAAAGGATTGTAAATCCTGTTCAAAAGAAATGCCTATTAGGAAGTGTTTCAGAATCAGTCCAACATCCTATGGCTGTGATTCTCATGACAAAAAACCAGTACAGTATCCCATATCTTTAAATTCACGAAGGGACTTAGTCTTACAGACATGGTTTACAATGACTTTTTGATTCACGGCTTTTCTATATTGAAAAGGATATGGAAATTGTGGCAATCAGACCCATCATTCTAATAGCATATGGTGGTTCAAATCTTCAGCAGGTTCTCTTAGCTCACTCTTTAGAACTGAAAAAACTTGCAAACCAAGTGTTTGGATTTGTAAGTGGGTCACTAGGGCCTTATCATAGAAAATTGGTATTCTTGGACAGATCTAACCAGAAAATTGCCATTTCACATAATATAGAGGACCTTATCATGGATTTTACTTCTATTTTACATCCAGGAGACAGATTCAAAGAGCCCTTTGAATGTAGGGAACCAAGTTGGAAAGAGAGAGCAAGGAACTATTTTAATTATCAGATATAAGAGCTGCACTCTTTACAGGTGGAACAAGGTAAGATCTTCAGTGATTGGTAAAGTTAACAAGTGACAGAAAGTCAGTGACCCCCGAAGAAGCGTGGCTCAAATGAATTGATGCTATATGGAGATACCCCTGGGCCCTAACCATTCATGTTCAGACTTCAGAGTAATTGGTTAACTAATACGCCTGACCATTCATGTTCAGACTTCAGAGTAACTGATTAACGCATTATCAAGGGCTAGACAGCAAGCACATTTTGGCTAGCCTATGGATGGCCTTTGTGCAGAGTGGCAGAAAAGACATCAATCATATATTTTGGGATTGTGATGTTGCAGCATCGTTATGAAGATACTTTTCAACACGTCTCCCTATTTCTCTTTCCACTTTGATGGAGGGTTTGCTATGTTCTAGGATCTAAATTTGTAACCATTAGTTACCCAGCTTACTCAATTCTCAGGTGATCACCCTTTCTTGGTTATGATGCATAATACACAATCCACCTTTAAGTGTAACAAATTTATTAGCTGTATAATTGTATTTTAATTTTACAAATTTTTGGATGAAATGACAATACAAATCTCTCCTAGGATCCATATATGATTTCTTACTGAGGTGGGTTGGCATGGGAAGCATTGTCTATGAAAGATAACAAGCTTGCAGTGTTCTTAATGCCCTAGCCTCTTGGACTCCAAAACCCAAAT
>LPNX010850564.1:86515-146392 GCA_001517045.1 Pseudotsuga menziesii
TTTAGAAAATAGGAGCACGTTTTTGCAAGGTAAAACAAGAGTGCATTTTTGTGTACTATCCTAATTGGCATGCATGTTGGCAGCCTTGGGACTAGGATTGGCAGGGTCAAGATTTCTTGGGATGATTTCTATTTTATGGATCAAGAGTGATTGAATTCACTGGCAGCCTTGGGACTAGGATTGGCAGGGTCAAGATTTCTTGGGATGATTTCTATTTTATGGATCAAGAGTGATTGAATTCACTCTACCAGTGCATCTAAAAGGTCCCTCAACTTTGTGCACTCACTCGTATGCCTTTTCACAAAGTGGAAGAACACACACACAGAGGTTGTGATTGAATTCGAAACACATTAGTGTGGATAAATCAAGTGTATATTTTTGTTCTTTTCTTGGAGCCCCAACACACCCTGTCCCTATCGATAACTGCGGTACCTCAGCAACGCACCTTTTGTTAAGACAAAGTGCGGTGCCACTGCACTTTCTCTTCATGCAAATTGCGATACCACCACTCTATTCACTTAGCCAAAGTGTGGTGTTCCTAGGTCGCTTACACCAAAGTTTGGTGTTGCATCCCTCCAACGCCCTCTACCAATATACAAGTTGCGGCGCTTGTTTCTCAACAATTAAAAAAAATAGGGAGATCTCTAGTTAGTCATACCAACATGGCTACTACTAGCACAAGCAATTTGAAGCAGATATCTAGATACGTACTGACTGGTACCAACTATGGGTTATGGTCTATCAAGATGCATATGTTTATCCACCTCAACAAATGTTGGGATATGGTTGAAACTGATTTCAAAGAACCTGATACAAATGCTCTATCCGCAATGAATAAGGCCTAGAAGAATGCCTTAGAAGATCATCGAGACCAAGATCTCACATCCAAATGGCTGATCCAAAGTTGCATCGAGGAGACCATTTTCTCACGGATATCAGGAGCTACCAATGCACATCACGCTTGGAATCTTCTCGCATCTTCCTACAAGGGAACATACCAAGTAAAAACGATAAGATTGCAAACCCTTCAACTTCAGTTTGAAAGTTTGAAAATGAAGGAAACATAAATTGTAGATCAGTTTATGACTATGGTTTCGGTCATTGTGACCCAATTTGAAACCTATGGTGAACCTCTACAATAGAAGGTAGTTTTTCATGATATTATAAGGTGTCTCACCAAGAAATTTTCTATGGTAGTTACCATAGAAGAAGAAAAAGATCTGTCTCGGTTCACCCTATAAGATATTAAGTTGAGCACATATATCTGTGGACAAACACACAAATCACAAGATAGATCACACAATTTACTCAGCAATTGAAGAATGAAACAGTGAAAAAAATGGCTTGCAACTGTGAATGCTTTCATTAATAAAAAATTAATTAGATAATAATTACAATGAAGTACAATGGCTAAATAGCCTCATGCAATTCGAATCCTATGTGAGGAAATTTGAATTGGTTTAACTCTACTTGACTGAATGGTTCATTAACCTTGTCTAAATCATTATCGAAGGATTGAATGGTTAACTGACCTTGTCTAAATCATTATCAGAGTTCATTGGATTTCTAAAACACAACTCAAGTGTCTAATTCAATGTTAACTAATCCTAACTGACTGTGGTAAGTGAGAAATGCGCCTCTCTTGCATGCAGCCATGCAAACCTAGTGCTAATTGAATGTAGAGGACTAGAATTGAATGTAACTAACTCCTAACTGAGCTTGACTAGTCACCAACTCAACTCAACTAATCTTGGTTGGTATCGGCACTCCCATTGGCTCCTAATTTATAGGGATTGATCTAGGAGGCTCTTAAATTGATGCGCTCAAGTGCAATCAATGGCATTAGGCCTTAATTAGTGTTCCCCACACTTTAGTAACTGGAACACCTGCCCCATTTAGGCTAAGAGGACCCAATACTGCTAGTGACTAAAAATAGACCAGAATGATTCTCGATTTAGACATGACTCCTCATTTAGACATATGACCAAATTGGACAAGGGAGGATTAATAATCCTAACACCCCCCCTGAATGCTAACTTGTACAATCTGTGGGCCCTAATAAATAAGGCCATAGGTCACCCATTACATAAAGTAAAGTAAAGTAACTGCTCAATACAAGGAGCTGGGGAAAAAACCACATGGGAAAAAATCCCCCCCTCTAACTAAGAAGATAGAATCAGGATTCAAGTTTGAAAAACTTGAAAATGTGTTGTTGCAATCTCTGTGATGTAGCGAAGCAGCATGCATGATGGTCTATGCACAAGTATCCTGGGGCCTGGCATGTAGACTTCTCCATCTTCTCCCAAAATGATGATAGAAGGAAGGAGGAATGTAACCTTTCTCTCTTGTTGGATGAAGAGGTGTATGATCAGCTCTATTCTTGTAAATGTAGTGAGACTGAGCCCTTTCCATGTAGCATCTTATAGAGAGTCTATTTCATCTCTCTGAAGGAGGTAATATTGCATGACATAGTGCAAGGGTCTTTCCCTCTTGAGTGTCAGGTGGTTTTCCAGTTATCTTCCTAGCTTCTAGTTTGGAAGCAGGGACTAGATTTGGCTTTGAATCACCCCGAATCTCAATCTCATAAAATGATACAGCTGGATCTACAATACTAGTGGAAGCTACAAAAGAAGTAGATGAAATTATTATACCTTCCCTTACAAGTGGTTGGTGAGAATGCACTGGTTTTGAAAATGGCATGAAGTGTGAGAAGTCATATGCCTTGGAGGCATGATTTGCAACACCCTTCGCTATGATGTTCCCAATAGAGATATCTATGATCTCCATTGAGTCAGGACTAAATATGACTCACTTTGGAGAGACAATATGAGTCATCTAATATACAAATAATAGGTTTGCATATAGGGAGGGAACATAAAGCACATCTTTGAACTTTCCATGTTCAAGATTGATAGAGCCCTTCTCCTTGGTTTGAACTTTACTGTTATTACCCATCTGAATACTAGGACCATCAAAAGACTGCAAGGAAGAGAATGATTCTATGGATGCAACCATATGATTGGAAGCTCCAAAATCAATGAGGAAGGCATGTGTTGTTGAATAGCTATCCTTCAATGCATGACATGTTTCGAAGTATTCTTCAATGTCTTCTATGTGGTAATCATTCCTTGCGCTAGCAGGTGCAGTAATGTTATGTTTCTTCAGAAGAAGAGTCATTTCATCAATTTGTCTTCTCATACATTAGCTTTCTAGATGAAAGCCCCTTCCACAGTAGGAACAAAGGGTCGTTCCTTTGCCATTCTTCTTGCTTCTCTTCGAATCTGAAGGATCATTTGACTGCTCTTTCTTCACAGGAGACTCATCCTTTTGCTACCCTTTATCATTCACTACCTTAGGTCCTCCTGCACCCAGTGCTTGATCTCTGGAAGATTGAATGATCCCCATTTGGATCAACTTGTCATGCTCATAAGTGAGAGATTCAATGAAAGCATCAAGAGTGGGAATCCTCCAGTTCGGAGTAGTGAGCTCCACCGAGTGAAAAGTTGATATAAATACTGAGTAGTCTGCACTGAGTTTTGAGAGAATGGAAAGGATTAGTTGATCATCCTCCTTCTCAATCTTGCATAGCTTCAATTGGAATATCAGGTTCTTGAATTTTGTGAAGAATTCATTCTATGTTTCGAATTTGGATGGATGGAGAGAGATCAACTCATTCTCTAGCTGATGGACCCTCATCTCATCCTAATTTTCAAATAAGGAGGCAAGCTTATCCAAAATATCCTTGGGAGTCTTCAATCCCTTGAGTGGAAAAGAACATCTCAAGAGATTGAGAGACATAAGCATCCATAGGCTTCATCAAGCCTATTCCAGTACTTTTCTTTGTCATTATTAAGAATTGGCTCTACCTCTATCTCCATTGTGAGTCTGAAGAGCTTCTTGGAGCGAAGCTAGTTCTCCATGTCCTCCTTCCACTGGTGGTAGTTGAAGGAAGTGAACTGCTCCATTGGAAGAGCTATTTTGAATGCATTGAAGAATACTGAGCTGCTGTAGCGAATGCAATGAGGAGAATGAGCTGCTTGTAGCGAATGCAGTGAGAAGAACTGATAACCTGTAAATCACACAATCAAATAGACAAAATAAGTTTGACAGTATGCACTGTTGGAATTTTCATCACACCCAGCATAATTGATCAAGCAAGTTTGATCATTAATTCCTTTACTTGGGATAGTAAGTGGTAAATTCTCTGCTTCTGGTGCAGTACTGGAAGGATCAAATTTGCTCCAAAAAAATGATCCAATAAAAGATATGAGGAGGAGAAGTGCCTTGTCCTCCAAGGCAGTGATACCATATCAAATTGAGCACATAGATCTGTGGACAAACACACAACTCACAAGATAGATTACACAATTTACTCAGCAATTGAAGAATGAAACATGGAAAAAAATGGCTTGCAACTATGAATGCTTTCATTAATAAAAAATTAATTAGATAATAATTACAATGAAGTAGAATGGCTAAATAGCCTCATGCAATTCGAATCCTGTGTGAGAAAATTTGAATTGGTTTGACTCTACTTGACTGAATGGTTAACTGGCCTTGTCTAAATCATTATCATAGGATTGACTTATTAACTGACCTTGTCCAAATCATAATTGGAGTTCATCTAAGTTCTAAAACACAACTCAAGTGTCTAATTCGGTGTTATCTAAGCCTAACTGACTATGGTAGGTGAGAAATGTGTCTCTCCTGCATGCAGCCATGAAAACCTAGCACTAATTGAATGTAGAGGACTAGAAATGAATGTAATTGACTCCTAACTGAGCTTGACTAATCACCAACTCAACTCAACTGACCTTGGTTGGTATCGGCACTCCCAGTGGCTCCTAATTTGTAGGGATTGATCTAGGAGGCTCCTAAACTGATGCATTCAAGTTTAATTAGTGGGAGTAGGCCTCAATTAGTGTTCCCCGCACTTTGGTAACTATAACATGTGCTCCAATTAGGCCAAGTGGACCCAATAGTGCTAGTGACTAAAAATATACTGGAAGGACTCCTGATTTAGACATATGACCAAATTGGACAAGGGAGGATTAATAATCCTAACATAAGAGTTGATTGAATCCCTTATATCCGATGAAGCTCAACTCAATCAAGAAGAAGAGTCGTTGACCAATGCTTTCAACACCCAAGCTTCCCTTAGCAGAGGTTGAGGAAGAGGAGGACGAGGTAGAGGAAGAAGAGGTCGAGGGTTTCCTCATATAGAGGGAAAAACCATTTGTGAACATTCAAATCACTCAGAGCACTCTCACAACTCTCAAGGTCAAAGAGGAAGTGGCCATTAGAGGAAATTTAAACTCAAAATGGGCCTCCTAAGGAAAATTAATAAAATAATAGTTGAAATAATAAAATAATATGATTTAATTTTCAAGGAAGAAAAGAAAAAACTACTTTTTTGTTTGTATTTTCGACATATCTCCCTGTGTTTTTACTCAAATTTTGATTGGGAGAGCTCGTTGGATGCGGAATTAAATTTTGCATCCAACAAGTACCCACTCGGCATACTTTTTACAGGCCCCGCTACCCCAAAAACAAGAAATACCCGAAAAACGTGATGATGATGTCATCATCACAATTTTTTTAGGTATTTCTTGTTTTTGGGGAAGCGAGGCCTGTCAAAAGTATGCCAAGTGGGTACTCATTGATGCGGAATTAAATTACACATCCAACGATCTCTCCCAATCAAAATATGAGTAAAACCACAGGGAGATATGTCAAAAATACGAACAAAAAAAGTAGTTTTTTTTATGATACCTATCCCCAAATTTATATTAAAAAATTGTTTAAGAGGTGCTCCATTTTTTAATTTTAAAGCATTTTGATTGGCTAACACATGATGACATGGAATTTTTATTATTTTTGGAAGGCCCATTTTAAATTGAAATTTCCTCTAATGAAGAGATGGACCAATAAGTCCAATATTCAATGTAACTATTGCAAGAAGTATGGCAACTATGAACGAGAATGCAGAAAGAAGTAAGAAGACCATAACAGTGGCATAGCTAATGTTTCTAAAGATGAATTTTCATTAGAGGTGATGTTCTTGTCTTATAAAGCTACTGAAAAACACTGGAACTCATATCCATGGCTACTAGATAACGGTTGCAACAATCACATGACAGGTAACAAGTTACTATTATCCAGTTTGGATTCCTCTATTGTCATAAATATCAAGCGAGGAGATGAATTTCTCATTCTAGAAAAAGCCAAAGGTACCATTCCTGATTTTGCAAAGCAAAATGAAAAGAAGTTTATTCATGAGATTTTTTATGTACCACATATGAATGCCAATCTAATCGATATAGGTCAATTACTTGAGAACCAGTATGATATTCGATTTTATGATACATAATGTGTTATTTATGATAAACCCTCGAGTAAGAGACTCAAAGCCAAAGTTGAAATCACCAAGAACAGGATATTTCCTCTCAGTATCAGGAGTGTTAAACTTCTATAGTCTATAGCCCATATTTTTTCTAGTGTAGATGAATCTTGGTTATGGAACTATAGATTCGGTCATCTTCCTTTCAAGAGTCTCAATCTCCTGCACAAAAAGTCCATGGTCAAGGGGTTACTAGTTATACATGAACAATCCAACTCTTGTGAGGATTGTATCATTGGGAAACATAAAAGGGGAAACTTCCCCACTTCCACATCTCGAGCCAAAGAACATTTTGATATAGTTCATACAGACCTCTGTGGACGCATGCAAACCCAATCCATAGGAGGTAGATTTTATTTTCTTGCATTTATTGATGATTTTAGCAGGAAAATATGGGTTTATTTCCTCAAGAACAAATAAGAGATCTTCTCCAAGTTCAAAGAGATTAAGGCCCTGATTGAGAAGCAGTCTCAGAAGTTCATTAAAGTGATAAGGTCAGATGGTGGAGGTGAACATGATTCACATGAGTTTACATATTTCTACAAGCAACACAACACCTAGAGGTAGTTCACCACCAAATGCACTCCACAACATAATGGAGTTTTTGAATGAAAGAGCCAGACCATCATGAACATGGCACATAGCATGTTGTCACAAAATAATCTATTAGATGAGTATTGGGTTGAAACTGTTGCATGCTCAATTTACTTTCTCAACACATCACTCACGGTAAGTGTCCAAGACAAGATTCTTGAAGAAGCATGGAGTGGAACTAAAACTAGTGTTGCACATCTAAGAGTTTTTGGTTCTGTTGCATTTTCTCATGTACTTCATGAACTTAGAAGAAATATGAATAAGAAGAGTGAGCAGTGTATTTTCAATGGTTATAGTGAATGACACAAGACTTACAAGTTTTATAATCCTATCGCCAAAAAGATTGTGGTGAGTAGAGATGTGAAATTCCTTGAAGAAAAATGATGGAGTGATCCTTCAGACATCCAACAACAAGAAAAATGATGGAGTGATGCTGAAGTGATCTGTCAGATCTACCTATTAGACTTCCAATATTGGAAGTACAACAGCAAGAAGAAACACCAAAAGATAGCCCATCTCAGAATGAGAAAACCAGAAGTTTGAGAGAGTTATATGAGCATACTCTTGTTATTGATGAGCAACTTCAATATGCTCTGTTTTCATGTCAACCCACATATTTTGATGAATCAGTAAAGGATGCACAATGGATACAAGCAACGAATGAAGAGATTGATGCTATTGAGAAAAATCAGACTTGGGATCTTACTGATATCACTACAGAAAAAACTAGTGTTGGAATCAAATGGGTCTATAAGACCAAATTGAAAGAAAAATGAGAACTTGAAAATCACAAGGCAAGGTTGGTTTCCAAAGGATATGAACAACAGTATGGTGTCAATTATGATGAAACCTTTTCTTCGGTAGCAAGTATGGATACCATCAGAGTTGTACTTGCCATTGCAACACAAAATCAATGGCATGTTTATCAAATGGACGCGAAATCTTCCTTCCTTAATGGTATTCTTGAAGAAGAATTTTATGTAGAACAACCACCTGGACATACTATTAAAGGTCATGAAAACAAAGTGTTTAAGCTGAAAAATGCCTTGTATGGTCTAAAACAAGCTCCATGAGCTTGGTACAGTAGGATTGACTCATGTCTCATCAAGAATGGGTATAACAGAAGCAGTATTAAGCCCACTCTGTATGTCAAAATAGAGAAAGGTAAAACGTTGATTGCATGTCTTTATGTTGATGACATGATTTAAAATGGTAATTTAATGATTGAAGAATTCATGACAGTCTTGAAAAATGAATTTGAAATGATTGATCTAGGACTGATGAAGTACTTCCTTGGTCTGTAAGTTACTCAAACTTATCAACGTTTTTTTATTTGTCAGCATAAACATGATATTGATATTTTACAGAGATTCAGAATGAATAAATTTAAACCAACGAAAACCCCCATTGCTCTAGGAACCAAGTTAACAAAAAATGATGATGGACCAACAATAAATGCTACATTATATGAAAGAATGGTAGGCAGTTTAATACATATTTAACTGCAACTAGACATGATTTGATGTATGCTGTTAGTCTTATTTCCCAATTTACGGAGTCTCCCAAACACTCACTGAAAATTTGGAAAAGGAGTTATGAGATATGTTGCATGCACACTTGGAAATGGCCTCTGGTACACTCATACACCAGAAAATACTCTCACGGGGTACACTGCCAGTGATTTTGCAGGAAGTATTGATGAAAGGAAAATCACATCTAGTTATGCTTTCAATTTGGGTACAAATTTTATCTCTTGGGCATCTCAAAAACAACCCATTGCCAACATGTCTTCTGCAAAAGCATAATATGTAGCAGCCACCACAATAGCTTGCCATGTAGTTTGGGTAAGAAGACTTTTAAAGGATATGGGACACACTATGAATGATCCAACTTCTACTTTCTGTGATGATAGCTCTGTAATAAAGTTGTCCAAACATAATGTATTTCATAGAAAAAACAAACATACTGACACTCGCTATCATTTCATTCGTGAGTTAGTTAATGATAGGAAAATTTCTTTACAGTTTTGTGGCTCTAAGGAGCAGTTGGCTGATATGTTCATCAAACCATTGGGAACAAATGCATTTGAATATCAGAGAGAGCACTTAGGCATTGATAGTGGTGAACATGTTCTACAAGTTGAGATTAAGGGGGTGTGTTAAAGAACGTAATTTCACTGGTCAAATGCAACAATTAATTAGTTATTTAGTTGAGTAGTTGATTTGGTCAACTTATCTAGATTAGTGACCCAAAGTATTCGTATCACCCATAGTAATGGCCCCTAGTATTGTTGTGATGTAATCCTATAAATAATTTAGTCTAATCATGAGAAGGCAATCATTATGCCCATTGGTGTTCTACCATCATTTGTGCTTCTCTTCTTTAATCTTTAACACTAATTATTTCTAGACCAATCCATGCAAATTCAAGTCATCCATAGTTAACTAACAACAATTATTATCCTGCCACATGCATAAGAAACCTTCGGATACAATTTCAATATTCATCATTCCAAAATAGAAGAAAAATACATAGTTTCCCAATAATACTATTTCCATTTCATATAAAGACACTGATACATTTCTTAAACCTCAAAGCACACAAATTTGTTTCCATCTTCCCAAGAGCACATAACAATAATCATGATCCAGGAGGATATTGGTGGCCACCCACCTATTCCACTTGGACCCCCACCATTGTTTCTTTCAGTTTTTCAGTTTCCTTAATTGTAGCACAATTTACTATCTTTTGCAGTTTTCGGGTCCTAAACTTCCAGAGCCGTTTCGAGGTCCTAAATGACTTTTTTTCGGCATCGAATGGTCCGACAAAATATGATTCCGTTTTGGACTCAATATTTTTTGCTTATGGATGTAGTCTTTAAATAGATATTTCTAACGATATATCATGCGCGTCAAACGGAGGTATTATGCTAAAGTTATGATCCTGGGAGATTGATGTACCAAGTTAGCTAACGGGGCCCACATTCTGGTGTTTCACCTCCTAGGGTTAGGTTTTTGGATGTGTAGGGTTTCCATTGTTTCTCAATAATATATAGGCCTTCGAGCGTCATTGTAACACAAAGTTCAGAAGCATGTAGCTGCCACATCTCTTCTCAGAGATAAGCTACCAACACTCTAGCTACTTTATTTCCATTCTGTATGTAAACAAGTTTCAATTATTGATTAATGAAACCAAGTGTTATTTTTGCTGCATATTTGTTTCTATGGTTATTTGTGTATTTTGTTGCTTTACTGCATAAATATGGATCGGTGGTATCAGAGCAATATGCTCTTTCTCGATCCTTCTTTGCATGTCCCCAATGAGGGAGGGGTATAAAGAGTTAGGGCTCTATCTGGTTGAAACTTTGCAAGATCAGCCTCACAAATCTCGATGGCCACCCATGGGGAACGAAAATAAATACGAGGGTGCAAAAGATCCTATCAAAATGTTGCTTGAGGAGGCCGTTGAAAAAAAAATGAATGTGATGATGGATAACTTCGCCTGGATCCTTCAATGACTTCCCACTGGCGGCGTATATGAATCTAGCAGCCACTCTGGAGGTGCAACCCCTTTTAAGGTACAAGTAAAATTTGACATTCCCATATTTGATGGACGAATAGATGCAGACGCCGTAGATAGATGGTTGAAACTATTAGAAGGATATTTCTTAGTTCATGACTTTTCTGATCGGGAAAAGATTACTTTTTCTCTACTCAAAGTCGCCCCCCATGTCAAGGACTGGTGGGAAACCTACTGTGAGAGAAAGGATGAGGAGGAATCCTCTCTATTCTCAGCCGTAGCCACTTGGAATTCTTTCTGTGATTCCATAAGGGGACAATATTATCTGATGGGAAGCTATGAGGGAAAGCACATACAATGGACGTTGCGGCAGCACAGAGATCAAGATGTGCATGAGCTGACAAATTTGTTCCATACCCTGCGCACCAAGTTGGGTATCAAAGATTCAAAGAAACATTTGGTGCTGAAGTACCACAGTTGTCTGCATAGATACATTCAGGAGGAAATAGAGTTCCTCAACATCTCCTCACTTGGTACGGCATATTGGTATGCTACCAAAATTGAGCAAAAATTCAAACAAAAAAAGCGAGACTTTGGATCTGCGAATCAGAAGCAAGGGAAAGGTGCCCCCCAGACCGCAGAACCAAGGACACAGCTAAGGCATGGCGACTCAATAAAACTTGCCAAATCTTCAAGCAAAAGCAACATTGCAAATCCAAAGAAGGAAGCGGGAAAGTGGTGCGAGTTCCATAAGAGACCCACTCATAACACAAGTGAGTGTCAGGCCAAGCAGTCCCTAGTGGCCGAGATAAAGGCTTCTGAATCAGATGCATACTCTGACAATGAATCAAAACCCAAGAAGGGGAATGACAGAGAGAATAAGATTATCGATGTAGAGCCCAATGCCACCATTGCTACCATGAATATCGAAAAGGAAGAACCAAAAGATTCAGAGGAGGAGGAGCGTCTTTTCCACTCACAGATGTGGATAAAGGGTTCCCCGCTATAGTTCATTGTCGATAGTGGGAGCCAAAAGAATCTGATTTCAGAAGAGGTCGTGAAGTGATTGGGTTTTCCCACCATAGCACACCAACAGTCATACACCATCGGGTGGCTTCATCAAGGACGGGATCTCCACGTCAGCCAACAGTGTTTCCTTCCCTACTGCATCAAGCCCTTCACTAATGAGGTATTATGTGATATTGCTCATCTTGATGTTTGTGGTGTATTATTAGGTCAACCATACTTATGGAAGCAACATGCTATGTATGATTCTTAGCCTTGCGCTGTTATTATTATGTTGGGAAATAATTTGTACAGGATACCAAAGGTACCACCTCCTACCACTATCTCTTTGGTTATTGCAAAACAATGCAGTGAGCTCATTTCCAAAACTGGGAAGTTTGTTTTCTTGATGATCCACTCTCAGGGAAAGAAGAAGATTGTGGCCATGACCTCCATACAGGGCCCCTCTGCATGATAACAACAAATGGACAAGGTCATGGAGGAGTTCCGGGACATATTCACCTCACCCACCAGGGTGCCTCTCCACTGTCAGGTCAAGCACCCCATCGATCCGACCCCAGTTGCATCGCTTCCCAATGGACTGATCTATCAATGCTTTGTTCTAGAGAATGATGAAATCAAGAGGCAAATTCAGGAGCTTCTGCAGAAGGGTCACATCCACAGGGATTTCACTTAGTGAACACCTCACATAGCACGTGCGATCATGGGATATTAAAGAATACCCTTAATTTCCAGAGATATTGACCCAAACTCTTTTTGTTGAAACTCCCTCCCAATACTTAAAATCTCCTCCCCACCCCTTTTTATACCTCAATACTTATAAAACACCCTACCCACCCCCACCTTAAGCCCCTCATCCCCCCCAATACCTGCAATATATTGGTTCAATTTTTAATAATTTTAAAACCCAAAATATGAACTAACGTGATAGGATATTGGTCAACAAGTGAAGCCCTCGTGGTCATATCCGACCAAGTTCATCGCCGTGTGGGATCCCAATGTGTTGGTACAGAAGAAGGATGGGACTTGGAGACTCTGTATTGACTATCAGGCGCTGAACAAGATCACTGTCTGGAATAGGTACCTGATGCCATAGACTGATGACCTCCTGTACCAACTTAAAGGGGCGAAATATTTTATCAAGATCGACTTAAAGTCTAGGTATCACTAGGTACCGATCGAACCAATCAATGTGTGGAAGACTGCCTTCAAAGCCAAGGAAGTCCTTTTCGAATGGTTGGTCATGCCTTTCGGGCTGACAAATGCTCCTGCAACCTTCATGAGACTGATGGATGACATCTTGCAGCCATTCACCAACTCATTTGTACTAGTATACTTGGATGACATCCTGATCTTTAGCTAGACTTGGGTAGAGCACCTCCACCACATCCGACAGGTCCTCCAAACATTGCGGCAACACAAGTTGTGTGCCAATTTGGACAAGTACACTTTTGGCATGACCCGGGTTCAGTATCTGGGATACATTATTGATGAGTGTGGGGTACATGTGGATCCAACCAAGATCTAAGTCATTCGGGATTGGCCAGCCCTGACTACTCTAACAAGGCTTCGCTGCTTTCTAGGCCTTGCTAATTTCTACTGCATGTTCATGTTGGGATTCTCTCATATCTCTTGGCCCTTGAGTCAAGTCACCAAGGGAGGAGCGAAAAAAAAATTCTTTTGGTCAAAAACTCAGCAGAAGGCATTTGCAGAATTGAAACATCGCCTCTGCTGTGCTCCAGTGCTCACATTACCAGACTTGCAACAACCATTTGAGATCAAGATAGATGCCTTTGACTATGCTATTGGGGCAGTCCTTACTCAACAAGGGCATCCAGTGGTGTATCACAGTGAGACACTGTCCAGCACAGTCCACAAATATCCCACTTATGACAAAGAGATGTATTCCATTGTACAGGCTTGTTGACAATGGAAGCATTACATTTTGGGGAAGGAAACGATCATCCACATAGACCACTGACCCTTGCAGTTCATATAGACACAAGGGAAGTTACAGAACGATCGTCATCAGAAGTGGTCCACATATCTACAACAGTTTCATTTGAACATCAAATATAAGAAGGGAAGCACCAATAATGTTGTAGACTGCCTCAGCCAACCACCGATCGTGGTGATAACCACCGTGCTCAACTCTTGTGGGCACGACACTTCTGATTGGATGCTTCTCTACAAGAGTGATCTAGAATTCAGCCACACATACCAGATACTCTTGGAAGGAAACCAAGTTCCAAAGTTTCACCTCGAGGATGCACTACTATGTCACATGGGATACCTTTGTGTTCCTTCAAGCGAGCATGCCAAGATTATTTGGGAAGCACACTACAGTCGGGTCGCTGGGCATTTCAGGGTCGAGAAAACAATGGCAGTTCTACTGAAGTATTTCTATTGGTCGAACCTTCGACAAGACGTCGGGAAGTACATCTGATCCTACACTCCCTACGCCATTGCCAAACCATTCATCAAGAAGCAAGGCCTCTATACTCCATTGCCTACCCCTAGTCGAACTTGGGAATCAATCTCCATGGATTACATGTCAGGCCTTCCTTCTACTAAGCACGACAATGACTGTGTGTTTGTGGTCGTTGACATATTCTAAAAAATGGCCATAATGGCGGCCTGCAAGAAGAATATCACAGCAGAAGCCACTGCTAAACTCTTCTTTGAACAAGCGTGGGTACACTTTGGGATCTCATAGTCTATAATCTCAGATCATGACAGCAGGTTCCTTAGTACATTCTAGTCTAGCTTATGGTCAATGCTAGACACCAAGCTCACAAAGTCCACAGCTTTCCATCCCCATACTGATGGCTAGACAGAGGTCGTGAACAGGATGATCATGCACATTTTGCGCATGTACAACTCAAAGCACCCACACACATGGGATGAGATCCTCCCTTATGTACACCACAACTATAACCGCACCCTCCACAGTTCAACCAACCACAACCCCTTTCAGGTGGGCTTGAGATTCCAGCCATTATGTCCCATTGACGTAGTCATGCCATTTGCAGCTACTTAGGATGATTCAACTCATATCCAGTCTGAAGTTTCCAAGGAGAACAACTTCATTGAGCACATTCAGCACATTCTCCAATAGGTTCATGAAATATTAGACAAATCCAATGCTAATTACAATCAACAACATGATCAGCATCGGGTGCAACACAACTTCTAGGTGGGTGACAAAGTGTGTCTACATCTACAGAAGGAGCGCCTTGCTGGACCCCACCGCAAGCTTTGACCGCTCCGATATGGGCCATACACCATCACCAAAGCTATCAGAGACAATGCCTTCGAGCTTAGTATTCCACCATTCCTTGGTCTGCACCCAGTGTTCAATGTGGACCGCGTTTGGCCCTACTTTCCACCTCTACCGGACACATCAGACGTGGTAGAACAACTCACACTAACAGAGTTAAACACCGACCGCATGGAACAAGCCACAACTGATCGGATTATGGACACACAGATCAAGAACACCCGCCAATAGAAGATCCAGCTATATTGAATTGTCAAAGCAGGCCAACTCATTCACCAGGGAAAGTGGCTCACCAGGGACCAAGTTCAGCAGAAGTTTCTTCATCTCATGGAGGAACTCAATGCAATGGGGACCATTGCTTCCTAAGGGGGGAGGAATGATTCAGGAGAATATTGGTGGCCACCCACCTATTCCACTTGGACCCCCACCATTGTTTCTTTAAGTTTTCCAGCTTCCTTAATTGTAGCACAATTTACTATGTTTGGCAATTTTATGGTCGTAAACTTTTTGAGCCATTTTGAGGCCCTAAACGACGTTTTTTTGGCATCTAATGGTCGACAAGATATGAGCCCATTCTGGACTTAATATTTGCTACTTATAGATGTAGTCCTTAAACGGATATTTCTAACGATGTATCATGTGCTTCAAATGGAGGTAATATGCTAAAGTTACGACCCCGGGAAATTGATATACCAAGTTACCCAACGGGGCCCACATTCTGGCGTTTCACCTCCTAGGGTTAGGTTTTTGGATGTGTAGGGTTTCCATTGTTTCTCAATAATGTATAGGCCTTTGAACCTTATTGTAACACAGAGTTCATAAGCATGTAGCCACCACATCTCTTCTCAGAGATAAGCTACCAGCACTCTAGCTAGTTTATTTCCATTTTGTATGTAAACAAGTTTCAGTTATTGATTAATGAAATGAACTGTTATTTCCGTTGCATATTTGTTTCTGTGGTTATTTGTGTATTATGTTGCGTTCCTGCATAAATCCGAATCAAATCACAACCCAAATACAAAGCACAGAAGGTCCCAAAACCACGCATAAGGCCTACCTCGTAGTAGTTGTTCCCATTCTCTTTGCCAACAACAACACTCAAATTCTCTAAGAAACTCTCTAAATTTTCCTTGCTATTGCAACACCTTGGAAAATCAAACCGCATAATATATTTGAAACCAAGAGAAAAATAAATGTAAAACACTGAAATCCAAGCAACAACAACAATCTCAATGTCGTCATGCCCAAGATTCTATGCCAAACTGCATAGGAAACACCAAATTTACCTTGTTGCAACTGAAATCCAAGCAACAATAACAATCTCAAGGTCGTCACACCCAAGTTTCGACCATATATGAGAGAAAACCCGTTAAGGGAGACCACAATCTTCACCCACAAAAGGAAAAAAGATCGAAACCTCAACCCCCAGGTGTAAAGACAAATTGCAACTGACTACACCAAATTCACCTTAACGTATTCACGAATTTCGACACACTCCAATGCTGCAAGCTCAATATAAAATGAAACCCTTCCTCAACAACAAATTGCCAGTCCCGCGCATACAGTTCACAAATGCCAAAAGCACAGAGCTCCTGCAAAGAAAAAACACAGAGCGCCTCAAAAGAAACACAAACGCGCGAAGCACGATAATCAGACACTGCATGATACACAATACCTCGCCCCCAGCCGCAATTCCCTGGGCCAAACCATCCGAGGCAAATGCGCTTAGCCTATTGTCATAAATTTTGGCACAATCGAAGAATACTATGGAAAACGATATTGTGTACACAACTCACAAGCACGGATACAAGCAGTCAATGCGGAGAATGCAATGGAAAATGAGATTGTGTACATCGCTCGCCAGCATGGATGCAAGCACTGAATGCTGAGAATGTAATGGAAAACAAGACCGTGTACACTGGAGTGAGCTAAAGTCTAGACCATTTGCATTTTTGTTGGCTAAATTTGTTGGAATTCAGGAATGGATTATTTTTTACAGCATGGATGCAAGCACTGAATGCTGAGAATGTAATGGAAAACAAGACCATGTACACTGGAGTGAGCTAAAGTCTAGACCATTTGCATTTTTGTTCGCTAAATTTGTTGGAATTCAGGAATGGATTATTTTTTACAGCATGGATACAAGCACTGAATGCTGAGAATGTAATGGAAAACAAGACCATGTACACTGGAGTGAGCTAAACTCTAGACCATTTGCATTTTTGTTGGCTAAATTTGTTGGAATTCGGGAATGAATTATTTTTTATTTTTTTAAGTGCTGAAATTGTCTTTTGGTTGAAAAAATGGATTCAGGGCCCTCAATAACCTCTGGGCACCCCATTATGCAATTTCAACAATTCTTACAGAGTTTTCGTGAGAAAAAATGTGTAAATGGTCTAGAGTTTAGCTCACTCAAGGTACATGACTCACCATGGATGCTAGTAGTCAATGTTATTGATCGACAAGTGTCAAATGGCACGCCCAATCATGCCAAGGGAAACTATAGCCTCGACCTAGCTTAACCTCAAAAAATTTCCCATTGCATGTACAACCCCAAGTTATTGATTCTTGCGGGCACTTAGCCTCTGCACATGAAGAAGAGGGGGGATGAGCTGGGCTATAGCATAGTCTTGATGACATAATACAGGCTCAAAACCCCCTTTTGAGCACATGCAAAGGTGGAAGATCCGGTGACTTAACTATTCTATTGGAGTGTAGGAACAATTTTGTATTTGACAATGTATTTGCCATGTTATTTGACAGAGGACCTCGGGATCCCTAGGCTGCACCCAGTTTTAAAATGAAGCCTTCATCATTACCCTAATAATGCCCGCCTCAAGCACGCTCAGAGCGTGCTTTTTCCCTCATTTGTGGAGGCTAACTATATCGTTATATCTGCCGACAAAGACATATATATATATCAAATTAGCATACCTCCAAAGTGGGAGAAATAAAACTCCTAAGAGAACCTTGATATGTTGCTAAGTTAGAGAAAGTTGTGTGTATGTAGATAATACAACTTTATGTGTTGAAAGTAAGTGTAGCAAATCTATGGTAGGTATAATAGTTGATGAAATTGAAAGAAAAAATTAGTTGCAAGTACTAATAAGATATAAATAAAAACCTATGTAATCAATGACAAGTAAAATGAAATGTACATTAATTTGTCATACAAGAAAGTATACATATATGAGTAAAACAATAAAGGGTTAGGTAGTGATAAAGTTTGACTCTAATTATATTGGCAATCAACATTGGTGTTTTCATTTAATAGGGGGAGTGTTAGGATTGAGACTTGCAATTTTAAGTGTGATAGGGATAGAGAATGAAGGTGTGCCTCTTCTTTTTTTCCAAGTGAGACATAACAATATTTATTTTTCTAGTCGATGGTCATCATTTTGATGTGCATCTAAACAATCGGTGAAATTTGCGACACATCATGCAATAGGCATAGCCAATGCTTGGAACATGTATTCGTTATGATTTTTTGCAAGAATGTTCATTGAAAAGAGATGTATTGTTGTGTCAAAGCTTGAACACTCCTCTGCTGATAGGAATCTATTAGTCGTAGACTGGAGGAAGCTCCAGTCTTTTAAGGTTGGTGTACCATTGTGAATCTTTGTCAATAACTACCAAAAATGAAATTGAGTGGCAACAATGCCCCTTTGACGGAAGATTATTTCCAAAACGATTACAGGGGTAAATTCTATCAATACACACTTTCCTAGAGTTTCTCTTGCATATATAGGTTTGTCTATCATAGGTGGGCGTTGTCTCAAATCATCAACAAAAATGATTGACTGATTGTCAAATGAGTAATTGTATTTTACCTAGAAAAAACTCACGTAAATGACTCTCAATCTATACAAACATTTTAAGCCCCATGAAGTTCACCTAATTAATGAGAATATGTTGATGTTTTATCTCTTCTTAGAAAACTAATAAGGCATATCCATATATTGTCTCTAAAATTCCAAACAACTATAATTACGATGATTTTTCAGAATATTTTTTTTTATAAAAATGCATAATTTTGTTTTTAATTATAAATTTGTTTATATTCAAGTGATAGTGTCATTATTCATAAAATAGATGTTATCGTCAAAAGTAGATAGATATAGTGTAGGGTTAGGCTAATGCATTACCATGGTGAGCTTGAGTTTGACCAATTTTTTTACAAAAGACAAAATTCATAAAACGCCCTTTGATACTCCATTTTCTATACAATTATCACCCCCCTCTAGCCGCTCCCAATCAAGAGTGAGGTGCTTTTTTTTTCTTTAAAAATGGAATGATGTGTTATATTTTGGAAAGCACATTGTTATAGTTCCTTGATGAATGTAGGTATATGTTGTGAACAGATTTCAAGTTTATTTTCGACTTTTTCTAAAATTAATAAAAAAATGAAATTGAATGAAAATTTGTAATATTTTGGAAAGGACATTGTTATAGTTCCTTGATGAATGTAGGTATATGTTGTGAATGGATTTCAAGTTTATTTTCGACTTTTTCTCAGATTAATAAAAAGTGAAATTGAATGAAAATGACTCACACACTCTACTCAAAATAGATGAATGAATAAGGAGAATCAACTAGACATAAAATGATGTCTCCCACATAAATCTCACACCAATTACTTTAAAATAGGTCACTACAAACTTGAATAAAAGTTTTTGAATCAATATATCATATGATGTTTTTTTATTTGAGAAGTATATACATATATATATTTGTGAAAAAGAAAGGTAATCTTGTTATTACGTACGATATATATAACACCGATTACATAGTATGGCATTATAATAGTATTATAAACCTATTACCAGTTCTTATGCAAAAATAAAAATCATACATTAGTCACCTCAAGATACACTGTGGATGTCATATGCAACTTTTACATATACAACATGTCATGCGAAATGTAAAATATTCAAATAAATCCTTCCTCCATGTCTGGAGCGCTAGCAACAAACCCGAATGGTGTTGCGTCGCATGATAAGGCAAGACTGGGGACTGAAAATGATGCGGCCTCTCATGACTTCAGTTGTGACATGAAGGAATTGGAAGATTTACTTTCAAAGTTAAATCTTCTGGCCTAGGAGTTTGTGTTTTTTTTTTTTGGGTTAATAATTCGATTGTCGTTCCTTTTTTCAATGCTTTACGGTAAACAAAAATAACAGAAACACTGATAACTTTAATAATAATAATAATTACCGGTACCCCTCGATGTAAAAATTTGACTGATTTTGTTGTTAATTTTAGTTTTTTGCCGAGTTTTTTAAATGTATGTGCATTTGATGAGGGAGAAAAGCAGTTATCAAGGAACTTGAAGAGTGAATATAAGAACTAATTTAGCCCAGCAGGAAGATAATGTTAGAGGAACAGTCTACGTTTCAAACATTGATCAACAGGTGAGTGCAAGGATAGCATTTTGCGCCTCTGTATTTTTTGTTTGACGAACATTTTCCAGATTGAGGATAACAAAGCCCCCTTCAATGCCATGCAAATTACCGATTGAGATATGATCTTGAATTTGTAACTAGAAAACTGATGGAGGAGATGTCAATGGTCTTGCAGATATGAAAGGAAATTGGTCTTAAGTTCCAATGTTGGTGGGGCAGGTTGTAACCCCTCAACCTCGAGAAGGCGCGTGCAGAGGCTAATTATTAAATACAACAGAACTGCATGACGTGGAAGTTTTCAAAGGCAGTAGTAAAATGAAAGTCAACCAATGAAATTGCATGTGTTGGGCATTCAATTACGACGAAGCCTGGAGGAGAACCGACCCCTTAAACTAGCATACCCCCAAAGTGGGGAAATAAAACATCGAAAAGAACTTAGGAATGTTTAAAATGAACGAAAGTTATGTGTATGTAGATAATGTAAGTTTATGTGTTAAAAGAAAGTATAGTGAATCTATGGAAATTATAATGTAAATACTAATAAGTAGTTTTGGTTTTTTGGAAGAACAAATTTCAAAGTTATAGATGGGGTCGTCATCCATTCTGGGGCTTTTAGAGGAGAAATCGAAGCGTCAAGTGGATTTTTTGGTCAAATATGTGAGGCTTGCATTGGCTTGTCTTCTAACTTATCCATCATTATTCATCGTTGTTTGGATGGAGCTTGGAGAGGAGAGTAAGTCCCAGGTACAGAGTAATGAATGCATTGAAGTCCATGTAATTACAAGTGTTCAGAGGATAAAAAACACTTCCACATATTTTTCAAATGATAGAAAAACATTTCTTAGAGATATATGTTGATTCAAATGCCCAATCCCTAGTTCTGTCAAATATTTACTAGAGTGTGAAAGTTGGAAAGTTGATCACTAACAAGGAGATGTGCAGTGAATGTGTCTTGAATCACAACTAAAGGTTGTGAGTGATAGCCAACAACTTTAGAATGACATTTATTGTGTATTATTTTTCTTTTTAAAGTCTTTTTCTCTCTCAAAGGATTTGAAGTGATGTGAATGAAGGCTCCACTTTAAATAGTTCAAAGACACCCTTCTACAAAAAGAGCCCTAAGGGGGGTTATGTAATATCAAAGTCAAATGGCTATCAATTAACATTTTCGAGAACTATGGGATATTAGAACCACTTCCATGCTAAATGGTAAATGCAACACAAATTGAGGGGTTCTGTAATATCAAAGTCCAACGGTTATCAATTAACATTTTCGAGAAGCAGATTCAAGCAAGTATGAGATATTAGAACCACTTCCATGCTAAATGGTAAATGCAACACAAAGTGAGAAAATCCTATGAGATTTTTTTTAATAATTAAACATCTTTAACTTATCTTTCCTTAACGTCATCGTGGAAGGCTTCATTAAAAATAGAATTAAGAAAAAAATAGTTACCATAAAATGCCATTTAAAATATACATAAACACATCAGAATTCATCTAATGTGTTAGAGCATGAGGTATGGCTTTAAGGGATTTAATAGCTAGAATCATAGACAATCCTCATGCACACTAATAAATCCACATGGAAACCATTCCTTTTATCACTCCCTGACTTGGTGCACATGCACTAAAAATTAATAATTAGATAACAGATAATATGTTTAGTGGATATAGAAGGGCATGGACATTGTTTAGTTAGAAAGACAATTTGAATCTATGAAGGTAGAAACATTGTTAGAAGGTGAGCATGAGTTGCTGTCAATGGAGGGCCATAATGAATATTGACTGAGATCCAGTCTCATTTCCCATGGGATTAAGCAGCGGATTCAAGTGGTTTCCACCTTGAATTTCTCTCTATATCTTTGCAACGAGAAGGGCGGAGAAGGGAGATAGTGAGATATCTGAATACATATATGAAACGAGAAGGGAAGAAGAAGAAGAAGAGCAGGTATGGGAAAATCTAGGCGTTTTTAAGAATTTTATGCAGCCAACGAAGGTGAGGTCGAACCGAGAACCTAAAAAATATGAAATGAATTTGAGATGAAAATCGATCGCGAGAGCCATTGTATACTGGAGGAATGGGTGAGGGTTAAGGTGCACGATATCGAACTAGATGACGAGACTATTTTCTTTTTATGCTCATAAGTGCACCACGAGACTCGAACCCCCGACCTGGAAATTGCTTTGCTTTAGAATGTAAGGGAACATATATCGAGTGCTTCGTTCGTCTTCGAAATGTTCTGATAATTTTGTGGTCGTAGATGTTTCACCTGATATCCTCAAATTGATATCCTCGGGACCCGAAGAGGCGATGTAGTGTATGTGTGTGGTTTCATTAGGGGAAACGTTTCCTTTGTTGGTGATAAATGTGACGGAGAAGGTGCAACTGGTTGCTAAATTTCTTGCGAGATGCAAAAAAGGGCATGAAATGGCCCATTCCGGGGAAATGAAGAGAACTTCGATATGTTTCAAAAATGAGGGAAAGTTGTGTATGTATATAATATAAGTTTATGTAATGAAAGTAAGTTTATGAAAATAAGTGAAAATACATTACATCAAACTTCTAAATTGCCACATAAGTGAAAATAAGTTTCCTCCAAAAGGATTTTGTACATAAAGTTTTTAAATTTGAAAACATTCGGTGAATAAGTCAATTTTTTTTCCTTGATCCTTTGAAAGCCAACAAAATATTACAAAGAAAAAAACTACAAAAATCTAAGGAGCATAGTTATAGGAGTTTTTCAAGTTTTAGGTAACCTCAGAGAACCTGGTTTCTTCTCGTGTTGGTTTAAAGTGCATTAATTTTGTTGGGGTCTAGTCAAGCTCGCTCACTTTATGGAGTAACTTGAGCTGGTAGGAAACAAGAGGAGTCCCCTTCTCCAACCTATGTGTCTCATATGTGGGGGCACATTGATTCTAATATTGGTGCTCCCAGTACTGGTTTGTAGTAACTTGGTAGACAGTAAATTGACACATTCATCGTGACTGCCTTCAAATATGGAGACTCTTGATTTGCATATTTGTGATTATGCTTTTGGTGTCCTTTCTCCGGTTGTAGAAGAGATAGTTTTGTATAAGACAACTCAAATTTTATATCCATAATCATTTCTTTGCTCAAATCCAAATCCAAATTCCCTTTGGTATATCTTGGGAATCTTGGACTTTACACCAAGTTTCTTCACCTTTGAAAGACTACATTGAATTCACTGTGAATTGGGTAAAACTTACATTAAATGCAACATAGGCAGGGTCTCCAGGCAACGTGTTTTTTATTATAAAAACAAAATTCCCATGAATCCTTCTTTTAACGTAAAAGGCCCTCCTACTTAGCTTGTGTTGAATAAATGAGAAAAGAAGGGGAGAGTCAGAAGGAAAAGAAAAAGGTGGAACGAATGAGCGAAAATAAATAGATTTTATGCCTTTTCTCTCCCCAAGCTTTCTATACTGCCAACTGCACTGCATTGAAAATATCCTTCCTAGACATGGGATGTTTCAACCAGGTGGTATTTAATCAAGGGTGTGTGGAACTCAATGTGTGCATGTTCAGGCTATGTGGTGCTTGACGTTCAATAAACACTCGACAACAACACATTAATGTTGTTGTGGTTGTATTATGAACAATTGGATTGTGTGGTGGGATTATGAATCGTTGGATGGACTATTTTTTTACACCCAAGCGCTCATAATCCTCTTAGTGCATATTTAACTCTGATGCTTAGCGTGGCCCAAATACTTGCCGCTCAGTTTGCATGCTTAGCTTACCATGCAATTTTTTTAGAGTAATAAAGAAAAATTCAAAAATTAATTAAGAAAAAAAACCACTTTATATAAATAAAATCAATATAGAGCAACACAAAAAAATACAATACATCTCAATTATTTCCAACTCACTCCCATTTGCGAAAAATGTGATAGACAGCCTTGGTGCCTATGGCTTGCCACGTTTGAGGTATGCATCCAAAGTCAAGAAAACCATACATCTAGAGTGAAGGATACCATGAGTTCATCAAAACCATGCCACGTTTAAGACATGCATCTTAAGTGAAGGAAACCACTAGTGCTACCTTTAAGGCATGCATCCTAGCTCACTGTACCTTTGCACTTCTTCTGAGTAACAATGTTTCTTTGTCTATAGGTTTGAATTCCTTTAACATATCTGATATTAGTTCTCAAACTATTCTATCTCTTCCATTACAACTACTATACAATCTGTAGCAAATTTCAAACTATTGTAGAACAAAGTGTCCATAGAAGAATGGAAGAAATCCATCAAGGATTATGAGAACGTTGCTATCACGTCCCCTCTCCTCTACTCGATGGAGAGGACGCGACTACACGCTGATATTCTCTATCAAACCGGGGATCTAAGCCCCATGAACATAACAATAAAAATTCATTGAAATAACAAATACATAGATGCATAACAAATGCAATTATACAACGGAAAGAAATCATCCATTCAAGCATTCAACATGTTCATATAATTCATTAAAACAAATACAGTTGCACAGATTATATACACAAGAAATACTTATCTTGGAAATGAGTTGTCCCGCAACCAGCTATGTCGCTGCAATGTTCCACCCAACCATAGGCCCATGTTCTCATCAATCTCTAAGTATCACTGCCACCCCTGATCTGGGAATGATTTCCACAAGGAATAAGGGAACAACATCAGGCTCACACATAGACAAAGACGTATCAAAATCCAGCCAAGAAAAAACTACATCTGGGTTTATCAGGCTGCTAAGGAGGTGGAAAGGTTGAATTGATAAGATAGTGAGCTCAACCACAGATCAGTCGACACCTACACAAGATTTGTCTTGGCTTTCCCAACACCTACAAACCCAACACAAGGAAGCATCCCCTTCTCTGCTACACAGTCCCTCGGGATATGCCTTCCTTTCTAGTGCTCCTCAGAGTGTGCAAGAAAGAATAACCATCCCCTCTTGATCTCTATGTGAGGTTCCTTTCTACACTAGGTTCATCAAGCCAATTCTGCCCTCTTCCACTCCTATGGTTCAGACCAAACAAGGATTTACATAACAACAAAAAATAAGGGTGCACACAACAACAAACTACATTTGTTGGGTATGAAGGAAAAATGGGCTGCAACCAAAAAATGGATTGGTAAATGGGAAAATCGACCCTTGGGTGAGAAATCCAAATTTAACAATGATTTTGGGCATTACATGAGCAAAAATGACTACGAAAAACCCCAAAATCGTGAATCTTTGCTGGCCATTCACACAATCACACAAAAACAGATTTTTTGGGCATGTAAAAGTGAGGAAACGACACCAAATCATGAGGGAGACAACCCAACCACTAAGCATTACCAAAACGACTTCCCAGCAGTGGGGAAAATGAAGAAACTGCCAAAATGTGAATGGGAAAAATGTAGGAACTCCAAAAAATTAGTGAGGAGGAGGAGGACGTGAATGCATGATGGAATGGGTATGCATTTGTGGGTTTTTACTTTCCCAAGAATTCAAAACATGTTTTCCAAAAATGGGTGGCTTCCCAAATTTGAATTTGAATCCCATACTCTTCCCATCCCCATGCATTAACTAACTCAACCAATTTCTGGAAGAAATAAATGATTGGGCACAAAAGACAAAATGGGTAGTTGATAGTTTTATGGGTTTTCCCTTTGAAATTTGGATTTACCCTATTGGTTCAAGGTTTTGAGTATTTTCCCTCCATATTCCTTGTGAAATCATGCCCCCATCTTTTTAATGTTGCATTGACATAGCTAGTTGTGGGCATATTAATTAAATTACATATTTACATGATGTCCAAAATATACAGTGCCATCGGATGGCACAATAACCATCGACATCGATTTTAATTGTTGAAACATAAAACACTAAATTGATGGTTGGGCCTTGGCCTTTAGCTCCACAGCATGATTAAATACAATATTTACATCATATATAATTTAGTGCAAATTGGGTAAAAAATGGGGTCTCATATTCTCCCCCCCTTACAACAACATTGTCCTCAGTGCTTTACAAAATTGAACAAAAATGCTACACTGACACTGCCCTCAGTGCTCCGTAGAATTGAACAAAATTGGATGTGCCAATCGCATGGCATCCTACAAATCCCACATAGCCTCATTAGGGTTGTAGTGCTCCCATTGCACCTTTACCTATCCAATGGCTTGATTCCGGAGCACTGTGACCCTGTCGAGGATGTGCATTGGTTCGGTTTGGAACTCTCCCTCGGATTCCACCTGAATTGTAATGTCCCTTGGGGATATAAATGGGTCTGATGGAAATATCATTAGCTCTATAACGATAATTATTTAAATTTAACACAATGGATTAGTTAAACAAATATTAAAATCCATTTTTCAATATTTGTTTCATGACAAAGTCCCTTTATTTACAAATAAATTACGATAAATTCAATAATTATGAAATGTCTGATCCAAGGGCTGGAAAGGATTACTAACACCTTATAGAAACATCACATATACATTCCAATCCAATTTAGACATAAATTCCACATCTAAATTCCATTTACTCTTAATCATGATTAATTAGTCATTAGTGTTCCAATTACGATACTTAATGACAATTAGCACATAATTGATGGTACTTATTACAATTTCGTTTGTTTATCACTTAACCACTGTTTATCAATTCAAATGGCTAACTAACACCTAATATCATGTAAATTGGGGCTAATTACCATTTTCCGATCAATTAAACATAATAATTATGAAAAATGATTCCACGAGAACTAGTTAACTAGTTGTTCAATACTAACAACTAGTATTGCACAAATTCGACACACATACATGTCAATAAACCAAAAAGTGAACCTAAAACCATTATACACATATGTAAGCATGCATGTACAACAAAATAAAGTAGTTTTGCAGATCTGATCCCGAGTACGTAAACGAAGGATATTTCAAGTTCAATCAATACAACTAGTTAATAAACACTGCCAGGAATTCAATCAAACCAATCGTATCGAGTTTCAAGGCACACATAGGTGAAGGTATAGATTTGGAAAATATAATTCTACAACACAGTTAAAGCACCAATAACAGAGCATATGGCTGTACATTCATATTTGACGAAATAGAGTTTTGAATCCAAAAACAATTTGCCAATTTCACTGGAATGTACCTAGTTTTCAATTGAACTTTCCAAATGAAAAATAAAGAGAAATATATGAATATTGTATCTTAGGTAAAGAATATTAGGGATCACTTACTTTCATATGGATGTATCTTTCCAAACATATACATTCCATTAAACAAACCACAAAATAAGTTAATTCTACTCATCAGAATTGACTATTAATTCTAGGAATCACTATAATATTTAAATCCACAACTCATAGAATAATTAAAATGCAATTAAAAATCTAAATAACATGTTTTTATCATTCATATCAGAGGCATATCTCATTCTAACATTTTGTCAAACACTTCATATGCAAAGTCACAAATCTACTCAATACAATTCCATTGAAAGAGCTAAAAATTGGAAATTGATCTAGAATTTCGGTAGACATTTTGCCAACACTACCAAGAATATTTATCCTCACATTATCACACACATTTAAATATTATTTATCATACATAAACATAAAATTATCAATCATGCATTTTTACAAACACTTCATGTGATAATTCTCGAAACTATGTCAAACAGCCCGATCGAAGAACTAGTTTTCAAATAAAAGGTAGAGGAATCAAAGAGAAGTGTCTTAAACCATTATGAGAATATTGTACCATAAAAATAAATAGTATATAAGTAACATGGGAAGAAATATCAGTTCTGTATCAGAGGTACCAAATAATTATTTTATCAAACAATTTGTTCACAAAATCCCAAAAACTAGTTTCCAATTCCTTCATAAAATTTGCTTTCAGAAATAGATTGAATTCTATGAGAAATTTATTCCATAAATGAATCATATGTTTCATCAAACATTTCATGTGCATCCATAAATAAATCATATTATATCTAAGTAAATTAAATAAACATGAGATAAATCACTTATCTTATCATGGTGCAACTGGCATCATCCAGACCACATTCCACCCAGTCTTTGTCATTGCCAAGCCAGATATCACTTTGAAATGCCCCCCTCTATATGAGGCCACAGATCCACAGTATAGGTGCACTAAATAATAACTCAACTATCATCTTGATAATGAAAAACTCTAGTCCTCACCACATACTTCCTCTTCCACTCCACTACGAGGTGCAATGGTAATCAAGACCCCCTAGGCCATCGAGATATCACCATTCACTATCAAGATTTATGTGCAGGTCCAGGAAAAAGGAAAGTAGTGGAAACATAGGAACATCAAAGTTATGAACAACCATAATCAACAACAATTAAAAAAAACCATGAAAAACAACCCCCAAACCAAGGATATCAAACATGAATTTATAAACCAAAGAATGCAATTCTAAATCAATGGGTCAAATCAAACCATGGTAACCAAAATTTAGTCAATATAAGGGGGATAAATTATCCTTAAGAGGTTAACTCTAATCCAACCCAAGCAATTCTAATTTCAAGGACAGTGACTTCAAGACACTCTACCCAATTTGAATTCGTGTGTGGACATATCATCCATGAAGAGGAATCAAAATTAGTGAGGTGAGGTGTCACACAAGCCAAGGAATCTTCCCAAAATAGAAAANGCCAGTGAGGGAACGATTGTGCAAATGGGAGTTACAAAACAAGTGTAACCTCCACAAAGGAGTTACAAAACCACCAAAGGGGATCAATCAATAAGTGGAACCCACCCAAACACCAAGGAGGCCCACTAAATTATGAATTAGGCTCAATAATACCAACATAGGCTAAAATAATCAAAATTTGGGTCCGTTGTACAATGTTTGTGTGACCATCAACTAATAAAGCCACAAAAGCATAAGTATGGACCAAGATCAACCAAACACAATCTAAAGTGCTAGGAATGTCCCCATTCCCCCTCACATTGTGGATCTAGGCCTCCCATACTCTTTTAGTGGTCCTCGATGTGCCAGTTATTTTCATTAATTAATTATTTACAAAATAATAATAATGTGTCTATGTCCTTAAAGACCCTTTTTTCCCGCACCCTATGCCACAATAATAAAAAATTACAAATTACACATGTCTGAGGCTTAACACATGGAGTATTACATCCCCTCCTCCTTAAACCATGCATTGTCCTTGATGCATAATACATACATGCTTTCACAACTTTCAAAGGGATCACTTCCTTCAGTTTTCAAGTAGTATTTCTAGGAATTCCTCTTCTGAGAAACCACAATAATTCCCTTTATTACTTTTATGTCTATCTCCACTACCTATGGGATGTGAATCCCTTCACTTAACTTGTTCTTCAAGATATCGCCATCCCATTTTCTGTCTTCCTGTGCGAGAAACAAGACTAGTAACAAGGGTCAATATTCAATCTCCATTACAGGTTCTTCAAATATCAACAAAGATACATTCACCTGAAAAATCATATTTTATTCAAGCATATGATTAACATCAGGTATAAAAATGTATGATACATGATATAAGAGTATTCTTTAACTACTAAACCATGAACATAAATATAACATAAATCAATCACCGCGGAACCTATACAAAATACAACAACATGAATAGCACGTGAGAGAATACTTATCTCAAATTTGGGAAACTACTGTCAATGGGACAATGTTCCTCCCATAACAAGAGCACAATCAGTTTAGAAACTCTCAGAACTACCTCGTCTGAAACCACAATGCTTCCCACTACTACTTTCCTGTCCCTCTCCACTGACTATGGGGTCACCATCCCATTTCCTGGATTCCTGTGCAAGAACCTAGACTAGTAGAGTGATATAATGGGAGAAAAGGGGTGACAATCCACTAGACTACCTCTCTGGAAAATGGATACTAGAATGCTCTCTAAGGGAATCCAGGAACTCAGTCCCAACAAGTAAACCATATTATTCAACATAGATATTTGAAATAGAGATGCTTCTTTAACAATGATTATTTTTCACATTCCCAACAGACACATGGTTAGCAGTAAACATATATATTGTTCATCAAGATTCTTAAAATATATCTTTCAAAAATAAATTCTAATTAATTACATTAAATACTTTAGTATATGCAAGGTACTCGAGATATAGATACTTCTTCAACAAAATACTTGAAATGCATCTAACTGAATCTTATTCTAATCAATTTCAATAATATGAAATGCATCTAATATACATGAAATGTGTTCAGATAAGTCAATCATATGACATGAATTACCAAGATGATTTTGCATGATTTATCACTCAAATAATTTTCCTACAAGGATGTATGAAGTGTCACCAATATAATTTTCCAACAAGATGCATAAACTATCACTATGATATTTTACAAAGATGCATTTCAACAAAGGCATTTGATATACTACAAGGATACCCTAGAAAATACAAAATTCATATAGGGTATAAATGTCACTTAATAAATAATATTAATATTCAATAATAACATAACTATATCATCTTACTAACTTAGCATTAAACTAATACTAGGAAATAGTACATAATATTACAATGACAATTGTTTACTTATCAATTCACAATCATAATGTACTAGTAAATAAGTCATACTACAAGAAGAATTTCAATATTAACAATTCAATGAGCAATAAAAGAGGAAAAGCACAAGCATCAACCAATCGAGTCAAAGTCAATTATTATATGCACCACATAGTATTTACCAATCAATCTATTGAATAACTAATATTCAATATTAATTAATTCTAAGGAATAGACCAAACTAATCTATGAATTGAGGTTTCTTATTCTTATATTAACATAAGGGAGGTTAAATTCATCTTACTAAGCACATTTGTAAACTTCAAATGCACATAGACATAAGATAATAACTATGTAGAAGGCCCAACAACGGCAATGTTGGAACCTAAGCTCTCATACCACTTGTAATGTCCCTTGGGGATATCAATGGGTATGAGGGACATATCATTAGCTCTCTAAGTATAATTAGATAATTTTAACATAATGGATTAGTTAAACAAATATTAAAATTTATTTTTAAATATTTGTTTCATGACAAAGTCCCTTTAATTACAAATAAATTAAGATAAATTCAATAATTATGCAAATGTCTAATCCAATGGAAAGGATTACTAAAAAATTCTAGAAACATCACATATCCATTCCAATCCAATTCATACATAAATTCCACATCTAAATTCCATTTACTCTTAATCATGATTAATTAGTAATTAGTGTTCCAATTACGATAATTAACGACAATTAGTGCATAAATGATGATACTTATTACAATTTCATTTGTTTATCACTTAACCACTCTTTATCAATTCCAATGGCTAATTAACGCCTAATAACATGTAAATCAGGGCTAATTACCATTTTCCAATGAATTAAACATAGTAATTATGAAAAATAATTCTAAGAGAACTAGTTAACTAGTTGTTCAATACTAACAACTAGTATTGCACAAATTTGACACACAACCATGCCAATGAACCAAAAAGTGAACA
Organism: Pseudotsuga menziesii; assembly: GCA_001517045.1. Classification (NCBI taxonomy): domain Eukaryota; kingdom Viridiplantae; phylum Streptophyta; class Pinopsida; order Pinales; family Pinaceae; genus Pseudotsuga; species Pseudotsuga menziesii. The sequence continues at coordinate 118,287 of LPNX010850564.1, forward strand.
TACAACCATTATACACATATTTAAGCATTCATGTACAACAAAATAAAGTCAAATTCGACACACAACCATGCCAATGAACCAAAAAGTTAACATACAACCATTATACACATATTTAAGCATTCATGTATAGAAAACTAAAGTACTTGTACATATATGATGCCGAGTACATAAACGAAGGATATTTCAAGTTCAATAAATACAACTAGTTAATAAACACTACCAAGAACCAAACATATCGAGTTTCGAGGCACACATAGGTGAAGGTACATATCTCAAAATTATAATTTTGTAGCACAATTAATGCACCAATAATAGAGAAGATGGTTGTACATTCATATTTTAACAAAAACAGAGATTCAAATCCAAAAACTATTTTCCAATTTCATTGCAATGTACCTAGTTTTCAATTGAACTTTCCAAATGCAAAATAAAGAGAAATATATGACTATTGTATCTCAAGGAAAGCACATCAGGGATCACTTACTGTCATATGGCTGTAGCTTTCCACCCATATATATTCCATGAAACAAAGCACAAAATAAGGTAATTCTACTCATGATAATTGACTAGTAATTCTAGGAATCACTAGAATATTTAAATCCACAGCTCATAGAATAATCCAAATGAAATTCCAACTCTAAATAACATGTTTATCATTCATAACATAGGTATATCTCATTCTAACATTTTGTCAAACACTTCATATGCAAAGTCACAAATTTACTCAAAACAATTCCATTGAAAGAGCTAAAAATTGGAAATTGATCTAGAATTTTGGTAGACATTTCGCCAACACTACCAAGAATATTTATCCTCACATTATCACACACATTTAAATATTATTTATTTGACATAAGCATAAAATTAACACTTAGGAATTTTTATAAACATTTCATGTGATAATTCTTCAAACTATGCTAGACAACCCAATCGAAGAACTAGTTTTCTAATAAAAGGTAGAAACATCAAATAAAAGTGTCTTATACCATTATGAGGATATTGTGTCATAAAAATATACAATATATAAGGAACATGGGTATAAATATCAGTTTTGTAGCAGAGGTACCAAATAATTATTTCCTCAAACAATTTGTGCACAAAATCACAAAAACTAGTTTCCAATTCCTTCTTAAATTTTACTTGCATAAATCATATTGATTTCTATGAGAAATTTATTCCATAAATAAATAATATGTTTCATCAAAAATTTCATGTGCATCCATCAATAAATCATATCAGATCCAAGTAAATTAAATAAACATGAGATAAATCACTTATATTATCAATGTGCAACTGGCATCATTTGAACCACATTCCACCCAGCCCTTGGCACTGCCAAGTCGGATCTCACATTGAAAGGCCACCCCCGAGCTAAGGCCATAGATCCAAATATAGGTGCACTGAAGAATAACTCAACTATCAGCTTGATAATCCAAAAATCTATTCCTCACCACATACTTCCTCTTCCACTCCACAACGAGGTGCAATGGTAATCCAGACCCCATAGGCCATCGAGATATAAGCATTCACCATAAATATTTATGTGCAAGTACAGGACAAAGGCAAGTAGTGGAAATAGAGGAACATAAAATCTATGAACAACCATAATAAACAACCATTAAAAAAACATGAAAAACAACCCCCAAACCAAGGATATCAAACATGAATTTATAGACCAAAGAATGTAATTCTAAATCAATGGGTCAAATCGAACCATGGTAAGCCAACTTGAGTCAATATAAGGGGGATAAATAAACCTTAATAGGTTAAATCTAATCCAACCCAAGCAATTCTAATTCAAGGAGAATGAGTCCAAGCCACTCTACCCAATTCACATTCCTGTGTGGACACATCATCCATGAAGAGGAATCAAAATTGGTGAGGTGAGGTGTCACACAAGCCAAGGAATATTCCCAAAATATAGGGGGGGGGGAGGGGGGGGTTGTTACACAAGGATTTACAAAAGAAATTACACAAGATTTACACAATAATTTACAGAAGGATTTGCATAAGTATTTTCACAACGTTCTAGGTGTTAAGGCTAAAAATAGTTAGTGAGGGAACAATTGTGCAAATGGCAGCTACAAAACCAAGTGTAACCTCCACAAAGGAGTTACAAAACCACCAAATGGGATCAATCATCCAGTGGAACCCACTTAAAAATCAAGGAGGCCCACTAAATCATGAGTTAGGCTCAATAGTACCAACATAGGATAAAATGATCAAAATTTGGGTCCGTTGTACAATGTTTGGGTGATGATCAACTAATAAAGCCACAAAAACGTAAACATGGACCAAGATCAACCAAACAAGTTCTAAATTTATAGGGATGTCCCCATTCCCCCTCACATTGTGGATCTAGGCCTCCCATACTCTTTTAGTGGTCCTCTATGTGCCAATTATTTTCATTAATTAATTATTTATAAAATAATAATAATGTCTCTAGGTCCTTAAAGACCTTTTTTTCCGGCACCCCGTGCCACAATAATAAAAAATTACAAATTACATATGTCCGAGGCTTAACACACAAGGTATTACATGAATCATATCCCAATTTATCACATGGTTAGGATCATGTACATATTTCTTAAAGAAAAAAACATGAAAATCATTATGAACCCTAGTGCTAGGAGGGAATGCAAGTCTATATGTAGCTGGCCTTATTATTTCAAGAACTTCAAACAACCCACAGTATCTAGGTGACATATTGGCACAATTTCCAAGCTTCAAGGAACTATTCCTTGCCCTTTCTCTAAGGTAAACATATCCCCAACACTGAATTATTGGTGCACTCTATGTGTATCTGCATAGATTTTCTGCATGTCTTGGGTTGCTTTTAGATTCTACCTGATATTTACAACCTCTTACTCCATCTCCTTGAGAAATTCTGGACAAAGCACAATCCTGTTCACTAGATTATCCTATGTCATTGGTGTCGTACACCTTCTTCCATACAATGCTTCATATGGACTCATTCCCAATGATGCTTGTTGTCCATTGTTATAGGAAAATTCTACCAAGTGTAGATAATCTTCCCACTTGGATGGTTTTTCCATTACATACATGAAAAGCATGTCTTCAAGCACTTGATTTACTCTCTTTGTCTAACCATCAGTTTGAGGATGGTAGGTAGTGCTGAAGTTCAACTTGGTACCCAAATATGCAAACAAACCTTTCCAAAAATTGGAAGTGAACTTAGGATCCCTGTCGGAGACTATTGCCTTAGGCAATCCTTGCAATCTGAAAATATCCTTCATGAATATTTTTGCAATGGCATCAGTATTATAAGTGGAATTAACCGATATAAATTGTGATCCCTTTGTTGACTTGTCCACCACAACCATGATGGAATCATGTTGTCTCCAAGTCATTGGAAATCCTGTAATGAAATCCATGAAATAACTTCCCATTTCCATTCTGGGACTGGCAAGTGATGCAACAAAACTGCTGGGTGTTGATGCTCAACCTTCACTTGCTGACATTTCATGCACTTTGAAATATACTCAGCAATTTCCTTCTTCATTCCTGGCCAAAAGTACTGCTTTTTGGCTGTAGAAATAGTTTTCTGATATCCTGGGTTACCAGAATATGGAGCTTGATGGATCTCATCCATAACAAATCTCCTCAAATCTTCTATGTTTGGAATATAAATTCTTTTCTTATAAGTAAGAAGTCCATCTTCTTCTAGTTTATATCCCTCATACCTCTTTTCAAGACTTTGTTGCTGCAATTTTTCCTTGACCTACACATACATCTCATCTTTAGTTGTATGGTTAACAATATGCTCCCTCAAATCTGGTTGGAAAATACTAAGAGATGCCAAGTGTATTTCATGCACCTTCCTACTGAGCACATCAACCACTATGTTCTCCCTTTTATGTGTTTGATCTCAAAATCAAACTCACATAAAAACTCCAGCCATCTAGCTTGCCTAACATTTGGATTAGGTTGATCAAACAAATACTTCAGACCACAGTGGTATATCCTTAACTCAAACTTTCTTCCCATTAAGTAATGCCTCCACATCTTGAGAGCATGTACTATGGATGCAAGTTATAAATCATGAGTGGCATAGTTCTTCTTATGATCCTTCAAATTTCTTGACTCATAGCATATCACATGGTTGTCTTGCATAAGGACACCTCCAAGCCCTTGACTGCATGCATCAGTACACACCACAAAATCTTTTTCTAGGTCTGCAATCTTCAAGACTGGTGAACTTGTGAGAAGGTTCTTGAAATGTTGGAAGCTTTCTTCACACCTTGGCGTCCATTTAAACGTTATTCCCTTCCTTTGCAAAGAAGTGATTGGATGTGCAACCTTGAAGAATCCCTCAATGAATCTCTTATAGTATCCTGCAAGGCCCATAAAAGATCTTACATTTGTCACATTTCTTGGGGTAGGCCAATTCATACTGGCCTCAATATTTTCATGGTCTACATATATACCCTCATCTGAGATAATGTGACCCAAATAATGAATCCTATCTTTATAGAAGTCACACTTGCTCAACTTTGCATACAACTTATGCTCCCTAAACAATTGCAGTGTCAATTTCAGATGTTCTTCATGCTCTTCCTCATTCTTAGAATAAATAATAATGTCATCAAGGAAAACAAGAACAAACGTGTCCAGATACTTGTTGAAAACACTGTTCATAAGGCATATAAATGTAGCTGGTGCGTTGGTGAGACCAAATGGTACCACTACAAAATCACAATGTCCATACCTTATTCTAAAGGTTGTCTTATGAATGTCTTCATCCTTGATTCTTACCTGATGGTAACCAGACCTCAAGTCAATCTTGGAAAATACCTTTGCTCATCTAATTTGATCAAAGAGGTCATCAATTCTAGGAAAAGGGTATTTTTTATTCACAGTGACTTCATTCAGTTGTCTATAATCAATACACAATCTGAGTGTACCATCTTTCTTCTTCACAAATAGAACTGGTGCTTCCCAAGAGACACGCTCGACTTGATGTACTTTTTCTCCAACAACTCTTGCAGCTGTATCTTCAGTTCCAACATTTCTAGTGTACTCATCCTGTAGGGTGTCTTGGACACCGATGCTACTCTTGGCACAAGTTCAATTGTGAAATCAATGTCCCTCTTTGGAGGAAGCCCTGGAATTTCATCAGGAAAAACATCCCTGAAGTCTTGCAACACCTAATAGTTCTCCAACCTAGGAGTATCATTCTCTCTTGCCTCCAAAATATGAGTGTCATACACTCTGCAACCTTTCCTACAACGCTTCTTCAGTTGCATTTCTAAAATAGTGCTAACAGAAATCACCTCTGGAATTCCTTTCACAACGCTTGGGTTTCCTTCTTCATCCAAGCACTCAAAAGTATCTTTGTAACAACCAAGCTTAACTCTGTGAGCCTCAAACCAATCCATTCCAAGGAGAACATCATAGGAATCAAGTGGTAGAACATTCATATCTACATAAGTGACCAATCCATCCATAACCAATGGACATTTCTCTACCACTTCACTAAATTTTCTCTTGGTTCCAGTGGCTAGCTGAACTAACCATGATTTTCTATGCTTTAACTTCTTAAAAGCACAAATCTCAACTACTCTAGGAGTAATATAACTGTGAGTAGATCCATGGTCAATTAAAATAGAAACAGATTGCTCAACAATATTACCTACAACTTCAACCACAGTTGACTAATGATCTTCCAGGCGGTCCTCTAGCACTGCATAAATCCTAGGGACGATCCTTGCTACTTGACCCACCATTTCTGTTTCTTGAACATTGTAAGCTGGCCTTACATTCCTGTCCTCAAGTGGAAAATACCTACGCAGATGGGGTCATCCACATTTCCAACATTGGATAGGTTCACTGTTCAGTTGAGGATCTCTTGGCTTTTCCCCCATCACTTTAGTTGGCTTACTCACATCTTGGGATGGTTGCTTCTACTAATTTATGAAGTTAGAAGGTTTGAAACCTTTCTTCCTTTGGTCATACTTCTCATTCCTTTTGTCCTTCCATGTCTTATGGTAATTAGGTTTTCCTTGCTTTTCTCATAGCAATAATTAGTTTTCCTTATTGCTTCTTCCAGAGTTCTAGACTCATAAAACTCAATTCTGTCTTTGTAGGACTGAGGTAATCCACTCAGGAAATGCTGGATTTTCACTTTTTCATCTTTAATGTACCTAACATACCTCAACAGCTCCAAGAACTTGTTTGGATACTCTTCCATGGTTTGTTGTCCCAATTTCAGCTCATGGAACTCTTTAATCTTATCATCATAGTACCTATCAGAGAGGTACTTCTGCTTGAAATACTTCTAGAACTGTTTCCACACAATCTTCCCTTCTCTAATCTTCTTCACTTTCCTGAATTTCTACCACCATGTGGATGCTCGTCTAGTCAAATTGAAGATGGCTACCCTAGCCTTCATATTTATAGAGTAGTCTTGGACTTGGAAATATTTTCTCATCCCAAGAAGCCAAGCTTCCGCTTCTTGCCCGTTTTTTACCTCAACATTGAAGGTAGGTGGTATTGCCTTCTTAAATTCATCATGTGAGTGGTTCTGGTAACACCTATTTTTCTTATTCATGTGGGAAGAATAACTTGAACCAATAGTGGATCCTTCAGAGTCAGGTGATCCACTAGGATATCTCTTTCTTCTTCTGGCAGTGATTTTACTTCCTTCTAGATGTACTGCACGATTCCCATAGCTCATCCTCCTCTTGATGTCTATCAAACTCTACAGCATGGATGCATTCAGTTGATTCTGATCCTCATGATCCTTAACCAATCTTTCATTATCTTCCCTGTAACTTTTCATCTCCACCCTTATGCTTCTCATGGCAGCTGCAAAATCTGGGGGAGTATATTGAAATATTCTCCCATCAGACTCTATCTCATCATTTCCAACATGTACATTCCCCCCCATAACATCTTCCTCATACTCATAGGGATTTTGTTCATCATCATACATGTCGTAGGTTCTCATGGCTGAGCCAAAACCAACTTTACCGAACTGCAATATGTGGAATGTTACCTTTAAATGTGACTATGATTTTACAAAATGTCTTCATAAACATGATTGTTAGCTACATGGCATTTTTTTCAAAATCATAAATTACTTGCATATATTTGGAAAAATATTATATTGACAACTTTGTGAAAACACAGACTTTTCTTTTCATAAACAATGACTGTATCAGGGGGATGATGGGGGTCAAGGGGGATTTTTTTTTTTGGTAAATCTTTCATTTTCGTGCAATCTGGAACATAAGCTCACTGTCATTTTTCATATTTCTGGAACCTGTAAATCCCACTGAAAAACTGTTGAATTTCTCTATTTTGGAGAACTCAGTTTTTCCACCCGATCAACAAAACTTAGGTTTTCCTTCCGACATGTCGAAAAAACTCATCGAGTTTTCCTGACACGTATTGAAAAAACTCACGATTTTCTTTCAATCAAGAAAACTTAACTTTTTCCACCCAACACACATTAGTGAAACTTAACTTTTCCACCCGACATGTATTGGCTAAACTCCCCAAGTTTGGTCGACATGTTCATACTTAGAAAAATTCCAAATTTTTTTCTGTCTCTTCTATATTTGTTAGTGAAACTCGCCAAGTCCTTTGATGTGTGTCGGCGAAACTCAGCCAACACAGGTGACGTACCGACAAAAACTCATATTTTTTTTTTCTGACACAAGGGTTCCAACACTTAGAAAATTTTCAAAATTTTTATTTCTTCCTTCCTCGACAAACTTACCAAACTTTTTTGACAATGATCTCCACAACCCTTACCGAGATGTATCGGCGAAAATCGCCGAGTTCGCTCAACAAACATCGACACAACTCAACCAACTCAACCGACGTGTATCGATGAAACTCAGAAAACTCAGCCGACACTGCAACTTCGAACACTTAAAAAAAATTCAAATTTTTTTCCTTTCTTTCTCTTTGACATCGGCTCATCTTATCCTTTCATGCCGACATAGTCGCTGCGACTTTATCGGAGAAACTTATCCAACCTAGCCAAAATGTATCGGCTCAACTCACCAAGTGTGGCCGACATGCAATTTTTCAACACTTAGAAAAAATATTGGAAATTTTTCTCTGACATCAACTCAACCCAGCCTTTCTTGGCGACACCATCGGCGGAAATTAACTAGTTCAGCTGAGATGTATCGGTAGAACTTGGAAAACTAAGACGACATAGAAAATTTCCAACACTTAGAAAAATTTCTGAAATTTTTTCTGTTTGCTTCTTTTCCTGTTGGCCACAGAGGAAGATTCTTCCTCTATGAACTGTTAATCTTGGTCCATTGAGGCCCAATACTGCAACATAGCTCTGATACCACACTGTCACATCCCCTTCCCTCTACTCAATAGAGAGGATGCGACTACACGTTGCTTTATCAAACCAGGGATCTAAGCCCCATTAACATAGCAATAAAAATGCATTAGAATAACACATACATAGATGCATAACAAATGAAATTATACAACGGAAATAAATCATTGATTCAAGCATTCAAAATGTTCATATAATTCATTAAAACAAATATAGTTGCACAGATTAAATACACAAGAAATACTTATCTTGAAAATGAGTTGTCCCACAACCAACTATGTCACTGCGACGTTCCACCCAACCATAGGCCAGTGTGCTCATCAAGCTCTTAGCAGTAGTGCCACCCCTAAGCTAGGCATGATTCACACAAGGAATAAGGGAACAACAACAGGCTCACACATAGCCAAAGACATATCTAAATCCAGCCAAGCCAAAACTACATTTGGGTTTTTCATGCTGCTAAGGAGGTGGAAAGCTTGAAATGCTAAGCTAGTGAGCTCAATCATCGAGCCATGGAAACCTACAAAAAAAATTTCTTGGCTTTCCAAACACTTACAGACCCAACACAAGGAAGCATCCCCTTATTTTCTACGCAATCCCTTGAGCTATGCCTTCCCTTCCAGTATTCTTCAGGGTGTGCAAGAAAGAATAACTAGCCCCTCTTGATCTCTTTGTGAGGTTCCTTTATACACTAGGTTTATCAAGTCTATTCTTCCCTCTTCCACTCCTATAGTTCATACCAAACTAGGATTTAAAGAACAACAAAACACAAGGGTGCACACAACAACAAACTACACTTGCCGAGTATGAAGGAAAAATGGGTTGCAACCAAAAAATGGATTGGTAAATGGGGAAATTGACCCTCAGGTGAGAAATCCGAATTCAACAATGATTTTAGGCATTGCATGAGCAAAAACGACTGCAAAAAACCCAAAATCGTGAATCTCTGCTAGCCATTCACACAACAATACAAAAACATATTTTCTGGGCATGGAAAAATGAGGAAACGACAGCAAATCATGTGGGAGACAACCCAACCACTGAGCATTACGTCCAAAACAACTTCCCAGCCATGGGGAAAATGAAGAAACTACCAAAACGTGAATGGGAAAAACACAGGAGCTCTAAAAATGTGTGTGGAGGAGGAGGACGTGAATGCATAATGGAATGGGCATGCATTTGTGAGTTTTTACTTGCCCAAGAAGTCAAAACATGTTTTCCAAATATGGGTGGCTTGCTAGATTTGAATTTAACTCACGTACTCTTCCCATCCCCATGCATTGACTAACTCAACCAATTTCTGGAAGAAATAAATGATTAGGCACAAAAGAAAAAATGGGTAGTTGACAGTCTTATGGGTTTTCCCTTTGACATTTGGATTTACCCTATTGGCTCAAGTTTTTGAATATTTTCCCTCCCTATTCCTTGTGAAATCATGCCCCCGTTTTTTTAATGTTGCATTGCCATAGCTAGTTGTGGGTATATCAATTAAATTTCATATTTACATGATGTCTAAAATATACGGTGCCTTAGGCTAGCACAATAAGCATCGGCGTTGATTTTAATTGTTGAAACATAAAACACTAAATTGACGGTGGGGACTTGGCCTTTAGCTCCACACAATGATTAAATACGATATTTACATCATATATAATTTAATGCAAACAGGGTCAAAACTGGTATGTTAGAGTTGCAGAACAGAGATTCCTGTAGGCTTGTTAGAAGGATGTTCAAACTACTTCAAAACTAAGAAAAGATACTACAAATTCAAAGTTTATACAATGATTATATGGCCACTAGACAATTCAAACAAGATTGCTACATTTTGTAGCAAAATTCGAACAGGGCCTTGATGGAACTAATGAGTTAAGATAGGGATAATCGGACATGAGGATAACCCAGTCCCAGTCCCAGTCCCACTCCAAATTGCACCGATAAGAAGGAGGTTTTACGGAAACAACAACAATTCAGTTGATGCTATGGCCATGAAAATGGTTAATTATGCCTAGGCACATTCACACCCTCCAAATGGTAAACTCTTTTCTCTATTAGAGGCATTAGACATGGATACATATGATTTTCCTTTTGACTTGAGCTATTTTCTCTAATGCACTATATTAAAATGTCTAACTTGGTAAAGAACCTAGATTTCCCATTGTTTTTGGGTATGGAATTGAGAGTTTTAGTCCTTTAGATCCGAACTATGGTTCACTTTACACCCTTTCTATACTTGGGAAATCAACGACGACTTTATCTACAAGAATGAAGGATATCTACTTGAAGAAGATAGCCTTGGGAAGAACTATAGTTGAGGTCTAGATTGTGTCCTAGATAGGTCACTAGGAACACAACATAAATACTTAGCTAGGAGCTACTTCTTTTGGAATCTCAGAGAAATAATCTCAACTATGTGAGTAGCACCTACCACATTGGAAAACCAAACCCTCTAGATATCCTCACAAAAATTACATAAGGGGATCATTCCAACCTCAGAAAAATTACAATAGGGGACCATTCCAGGTTTAGAAGTGAGAGATTGAGGTAGATGGTCTTCTTCCTATAACCAATCCTTTCTTTCGAGCCACAAAATTGTTCTGTAAGTATTCCACTAGATATTTCTCATTCTTGTTACTATGGAGAAAGGAAAACCGCTTCTATAGAGAAAGTAAAACTGAAGGTATATACAAGGAAGATAGTCATATGGGTCTAACATATGCATCTGATATTACAGAGGCGCCTTATTACGATGCATATGCCTATGCACATGTATTAAAATACTTATTTTTTTAGTTTTCTCAATGCTTTTATTTTAGCCTGCATATTGGACATGTGCATGGCTAATTTAATTTTGTTTTGCAGTGTGAACTCTATCCTGCAACATCGCCTTACAATGGAGGGATTCTTCAAAATCCCTCTTTTGATAATGGAACCAACAATATGACCGGTTATAGAAGCGTGAATGTAACCCTGTGAATAGAGAGTCAGGATAATGGAATCAAATATTAGGAGAGTCAGGATAATGAGATTTCTCAGCAGAGTCAAGATAATGAGATTGCTCAAGAGAGTCAAGATAATGAGATTGCTTAGAACACATATTTCATTAAATTTGTAATTATTTAGTGGATCTAGAATTTAGAACTTCCGCTAGATTGAGTTCTTTTAAAATGAAAAAAGTCATAGCCTTTGAATCTTTACATAATTTCTATTAATATTAATTATAGTTTGTATTAAATGTTAAGTTGATTAAATTATTTTATAACATAATACCAACATTGTATTTGTTATTACAACAATTATAAATATTGTCATAGTAATTATTTTTGTTTTTGTTGAGTATGTTGTTTTGTTTTTGGAAGTTGGCACCACTTATAATCAAAACGAGAAAATATTTTATGACTTTAAAGTCTAAGTTTTACCTTTGTAATGATTAAAATAAATTATGAATTAAAGTAGTAACTTAATTTATTATTATTGTTGTTGGTAGTGGTAGTGTATTAAAAACTAAGTTGATGAATGTTTACTTTATGAATAATAGATTAACGTGAGAAATTTCTTACTTATAAATTTATTTAATGATATTGATGATAGTAAATCATCCCTTGTTTATTAATATTAATTATTTTAACAATCAAAATTAATTATGAACTAGAAAAGCATTAGTGCAATACAATTTGATTATTTTCATATACAAGAGGAAAGGGGGAAAACCAATTGAACTAATTATTGCAAGTGTTCATTATTTATTTATGAAGTATTTGAACAATGTGTTTAATTGAAAAGAGGATATTTATATTGAAAATATAGATATCTTACAATATTTATATTATCGTTAGATTTTAAATCATCTATTAATTTATGTTAGGGCATGGAGGAATCGAGCCACCATCGTCATGATTGTAATGCAGGTGCTCTTCCATTGAGCTAGCACTCTTTACAACATGAGGAGAGAGAGATTGTGTTAACACCTAAATTACAACTTTATAATCCTCTATGACAAATAAAAATGATGAAAATCTTAGACTTTGATTCTTTCAAAATGATGAAATTCTTAGACTTTGATTCCTTACATAATTTCCATTAATATTATCTATAGTTTGTATCAAATGGTAAGTTGATTAAGTTTATGTAATGACATTAATATTGTATATGTTACTATGATTAAGCAATTGAATTATAATTTGATATGGTAACTAGTACATTGTTGGTGTTGAGTTCCTATACTAGTAGAAGGTTGGTAATATTTTAGAATGACCCATTTAATAACTATTTAATGACATAATATAAATGTGTTTGTTACTATAACAATTTTAATTCTCGACATAGCAAGCAATATTGCATGTGTTGAGTATCATGTTGTAATATATTAGAAGTTTGGCAACATTTTATAAGTGACAAGAAAAACTATTTATATTAAGTGTTACTATGCTAAGTTTATTATTTTAACGATAAAAAACAATTATACATTAGAATAGAAATATAATTTATTTATATTACTATTATTTATATTTTCTAATAAAAGTTAAGTTGATCAATGGTTATATCATGAAAAATAGATTGTAGAAGATTTTTTTTACATATTATTATTAAAGTTATTTAATGACATTAATAATCAATGTTTGTTGCTATTATTATCTTGGAATTTCATTTAATTGAAATTGTGTTAACCAATGTGTCTAGGTTGAGTTACCATAGTAAGTCTAAGTCTTTTTTGAGTATGATGTTTTATTCCAAACTTCTATAGAGGACAAGAGAAAATATTTTATGACTTAAGAGTAAAATAGGTTTTGTCTTAGTAATGATTAAAATAAGTTATGAATTAGAATAGAGACATAATTTATTATTGTTGTTGTTGTTGGTGGTGGTGTATTAAAAACTAACTTAATGAATGTTGATTTTATGAATAACATATTTATTCGAGAAATTTTACCTAAAAATGTATTTAATGATATACTTTTTGATTATCATTAATATTTATATTTACGTATTAAAACAAAAGTCACCAATATTTGACTAGTGAATTATTAATAATTTGTGTAAGAAATTTCTTACATAATATAAAGTTATTTAACAACATATTAATATTGTGTTGTGACTATTGTTAACTTATGTAGTATTGACTTTAAATGTTAATACTTGCCTATTGATTTTCCGGATTAAGCTACGTGAAAGCTTTTCAAACCATAATTAATTTTACATTGTTCCCCCGATGATCATGCGTGGAGTGCCCACTTGAAATGTTGGTTTGAAAAACTCACTGACAACTTAATCCAGAAAATCATTCATAATGATGACAAACTATGAAATCCCACACTCTGAAAATGTTACTACTTTGTCTTTGTTAAGTATAAGATATTGCACTAATACAAAGTTCACACCACTTTAAAGTCTACATAAGAAAATATAATACTAATTAGAATGCAACAGAGTAGAACAATTTAATTTATATCAATTATAATAACAACTAATAGGGAAAAGTCACTTCAAACCTTATTGCAAGTGCCTTACATTTATTCACAGAGGAGGTCTAGAATATGTTTTAAGGTTCATTATTGAATATGATTATGCACATTTGATATAGAGACATGTTGAGTTTATGTAAGAAACAAATTGAAAAGTTAAAAATTGAATGGTGTTATATAATTCACATAAAGTACCATCACATGAATTAACATAGAAGTTGAACCAAAATTTTCATATTAGCAAATAATATAAAATTCCTCAAAAAAGGTTTGAAGAGAATATTTGATATACAACCAACATTGAAAAGTGTTTCTTCTTGTATATTAATAACTCATTCAAAGAGAAAATTACATTCATGAATCATCTCCACCTAATCTCCTTATATTCATTCAAGCAAATCAATTACAACTTGTACACCACATTTATTTATCATGGCATTTCTGCAATCTTCTTTCTTTTGCATCCATGCCCAAACTATGGTATTAACTGGAATAGATCCAAGTCATGTGTCATCAAGGTTTGGTACCCAAATCATCTCAAGCTTTACATGAAGAGTCTCACTTTCATCATTCTGGAAGATATATGAGGTGGTGTTTTCCATCCAAATCATCTCTCCTTCATCCTCAGTTCATGATCTAACTAGCAACATATTTTCTTTCTCAACTTCAATCATAGGATTGAATCTTGGCTTTAGCTTGTTGCACTTAGGTCCAACATATACCAGTTCATCTGTCACATTATCAAAATCTCCATCCATAATACTTATATTACATGCAGTGTATTAAATCTCACATGGATTAAATTGTCTTTGTGATGCAATGTATTTGATGAGAATGTCTAACATGAATTAAAGCTAACATGATGTTACTACTTAATGATTGATTTTTTGGTTCCTATAAAAATCATGGGTGGAGTGTCCACTCAAAATGTTGGTCTAAAAAACACACACAGTTTAACCCAAAAAATCAATCACAATGATTAGAAACTGATAAAACCTACACACTCAAAATGTTAGTACTGTATTTATTGAGTATAAGTTAATATACTAGTACAAAGTTGGCACCATGTTAAAGTCTACACGAGAAAATATAATTATGAATTTGAATGCAACATAGTAGTACAAGTAAATTTATATCAACTATAATAACGAATAATGGGGAAAACTCACTTCAAACCTTATTGCAAGTGCCTTACATTTATTCACAAAGTAAGCCTGTAAGATGTTTTAAGGTGCATTCGCATAAAGTATCATCACCTGAATTAACATTGAAGTTGAACCAAAATTTTCATATATGTACACTAGTACAAAAGCACGGATTTTTCCACGTTTCTTACTTTTTGGTGTAAAATCTGATGTAACAGGAATGAGGCGTCGTTGTATCCATGCCTAGCCATCGCTGTATCCACGCCTGACCGTCTCTATAGCGACGGCACCGTCTTTTGTTGACTTTTTACAACGGTCAAGTTGACCTAGGGTGTCACTATAGGCTACTAAAGAAAATCAAAATCTTTGGAAAAGAAACTAGAGTCAACAAGCCATGGGGTATGTATGCATAAATAAATTAACATCAAGGAAGGTATTGAAATTAAGGGGTAGGAGAATGTAACACTCATGTTAAAGCCCCCATATTGTAATATAATTGTAAATTTAATATGGATGAGGGCCAAGTATATGTAATTGCAACTAAACAATTAGTAATAAAATATGAAGCTAGCTACAGACGGGGAGAGAACATTGAGAAGAGATGGAGGACTATAAATTCATGAGAGGGGAAGGTGTGTGAGAGGAGAATAGAGTGTTGGTGTCATGACATTGTAGCTTAACCATGTCTTGGACCCTAAAAATATTCTCTAAATCTTAACTTTTTCCTAGGACCTTGGTTATGGGGATTAATTCTTAAATTTTATCATGATTAATGATATTTTTTATAAAAGGTTTTTAGGGAAAGATCTAAAGAGTTTATATAGTCATTGGGAGAAGGCATTCCATTCCTCATGGAGAAGGATTCCATCATTAAATTAATTAATTTATTGATATTGTTTGGTATGGTCTGGGGAAGAAAGGGATTTCATTTGGTATGTATTATTCATGTATGAGCCTACGGAGTCTGAGAATTAACCCATCTCCCCGATGGATTCATAGACCCAGCTCCAAGGTGGCAATTGTGTTGAGAGGATTATGAGCATATTGCACCTAAGTTTGGGTGGAGAATTCCTCATTCATAGTCAATTTCCACAACATCTACAGAGATGAGGGAACCATTACAAGGTTTCATGAACAAGAAAGAAATTTAAATTGTAAAGGAATTGAATTCGAGGTTAATATTAGAATTTAATGAGAGATTTTTAGAAGAATATAATCACATAACATCAAATGCACTTTGTCAGTCACAATCAACTTCCCTTTTATTCATCTCCATGAAATTTTTCATGAGAAGAGTGAAAAGGAAAAATCCATTTTACATGGGTAGAGTTTAAAATTTATAGCTCAAGTTCCATGGCCATTTTCCTTCCACATTCCAAGTGATACTTGAGATTATTTGAATTACATAAAATTAAATAAATAAATTTCTCAAAATTTTGGTCTTCCAAAATGTTGTCCTTTAGTGAAATTTTGTATTTTTGTGGGATTTTGATTTTGGTGGACTTTGTCTTTAAGAATTTTATCTTCATTTTTTTTTCTATCAATTCCATTTACTTCCAAGGTACTTGATGACAGTCTGGATGGCCAAGCTTAATCATGGTTCTATGTTGTTATTTTGACATTCTTTGGACCTAATGGTTATTGGGATATTTATTCACTTCTCATCTCTATGGTTGACCTATTTTGGATGCCTCCTAATTGGTTTCAATTCCAAAGAATGTTCTCCCAGCTATGGTTACTATGAGGTTTTTGGTGAATATTATTGGTCCATCCCATATTTTATAATTATTTTTCTTTTGATTTTGTAACTTTTTTATGACTTTGTTCACCTCATACCATTGCATAAATTATGGTGACTTAGTTAGGTGTGGGATCAAGAGAGGGATTTAAACCTTGGAATAATTGAAGTCTTGGTGTCCTCATGGACATAATAAAATTTACCTCCTAGTCGCAAAGAAAAATATCTTCATGAGGAGAGTGACTTGTTTTCTTTCAAAGTGATCTAGTGGTATTAGATTATTCCACTAACAATTTATATTGAATCACTTAGCATAGTTATGGTCCTTATTTTTGGTTTATTGGCCATGTTAACATGATATCATACTTTTGATTCAAGTGTGATTTTACATGTGTGATTTCATCCAAGTTTTTCCCCCCTCCAATTTCGTCTCTCACAACCCCCGAACGCATTTGCAGGTCCTCACAATTTCGTCCAACCCTCCAATTTGCAGGCCCCGAACGCGTTGGCTTCACAGTTTCTGGGAGCTAGAGAGAGTTGCTCCCCTTGGCTAGGAGCTCGAGAAAGCCCAGGTGAACACATTTGTAGGTCCTCACAATTTCGTTCAACCCTCCAATTTGCAGGCCCCGAACGCGTTGGATTCACGGTTTCTGGGAGCTGGAGAGAGTTGCTCCCCTTGGCTAGGAGCTCGAGAAAGCCTAGGTGAACGCATTTGCAGGCTTCCTATCACCCTCCAATTTCATCCACGAGCATCGAACATGTCTGGCCAGGTATGTCTTTTGGACTGATAGCTACCATCTGATTTTCAGTATATGTTAAAGTGAATTCGGTTGATGAAGCGTTTCAGTCACATAGCTAGATCGAGACCGATCTTTTAATGCTTCCACCTTTGAGTTTGAGACCCTTTTGGGTTCTATCCTCCTCGTGGCTTTGGATTCACACTGTCTATTGCTCGATTGGGGTTTCTGTGAATTCAAGAAAATTAGCAGGCTTATGAAATCATTTGGTTATGCTGTTTCACATGGTGCTGAAACAAGGAAGCTTTTCTTTGACAAGTACATTTGGGAGAGGAAAACGATTCATCCTTTTGTGCAACATTTTGTTATCACAGGATTCCATTCCACATTTCATGGTATAGACAGTAACATTTCTGTGAGTCCATAAACCTTATTATGCTCTTGTACAGTAAATATCCAAAGGCAGGAAATGCTACAGAGGAACTGCCACGACTGAGTTTATTGTGCACTGTCTATGAAAGATAAAAAGCTTGCAGTATTCTTAATGCCCTAGCCTCTTGGACTCCAAAACCCAAATCTAATAGCCTTTTTTTTTGTCTGCCCTATTAAATTTCAAAAACTGAAAACCCTCTTTATAAGACCCTAATCAACTAAAAGTCAGACGCTGACCTTCAAAAAGGCTTCATATACCTTCATTGGTCACTCCTTTTAACATGTCTTCTCCTATTCTACATCCCCATACTCAAACATTGACCTAATTCTATCATTTTACCCCTCAACATCATGCAATCCTATTATACTGCTGTTGTTTTAAGGCCATTGCAGCTTTGAAACAGGTTTGATATACCCTTATTATGACCTCATCTCATCTCTAGATTCCCTTTCCATCTCCCTTCAACCCAAGAATCACCTCAACGCTGACTCAATTCACCCTTTCAAACCTTGACATCTGTAAGAATTGCAAATTTGCAGCCAGTTTCCACTGTATATAGAACATATGGAGTGTTTCTCATTGCCAATAATACATTTGCTACCCCTATGATGGTCAAGCCCATCAAACAGGTGATGTGTTCAAAGCCATTCATTTCTTAACATACTGGTAAACTAATTGTTTAGTCATGCAGAAGCACTAAGAAAACACAATTTTTTAGTAATGCAAAAGAAATTCGGATAAATATTGCTGAAGCTTGGCCCAATAGATAATATCAATTGAGCAGGCTATTTTTAGAGGGAACTGATGTAGAGAACCCTGCATGCAACTAATTATACACATCCCCAAAACAAAAACAAAAGCTCATGCTAATGTTTAAGATGATTCTTCTCCCATGGATAGCACTTAAGCGACGGTGCTATTTATTTCCTACATAATGTTGAGTGTTGCATCAAACCTTACACCTCCTTTTGAAAGTTTCTTCTCAAGAGTGACAAACAATGAACGAAATAGTCATTTGAAAAGGAAGGAATTTCAGTGTTTATGGATCCCCAAAATATAGGAAAATAAGAATAACATGATCTAAAATTCATGAATATATAACCTTTTAAAACATTTTCTTCCTTATCAACTTTGTAAGCCCACTTACAAGCAAGAATGATGCTTTCATTTGCATACTTGATGTCAACAATTTGAATTCCAACTGAGTTATGAACAAGTATGCCACAAATTTATCAATTACGGCGATTCATATAACATAAGGAAATAAAACTTATCATTATTTAGGGTCTATTGAATTAATGTCCTATTTAAGTCTTGAATAGAACTATTTCCTTGAAAAACCATTAAACCTTAACTAAATTATGGAAAAAAAAATATGAGTATGAACATGTCTTCTCCTTAATAAATGTACAATTCAGAGAGAATGATCTTATGAACTTCATAAAAAATCAAGTTGGATACTGAAAGTATTATTTGGGAAGGAAGCTATTTTGTTTCCATATATCTTGCAATAAGAAAAAATCCATATCCCAACCATAATTTTCTCCATAGTTGCTTAAATTTGTCAGACCTTAGGAATGAATTGAGAGTTGAATCATTGGGTGGGGTATGAGTATCATATGGGAGTTTTTTTACATCCTTAACTACCAATAGAGTAGTCACAAGGTCCATTTACCATCCTTTGTAGAGTCTTCCAATAACCTTTTTCCCACTTTCTTTGACATAGACAAAAACTTCTCTTTAGTAAATTTTGAGCACTCAATAGACCTATGGCTCAACCATCCAATGAACTAGGGATTATTTCCTCCGCAACATCCTCTCTCTTCTATTTATAATTTTAATTGAGAAGAAAGGATTCTACTATGTAAATTTGAGCTCTCTGTTCAGCTTTATGTAAATTTGAGTTCTCATATCCGACGCTTAGGTTTTATTGTCACATATTTCTATAGACATGGATATATAAGCCTCGTATTGATACATAATGTCAATACACTACCATGAATTAACAAAATCTCTATGAGTTGAAGTGACCATCAACGATATTCCTTAAAAGAGAATACAACTTGCCTTAACAATAATAGGAAAAAGATGAGTCCATTGAACAAGCAAAGAGATTACCAAAACAAACTTTCCCATTGAATGTCTTGAATCTAATGAAAAATAAATCTTGTTTCCTAGGGAGCCCATATAGGTGGATTTTAAATGTCTATTCTAAAAAAATGAAAAAAAAATGTATTCCATGGTTTGTATATCAAAATTCAATCCTTTGGAACACGTAATTATAAAGGCTATCAAACTATCTATTTCCAATTTGATCAATGATGTGCTGCCATCTTTCTCAATATAATGGCCATAATGTTCATTTGGTCCTAATCGTTCGTGTGTATGGTCCATAATGTTCATTTGGTGCTCATTGTTCTTGAGTATGGTTTAACATCTAAACCAATTAGTCTTGAAGAAATAACCACATTTATTTTGTTGCAACCTCTCTTTTCATTTTACTTTTAACATTGGATTCTTCTATTTCTCTTTTTCTCTTTTCCGAATGGAAGACTGGATCAATCATAGCTAATGGATTGGGATGGAGGACCAGAGATCAAATCGCATGCCCTCTTTCTGAAATCAATGGTTAGTACTTCTGTCATCATATGATTTACATTAATGCCCATTTTACACATTCTATTTTAGAAATTGATTGCTGAATATATCTTGTATGAGCCTCTGCTATTTACAAATTTGATTTCTGGGGTTTTGGGCTGCTTTTCTTTGATCTAAAGAGTAACAAATTTCGTTCTGGAAACAAAATGACCATCATGAAGATTGGCTACAACAAAATGGGTTTTCTGAAAAATCCCTAAGTTTGGCAAAGGTCCAGGGTTCGTGTATTCTGTAAAATCCACAAATCTCGTTAGGGTTTAGGTATTCTGCATAGCGCAGAAATCTGGGTAAGGTCCAATTTTGGGTATTTATTGATTTGGGGCAATTAGTGACATTTCTAAAAATGGCAGAAGGTTGGTGCTTTGAAGAGGTGCTAAAGGTCGTTTTTCCCCTGATGAACGGAAAAGACCTAGCATTCTGTATGTGTGTATGCACGCGGTGGAGAGATCTAGCCAAAGATGATTATTTTTGGAAGAATTTGTGTGCAAAGAAATGGCCATCTATTTTCAAAACCAAGGGATATCCTCCAATTGGGGCTTCTTAGGGTTACCATAAAATTTACATGAGTCTCTGTAAGCGGCGGCGTAGCCCCCTCCCGGTTCCTAGATTGTCCTTTGATGATATAGAATTCTATGTTGATATATGGATGGATGATAAATCGGTTTATTCAGATGTAGTCCCTGGTACGCTCCTTCAATCAGGGATTATAAACCCTCCTCCCAGGATTTGCGATATTATGAGGGATCATTTGAGAAGCCTAACTTGCAAGATGACAATTCCCATGAGTCCCAGGTTCCGGGTTGTGTTCAGTGAGAGCATTCGTGTTTCTCTTCTCGTAGGGTGAATAGACAGTGATAAAGTTGCTTGCATTATTGATAAATATAGCTTTGATTATGTTGATGGACCGGCATACAGGGCCCTTGCTTATGATTATTTGCAATTTTCTCCCTCATATCCGTTTGTATCAGAGATTAGAGCCTGGTTTGTACTGCTGTTGGTGGATGCTCAAGATGGCAACAAGGACGTCTTTGGCATTGAAGTCGACTTTTGCGATGATGCAAACTCCAACAGCGAGGTTTTATGGCTTCTAGATATGCTGGATTGGAATTAGATAAAAAGCTTAGTGGATGGAAACAACTTCACTTTCCAGACACTCAAATAGTAAAAGTTAAGTGTTCATTTGAATATGGCTGTTGATAAAAGATGTCATGCAGTTTCATCTTATGCTAGTAAGTTTCATCGTTGGTCGCAATGTTGCTATCTAAAAATTTCATCTTATGCTAGTAAGTTTCATCTTTTCCTAGTTGATATCTAAAAATTACATCTTGAAGTTGTACAGGTCACACAGGATGAGGCCATAGCATGCGAATGAGTTTCATTAGTCAGTGTTGAGAATTTGTCTGTCTATATGCAACAATTAGAAGGAGAACCTTTTGCTGTATAATAATCCAGATATCCATATAGAATCTTCAACATCGCGAATGAGTTTCATTAGTCAGTGTTGAGAATTTGTCCGTCTATATACAACAATTAGGAGGAGAACCTTTTGCTGTATAGTCATCCAGATATCCATATAGAATCTTCAACATAGTGGATTTATGTTTTGCTGGATAAGCCCATGGATATGAATATGACTGTAATGCCAACACATTTTATAGTTAGTGCAACTTGACTTAGGGTTAGCATTAGACTAGCTTTTCAAAATTTCTCAAGCTTTATTAAGCATAAAATTTTCCTTATGGCTATAAATTTAGAGTAATGACATTGAAAAAGAGTAAACATCGTAGTCTATACATGTGAAATAAATGGAGGAGCACATGAAGTAATATTTAAGGCACTGTTAAGAATGGTACAACTTTATCAATAATAACAATGGTTTACACATTTAGACAAGGTGGTCAACAGAATAGAGGTTTGCCGCCCAATGTCCTTGATGACACCTTCATTTTAAAAACGAGGGCCTTTTATACTCATTGAGGTGACTTGTACACGATGGTTGTGGGCAACTATTTGCCAACTAGGTGTGACCCCTTAGAGAACACTTCATGACATTTTTGACCATGTGCTTTGTTTTTAATGCCAATAACAAAAGCACTAAATGACAAACTATAGTAAGAGGCTAAATATGACATCAATTGAAACCTAGGCTACCATCTCTCTATTTTTGACTATCCTACTCAAGTTTGATTAGGAACATTTGCTGCTGCAATATTTGTATCTATTGGACTTTATTTGGAGGAATATTGATGTCTAGAACAACTTTTGCTACTAGTGCAAAATTGCAAATGGTGACTTTGATACTGATGATAACATTCTCTTGAAGTCCCCTTTGTCCTAGGTGCTGATGATCCCATCTTATTTTCAGTATGTCTAAGTCCTTGTATCAGTTTTTTTGTTTCCTTGATAATCAAATTGCTTCCTAGCATCCTCTTTCCCTTTTCCGATTTCTTGTTTTCTATCTCCTCCAAGTCTTCCAATTTCTTCAGTGCCATAATGAAATGCTTCCTTTTTCTTATAACATAATTTTTTTATGAGTAAAAATACATAAGTTTTCCATAAATATATGTATATCTGAGGCTCATCAACTGGCCACTGAGAATCAGAATTTCTGACCTACATTATTAATGATCATCTTAGCTATCTTGTTCTTGATTTGGAAGTTGTGCATAAAGTGAGCTTCTGGATTGTTTGTGGACTAATCCTTGGTGATAAGAATCAGATTTGGATTTTAATATTTAGGGTTGGTAGCCTCAGCTTCACCTAATTCTTGTTTCTCTTCAGAGAATGGAACTTTGGTCTTCTTTTCTTGGAACTTGTAGCACCCATCACTGGAGTGACCATACCTCTTTGTGATATACACAATACTTCTGATGCACAATACATTAATAAGATGTTGAAACTTTGTTTTGTCCATTGTTGCCTTTCTTTTTGTTTGAAGGTTGTGAAAAAGAAGACGAAGAATAATTTAACTTTGGAACAAAGACCTTCTGTGACTATTGTTGAGAGGAATGAGTCTATTTAGAAGGTGCTCTCTTGGAATTTGGACTCTACCTTCTGCCCAAATTGGAAAGCATGCTCAAGTGAAGTCTGTCCAATAATCTGACGACGCTGTAACAGTCTGTCCAATAATCTGCTGACGCTGTAACAGTCATGTCAACATTTCTTGACGCTGTAATAATCTGCTGACGCTGTAACACTCATGTCCTTCCCTCCCCCCGACAATATTCTCTCTCTTATATTATAGCATATTTACCGTACTGCATAATGCTGAAGGTAGAATTTCGTCCAGGAAGGATTTGGATATCTTATTACCTCAAGAACTCTGGCTAACCCCAATTCCCTCTAAAAGAGACTTAGTGTTAAGACACCAGAGTATTGCGACACAATAAATGTCTTCAAGAAACTTCAATTTATTCATGACTCTGACATAAATTGTTGTTTCACCTGTCTTTCATAACTCTGCGTAGTCAACAAAGGAAAGATGCATGACTTAATATTGGAGGAAATCATGCTTGGGACTTTTGTATTTAGCATTGATATGTAACTTAAAATGTTCTTTTTCATTGCGTTTCTGTTAATTTATTCTCTCTCCTTAGCCTGTGATTTTTGCATTGAATAATAGTCTTATTGGTAGTTTGAGTAACATATGCTTTGTGCTTTCTTACTGAAATAAATTTCACTGTACTGGCTATCTATTGCCTTCAACTAGGATAGCATTTTGATTTGGGGTTTGAAGGCTGTATTTGATCAATTATGTTCATTTTGACAGTTGATGGACTTCCAAAATGCGAAAAGTGGTTAACTGATAATGTCGATCCAAAAGAAGAAAAGGCTACTTGGTGGCTGAATCGTTTGATGGGGCGTGCAAATAAATCATCAATTGATTGGCCATATCCATTTATGGAGGGAAAATTGTTTGTTCTTACTTTAAGTGCAGGTTTGGAAGGTTATCATGTGAATGTGGATGGGAGGCATGTGACCTCTTTTCCTTATCGAACAGTAAGTTGAAAAACCCATTGGAGTACTACAATTTTTGGATTTGTACCATCTCCACATTCTTGTCCATGTTAAGCCAGTGCTGCACAGTTATTTGTTCACATTCAAGAAGCATTAAAGCATTAGTATAAAATTATAAATTAATGTAAGCTCTAAATTCATGTTGTTGGACCAGGGATTTGTGCTTGAGGATGCAACTGGATTTTCTGTAAATGGTGACATTGATGTGCATACAGTTGTTGCTGCTTCTTTTCCTGTCTCACATCCAAGCTTTTCACCTCAAAGACTTCTAAACATTTCAGACAAATGGAAAGCTCCACCTTTTTCAGAAGGTCCTGTGGATCTTTTCATTGGGATACTCTCTGCAGGAAACCACTTTGTAGATCGGATGGCTGTTAGAAAGACATGGATGCAGTCTAAACTTGTTAGATGATCAAAAGTTGTGGCCCATTTCTTTGTTGCCTTGGTATGTTGCACTGTACACTGCTTTCTGCTGGATTATTTTTTAAAAGAGTTGATAGGGAAATGAAATGATGAAATTAATTGTATCATTGGAACTGCACTGGACATCAATGTAATTAAGAGGAAATATTATGACATAGGGGCATAGGATTTCATATATCATCAGAGAAGATAATGACCTTCATATGGTGTATAAGGTCCAGGACCAAGAGAACATGGAAGATTCATCTAAGTCTAATATTAACAAATGGGGAACCTTACTGACAATAACCTTTTTAAATGAACGAATGATAGGTAGAGAGGATTCATAGAATATAAGAGCATAATGGGGCCTGTTATCGCAAAAACCTGTACATGAGACTATTGGGCAATAGAGCCCGTTGTTTACCTTTTGAATCAGATCCAAATCTAGCAGTAGTAGCATAAGTTTACACTGCAGAAGCAGGGGTTGAAAGCACACGTAGCACACACCTATTCCCACTCATGTACAGGTTTTGTGATAACAGGACCCATTATGCAGAGTAATGTTGGTGAAATCCCAGTTCAACATTATCTCCTTCTCACACATCTATAGAGAATTTAACACAAAATCAAATTCACTCTCAAAGGATGCTCTTTCCTTGCAGAAAGGAACTCTGAACATTCAAGAGTTCACGGGAGAAATGACTTCACCTGAAACTATTTTTCCTCTCCTGTAAATATTGAGAAGGGTTACTAGTAGCTACAGGTTTGTTAGGAATCTTAAAAATTATACATGTATAAGCAATGTGAATAATAATTCTGGGGAGTTTTTGAATAGACTTACATTGATGTATGGAAGACTGAAATAAACGATGTATGGAAAACTGAAATAAGTAGTGGACAAAGTCAGTTTTGAGGACTTTCTCAGACTTCTCAAGGAGCTATGAAGCTCAATGATATATATTTTGATTTGACCCTTGAAATAGCAAATACAATGATTTTCCCAATGGGTAAAAACAAAATAGAAACCGTTTGGCTTGCACAACTACATCAAGCTCTAACGGTTGGGATTCCTCTCAAGTAAAAGCTCTATATAGCTATCCAATTTTTACCAATCTACACAGATTTACACTGCAATGAAAATACCTAGGAAAACCTGTAAAAAATGGAATGCCAAATACGACCTTTCCAAACCCAGTTGAGAATATATCACATTCAACATCATCAATGTATCTCACTAAAATTGCCAATATTACCTTAATTATTTATCTTAAAATTTGTCTTTGAATTTCATCATGAAGTTCAGTATCTAATCTATTATGCAATCTTCACTACACTATATAACCTTCTTCAAGCATTTGGATGTAACAATTCCAGCTTCTTTTGAATTGTGTAAACAACCCACTAAAATAATTTGGCACCATTTTTAGTTGATCATCTAAAAATTTTAACTGAATTCTAAATCAGTCGATCTCCTAAATGTATGCTTAAACAAATTCAGTTTGCTTCTCTCATAGGTAAATCCATGCAATATGTTGCACCGTGTATACCACATAGTGTATAATGTCCTCTTCCTTACTATTTTACACTCCTGCCAAACAATCATGGGTCTTCTGGCTTGTCATACATGACACTTACAAAAGTTGCCTCATCAAAGAAAAGCTTAGCCTCACATTTTTTATTTTGTAAGGGCAATTTCTTATCAATCAATATAATTTTGGATGGAGTTGTAAGGCTAATACACTGGTTATGGTCAAATGTCTAACTTTTTTGCATCCATCTTCTTCTTCATCCATAGGGATCTCAACCTTCATCTAAATCTTAAATATTGTATTGAAAGGTAATCAATTTAATGTTGCATTTCCATTTCACACGGTGACGTCTTCAAACCATGAGCCTCGAATTGTGGAAACTTCGTAGTCAGCTATAATGGACAATTATGAGCTCGTAGTTTTGAAGACTCTTGCAATATGTGATTATGGTGTAAGTGATTTTCCTAGTTGTGGTGACCTTTCTATTGCTGTATTGTTTCAAATTACATTCTCTTCCCAAATGCATAGCCATAATTAATGCTATAAAAAATTGAGTTGCTGTTATTCATTCCTATTTAATTCAAAGTCATAAATTGCCTTCTTTTTAAGTCCGTCAGTTGAGATTTCCAATTGCGTGCAGGTTCGGAGATTAGCTGCCAAATATATTATGAAATGTGATGATGATAACTTTGTAAGAATTGATGTTGTACTGAAGGAAGTCAATAGATTGTATCGTGGACAACCTCTATACATTGGAAACCTAAATTATTTTCACAAGCCCCTCAGGGTAGGGAAATGGGCTGTCACGTATGAGGTGTAAAGTTGTTTTTAAATGATCCTATGTTTGGTTATCAAATATGTTTTGAAGATTCAGGTGTTTCTTGAGTAGTTATATAAAATTGTAGGTCTCTGTCTGCACTTCAGATAATTTATATATTAGAGTTTTTCTTAGTGGTAGCCTATCATCTTCCCTAACAAATAGTTATTTGTGGACAGTTTCGCAAGTTGCAATTCTATGGTATATTATAAAATAGCTATTTCAATTATTGTGACCGAGAAACTTCAATTTTCACGGTGAAAAAGGGACTCAAAATTTTCCTGGTAAATGTTTCTCATTTCTGTTGTTCAGGAATGACCAGAGGATGAATACCCACCCTATGCAAATGGGCCAAGATATATCATATCTCAAGACATTGCAAACTTTGTTGTATCTCAGCACAAGAATCAGACTTTGAGGGTAAAAATCTTGTGCTGAAAATTCCTTTACCCACTTCCCCCATGTTATTTATTCTTATTGTGATTTGGGCATGTATTTTTTATTGTGTGACCCAGCTTTTTCTTTCCTGTAGTTGTTCAAAATGGAAGATTTTAGCATGGGGATGTGGGTAGAGCAGTTCAATGCGTCAACTCCCATTCAATACTCACATGATTGGAAATTCTGCCAGTTTGGATGCATCGACGATTATTACACTGCACATTACCAGTCACCAAGACAGATGATATGTATGTGGGACAAACTTTCTAAAGGAAAGGCTCAGTGCTGCAACGTGATATGACGGCAGAAAAATTTGTTGTTCAAAACATGTATCTTGGATGTGGTATCAAGATACAATCTACTAAACCTAGATATTAGAAACTACTAACCTAGATATTAGA
>LPNX010850564.1:146697-163292 GCA_001517045.1 Pseudotsuga menziesii
TGCGATACACAGTCTGGCTCTGAATTTGTGTTGGGCGTGGCCCAATTTTGCACTTACAACAGCCTGCCAGCACCAGCACTAATTATGAATTGAATCTGGCTTAGAGTTGGTGTGGAGTAGGTTGCCACACTACTCTTAATTTGTTTTTAGATGGTGATGCAATGTAATGATGTAATGCATTTTCAAGCCCATGGAATTCGGTCTGGTAATGCATATTGTTTGGACTCCATATTAGAATTTGGAGTTGCAATTTTGTATGTTCAGGGAGGAAAGCTTTAAGGTATATTTTGAATTTTTCACATAAATGGCTATTTTAAAGTTAAATTTTGTATTAGTTTGCATATTGTTTGGACTCCAGATTAGAATTTGGAGTTGCAATTTTGTATGTTCAGGGAGGAAAGCTTTAAGGTATATTTTGGATTTTTTCACATAAATAGCTATTTTTAAGTTAAATTTTGTATTAGTTTGCATATTGTTTGGACTCCAGATTAGAATTTGGAGTTGCAATTTTGTATGTTCAGGGAGGAAAGCTTGAAGGTATATTTTGAATTTTTCACATTAATGGCTATTTTAAAGTTAAATTTTGTATTAGTTTACAGAGGTTTATATGTCTCATTCCCCTCCAGATTCGAACCTCCCACATCGGAAATACTCGTTCTTAACTGTTAAATTCCACATGTTATACTCTTAAGCAATTTGTTTATAACAAACATAGCTAGAAATTTAACTGGATAACTAACAAGTGGTTAGAGTTGCATAGAAGCGTTTTATAGTTAGGACTTTCTTGCAAAAAAACTGTCATTCTCCAAAGATTGAAGGCTTGGATGTATTGATTCTGTCACATTCTTCAAGTGGTTAGAGTTAAATAGAAGGGTTTTATAGTTAGGACTTTCTTGCAAAAAAACTATCATTCTCCAAAGATTGAAGGCTTGGATGTATTGATTCTGTCACATTCTTCCCTTTGATTGAAGAGCATTCGATACGAGAAGTCTTCTAGGAACTTTTGGGCCAATTGCTTAGCAACAAGGTTCTCTTTCTTTTCATAATCTCAGGTTTGTGGTAGAAGGATTTTCAAAGTGTTTTTTCCACCCATCAATTTATTATGAAGGTATCTACACAAAACTCTAACTCATACTTCTAGTAACAAGAAGTGGATTTGGTAGAAGCATGCCCGTCGCAGGTATAGCATCTCCGTCGCTATTCCTGGGGTTTGCATTTATAAAAAAAAAACTTATACAAAGCATGGATACAGCGATGGCCAGGCGTGGATACAGAGACGGCAAGGCGTGGATACAGAGACGGTAAGGCGTGGCTATAGCGACGTCTTATTCCTGGGTTTGCATTTAAAAAAAAGCCTTATACAGAGCATGGATACAGTGACGGCCAGGCGTGGATATAGAGACGGCTAGGCGTGGATATAGTGACGGCTTAGACATCTAACGAAATATAGAACATTGTCGTTCCTGCAACGCAAATTAGGGGTCATCTCTATTGCGACAGAATTGTTTCCACGGAAAAAAAAACACTTAGACGTGGCAATATCCACGATTTTCCGTGGATATTGCCACATTTTTCCGTGGCAAAATTGATCACTTGTACTAGTGGTAGCAAATAATATAAAATTCCTCAAAAGGTAGCTTGAAGATATACTACAAACATTGACAAATTTTTCTTCATGTATATTAATTAGTCATTGAAAAAAACAAAATTACATTTATGAATCATCTCCACCTAATCTCCTTATGTTTTCTCAAGTAGATCAAGTACAACTTGAGGATGAAGATTTCCACAATTAATCTTAATGAGAAAGAGAGTTTATGGAATTTAATTGTGTGTATTGAAATGTCCCTACGTTTCGAGTGGACACTTCACCAATCATCAGGGGAACAAAATGAAAAGCTCAAAGTGGTATTGGAGAGAGTGAGCAAAAGCTAATAATAAATAAGGTAAGGGTTGTGTACATACATTAATGAATATAATTATGCACATTTGATATAGTGAGATGTTGTGTTGATCTAAAAGACAAATTGAAAAGTTAAAATTTGAATGGTGTTATCTAATTCACATAAAGTATCATCACATGAATTAACATTGAACTTGAAGTGAAATTTTCATATATGCGGTAAATAATATAAAATTATTCAAAAAATCACTTGAAGAGTATTAATTATACTACAAACATTGAAAAATGTTTCTTCATGTATACTAAAAGTCATTTAAAAAGAAAAACTACATTCATGAATCATCTCCACCTAATCTCCTTATATCTTCTCATGAAGATCAAGTACAGCTTGTAGACCACATTTATTTATCTTGGTCTTCCTACAATCTTCTTTCTTTGGCACCCATGCCCAAACTATGGTATTAATTGGAATAGATCCAAGTTCTGTGTCATCAGGATTTGGTACCCAATATTGTTCTAAAATGTTTCCCTTGTATTTCCCTGAGCTAGGTTGCCACCAATCAATCTTTACATGAAGGATCTTGCTGTCATCATCCTAGAATATATCTGAGGTGGATTTTTCCATCCAAATCATCTCTCCTTCATCCTCATTTCTTGATCTAACAAGAAACATATTTCCTTCTCAACATCAATTCTAGGATCGAATGTTGGCTTTGGCTAGTTGTACCCGGGTCCAACATATACCGGTTCATCTGTCACATTATCAAAATCCCCATCCATAATACTTGATATTGCATGGAGTGCATTACAATCGACGTTAGCATTTTTCCTCGTCTTGGGCCAAAAATCATCAGAAGAAGAATCACTTTCATCCAAGGGTGTATGGTCATTGTAGATTCCATCTAATGCATCAATAACTCTTTTCCAATACTCTAGTTTTTTATTACATTCCTTTGTAACAATTGGTTAATTCTCATTTCCAATAGTATCTTTCGACATTTTTATGTATGATGTTATTCATTCCTTTAGTTATTTTAAATAAACATCATTTTCTTTGGGACATAATAAATATGGCTTCCTTGTGGGAAATATAGGTCGACCTTCATCATCTATATTCCAGAACTCAACTGGTTTTAACCACTCAATGTCTCTGATGGATTCTTTATACCTCATAATTGGAACATCATTGAGTACAAGAAATTGGAAGTACTGGACATTAAGATGTCCAGCTACTGCATTTTCCCCCTCCTTGATGTACCCATTAGGAAAAGTTTTGAAGTCATACACTTTATCAATAAGTTTAGGTGGAAATCCTCATTTTTCTTCTATTGTGCGATATGTATCCATCATCTCAAGTAAAGAATATATATCTTTACTTTTCAAGTTGGAAGACATTCTTCTGTAGGTTCCATCTATGTATTCATGGGTGTTCTCCACAAGTAAGAATCCAACCTCAATAGTGATGAAGACACCAAGTACAATTAATAGTGATAGAAACATGAAAACATAACAATTCTTATTATCACTAGTTGCATTGTCCAACTGTAACAACAAATGTGGAGGAAGAGGTTTAAAATCAAGATTTTGATTTTTTGAGCTTCTATTTTAAGATAGGAAAGCATCCTTGTACACTCTATATTTTGAGTAAATAGAGTTTTGAAGTAATGCATTTGAAAGTGGGTTTCTTGAACTTCCACTCTCATAAAGCAAATCACCATACATATCAAGGTGTGGGTCTTCAAGGTCCCTCAAGCACTTTGCAATAGATGTAATGGTAAATTGTGATCCCATGTGTACAAATGTAGGGAGAAATGACCAAAACCTCTTGTGCTATGCCCATGTGTTAGCATACCTGTCAACGAAAAACCCAAGTTTGTTCCTGCAACATATTTTTATTTTTTGTCCATTTTATCATGGATAATTCTCAAGTATTCCTTTGGTTACCGCTCTAACATAATTATGTGGGAATAGTAGCAATATCTTCCACACATAACAATCTTGTTATGTTTCTTCAGTCTAGCTCGTGCCTTTTCTTCCAGCTCTTTTTTAGTCGATGTCTTCATCTGTGCTTTCAACACAATACATTCACTACATTTACTGAAGTTAGTGTTATTTGAGAATGCCACATCTGGAAAATGAGTATTCCAAACATTGCTCATTGTTGGTTGTGATATTCATGGAAAATTGAGCTCTTGAAGAGCCTCATTGATCTCTTTTAACAAAGGACTTTTGGCGTACGTTGATGGAAACAATCTTAAAGGCGCATACATTCCATCTTCTTCAACTTGTCATGTTTGGTTCGGTGAAAAATCTGAATTATCCATTACAATTTTGTGCAATATATCTATGGCTTCCACAATATGTTCATGTGCTTTGCATTTGTTGGTGTTACCATGAATTCCTTTGACATGTCCTTGTTGAAAATTATGTTTGTAAGTATAGAAGGTGCTTTGAGGAATATTATGTATCTTGTACCATGCTTTCTTACAAATAATATCTCCATTAAACCTCATGTCCTTGACTTTCCTAGCAGTAGGAGGTAGGCCATGGCCATGGCTCTTTGACATGATTGTGTTGGAAAGGAGTGAATTCAAGACAAATTCCCTAATGCCATTTGTATTTAAGAGTTTCATATCCCTTATAGTATTTGCAATGTCTTTCCTATCCACATGTTGAATACATTCTTGTTTGCAGCATTCATCTGCTTCCAAAAGTCAGATTTATTTCTCTTCATCTCTTTGTATTTGAAAGTTTCCAACTTTTTTTGTAGCCACAACTCGTTTAATCATTTTATATGGCCTCATTGCATGCATAGCAATTGAGTCTAGATCTTTGTCATTATAAAGATCACCATCCCATGTGTTAAGGGACTTATTTCCTCTATAATATCCCATACCGCCATTTCCTCGGGTGCCTCCTTGAAATTTTCATTCACCCTTAAAATATCACCTTCATTGTCCACCAACTTATTTATTATCCATCTAACCCAACAATGTATAGACTTATCCCCAATCCTACATCTTTCACAATTTCTATCTATGTCTTCCACAAAAACACTGAATTCCTTTTCACCTAACATTTCACCCTCAACCATGTCATCCTCATGGACATTAACTATGGTCATTTGGCAATGCACATGCTTGTTATCGTGCATTCATGTGTAAGAGAAACCTTTTTACATGTGAATGTAAGCCTATCTTTGGGAGTATTTACTGGATGATCATGACAATGAGGTTCCAAATCTGATTCTTGCCAAATCTCATAAGATCCCAATGCACCCCCTAGTGTATTCTCAAATCTTGTTGGATGTGGCAAAAGAGCATCATGCTTTAATACCTTCTCAATGTTAACCACTATGGATCATTTATTTACCATCCTTCCATGCACTTTATGACTAATATTTGTATTGAATATGGAGCCTTCACCCACCTTCACTCCACATTGCAAAAGATCTACCTTGGTCTCCAATAGAAAATGTAGAAGAGACATTTGCACCTATACAACAAATTAAACAAACTTAGTATTTGCTCAAAAAAACAAGCAATGTACTATCAAAAACACTTAACATGTGCTTCAAGATTTTGATTTACCTTTGTTATGCCTCAAATCTATGATCTTCCATGGATGTAAGTCCCCTTCATCAACATCTTCCACAATAAAATGTGGTTCAATGAAATCAATGATCAAAACCATAACATATCCTACATTAAGCCTTTCTCCACCATAAGTAGTTTTCCATCTAACGAAACCACATCATCATCGATCACATTGCACTGTGATGGAAATCTAACTAGAGTTAACTTTCATCCTTAAATCATTGCATAGTGAGTGAAATCTAATATGTGTTAGCTTTCATAATATAGTTTTCCATCTAGCACAACCAAATTGTCATCAATCACAATGCACCAGATGGAAAAATAGCTAGCGTTAGCTTTCGTTCTTAAAACATTGCACGGTGAGTAAAGCTAATATATGTTAGTTTTCATAACGTATTTTTCCATCTAATACAACCACATTGTTACCAAATACATTGCACCATGATAGAAATGTATCTGGAGTTAGATTTCCTTTTAACAACATGTCACTATAAGGGAAATCTTATGTGTGTTAGCTCATTACACCATGATGGAAAACTAGCTGGAGTTAGCTTTCCTTTTAACAACATGGCACAATGAGTGAAAGCTAATGTGTGTTAGATTTAATAAGGTAGTTTTCCATGTAACTCAATAACATTGTCATCAAACACATTGCACCATGTTGGAAATCTAGCTAAAGTTAGCTTTCATCCTTAAATCGTTGCACAGTAAGTGAAATCTAATGTGTGTAAGCTTTCATAGTGTATTTTTCCATCCTTAAATCATTGCACATAGATTGAAATCTAGCCGGAGTTAGCTTTCATCCTTAAATAATTGCACAGAGAGTGAAATCATTGCACTGTGTTGGAAATCTAGCCAGAGTTAGCTTTCATCCTTAAATCATTGCACAGAGAGTGAAATCTAATGTGTGTAAGCTTTCATAGTGTATTTTTCCATCTATCACAACCACATTGTCATCAATCGTAATGCACCATGATGGAAATCTAGCTGGAGTTAGTTTTCATTCTTAAAACATTGCACGGTGAGTAAAAGCTAATGTGTGTTAGATTTCATAAGGTATTTTTTCATCTAACACTTCCACATTGTCATCAATTACATTACACCATGATGGAAATCTAGCTAGAGTTAGCTTTCCTTCTAACATGGTACTATGAGTGAAAGCTTATGTGTGTTAGCTCATTACACCATTATGAAAATCTAACTGGAGTTACCTTTGTTTTTAACATGTAGGATATGTGAAAGCTAATGTGTGTTAGCTTTGATAAGGTATTTTTCTATCTAACACAACCAAATTGTCACATTGCACCGTAATGGAAATCTAGCTAGAGTTAGCTTTCAACCTTAAATCGTTGCACGATGAATGAAATCTAATGTGTGTTAGCTTTCATAATGTAGTTTTTTATTTAGCACAACCATGTTGTCATCAATCAAAATGCACCATGTTGGAAATCTAGCTAGAGTTAGCTTTCATTCTTAAAACGTTGCACTGTGAGTAATAATTAATCTGTGTTAGCTTTCGTAAGGTAGTTTTCCATCTAACACAGCTACATTGTCATCAAATACATTACACCATGATGCAAATCTAGCTAGTGTTAGCTTTCCTTCTAACAACATGGCAGGATGACTGAAAACTAATGTGTGTTAGCTTTGATAAGGTAGTTTTCCATCTAACACAACCACATCGTCATCGATCTCATTGCACCGTGATGGAAATCTAGCTAGAGTTAGCTTTCATCCTTAAATCATTGCATGGTAAGTGAAATCTAATGTGTGTTAGCTTTCATAATGTAGTTTTCCATCTAGCACAACCACATTGTCATCAATCACAATGCACCATGATGGAAATCTAGCTAGAGTTAACTTTCGTTCTTAAAACATTGCACGGTCAGTAAAGCTAATTTCTATTAGCTTTCGTAAGGTATTTTTCCATCTAACACAACCAAATTGTTTTTATATACATTACACCATGATGGAAATCTAGTTGGATTTAGCTTTCCTTCTAACAAAATGGCACTATAAAGGAAAGCTTATGTGTGTTAGCTCATTACACCATGATGGAAATCTAGCTGGAGTTAGCTTTCATTTTAACAACATGGAACGATGAGTGAAATCTAATGTGTGTTAGATTTCATAAGGTAGTTTTCCATGTAACATAACCACATTTCCAGCAAGCATGTTGCACCGTGTTGGAAATCTATCTAGAGTTAATTTTTATCCTTAAATCGTTACATGGAGAGTGAAATCTAATGTGTGTAAGCTTTCATAGTGTATTTTTCCATCTAGCACAACCACATTGTCATCAATCACAATGCACCATGATGGAAATCTAGCCAGAGTTAGCTTTCATTCTTAAAACATTGCACGATGAGTAAAGCTAATGTTTGCTAGCCTTTATAAGGTATTTTTCCGTCTAACACAGCGACATTGTCATCAAATACATTACACCATGATGGAAATCTATTTGGAGTTAGCTTTTCTTGTAACAACATGGCACTAAAAGGGAAAGCTTATGTGCTTTAGCTCATTACATCATGATGTAAATCTAGTTAGAGTTAGCTTTCCTTTTAACAACATGGCACGATGAGTGAAAGCTAATGTGTGTTATCTTTCATAAGGTAGTTTTCCATGTAACACAACCACATTGTCATCAATCACATTGCGTCGTGTTAGAAATCTAGCTACAATTAGCTTTCATCCTTAAATTGTTGCATGGTGAGTGAAATTTAATGTGTGTAAGCTTTCATAGTGTAGTTTTCCATCTAGCACAACCACATTGTCATCAATCACAATGCACCATGATGAAAATCTAGCTGGAGTTACCTTTAGTTCTTAAAACATTGCACTGTGAGTAAAAGCTAATGTTTGTTAGCTTTCATAAGGTAGTTTTCCATTTAACACTGCCACATTGTCATCAAATACATTACATCATGATGGAAATCTAGTTGGAGTTAGTTTTCCTTCTAACATGGCACTATGAGGAAAAGCTTATGTGTGTTAGCGCATTACACCATTATGAAAATCTAGCTAGAGTTAGATTTTTTTTCAACAACATGGCACGATGAGTGAACTTATCATTACCAAGTGGATTTGTCATTATGTCAATAGTTTTCTCTATTGTAGGACAATAATAAAGGAAAATTTCTTGATTATCAACCAACTATCTGATGTAATTGTGATGAGCTTCAATATGCTTAGTTATGGCATGATAGACTAAATTTTTCACCATTTTGAAAGCACTCTGATTGTTGCAGAAAAGTGAGGTTAGCAATGCTTGGTCAAGTTGAAGATAAACTAATATTCTTCGTAACCACATTGCCTCACAACCTCTATTGAAGTTTGCCTTGTATTTTATGTCAATGGAGGATAAGGAAACTGTAGTTTGTAGCTTACTTTGCCATGAAATTGCCTTTCTAAACCAAGAGTGAACACATAACCTGTTTTTGAATTCCTTGTATCAACTGATCCAACCTAATTCAAATCAATATGCTTTGCTATCATGGAGTCAACAAATCCCTGATATAGAATTCCAAAGTCAAGGATCCCTTTAAATATTGACGGACTCATTCTGCAACTTGCCAATGTAACTCTTCAGGATTAGACATGAATTGAGAAAGAGACAAAGCACTGCAAAACATAGATCCTATTGGGTGGTAGTAAGATAAATCAAACTATCAACCAATTGTCAATACAATGACTCGTTGACTAGTGGTGAGTCCGTGTAAGCTGAGAGTTTTATGCCAAATTCCATAGGTGTAGATGTAGGATTAAATTCAGTCATTCAGAATTTTTTGAAGAGTGCTTTGGCATACTTGACTTGTGATAAAAATATAGTGTGCTTAGATTGCAAAAATTCTACACCTAAACAATAATGAAGCAGGCTTTAATCAGTAATTTCAAAAATAGATCAAATATCAAATTTCACCTATTGAATCTTGTTGGCACTTCTTTTGGTGATGGGAAGATCGTCAACATAGACAAAATAACTTCACTATATCATCATCATTGTTTATGATGTAGAAAGTGGGTTCATAATAGGTTTTTCTAATTCTAGAATCTCCAAGGTATTGATCAAGTTTGAAATACTAGGCTTGAGGAGCCTGCTTGAGTGTTGTAAAGGAAAGTATCCTATGGCTAGGGTTTAAGAGGCCATCAACATACTGGGGTTTAAAGAGAGATACACAATGTTCAGCAAGCATATATAAGCAAGATCAGAGACGAGAAAGGTCCACACCTGACTAACTGAAGGCTGGTCCAAGCTTTCTCTTCAATCCTCTTCTTGCTCCTCTTGCTCCAAGAGACCTGCAAAACAAGTTATACCTTCCTCAAACCATTATGACCACATATAAAGAAATGATAATCAAATATACATGAAACTAATAATTTGAATAACATCATGATATGATCATAAATAGAGATTCAATCACACATTGAACAATGATTTGGGAAGAAGAAGGACATCACATCTTTATAAATATTGAAAACAAATACAAGTATACCTTCTCTTCAAGTTTGGCACCTCACGAAACCTTGATCTAGTTATGCTGCTTCTTTTCTCCAAATAAATCACCCTCCAAGCTCTGCAACACAAGGGGAAGACCTCCAGGGCAAAGGTGTGGGCAAAGAGAGTCCCGATTCCTCCAGCATAACAATGCAGAAATTCAAGTCCCCTCTCATGGACCTCCCTACCTCTATTTATATGGTAAAGGAAGAGTTAGGGGTGAAGACAAAGTGGTTACAACTGAAGAATTCAGTTGCATAACTACCCAAATTAACCGAAATTTAAACGACTAGTTTTTGACATTTTAAAAATGCATTCGCTGGTTTCACAACTAGACAGTCGCGTATCATCCGCGGGTTTCTAATACAGCAAGTCGCGAATACAAGCATTCGTGGGTTGTATAACTGGAAAGTAGTGGATCATTCGTGGGTTGCTAGTACAGAAAGTCATGAATATGAGCAATTTTTTGTATTCGCGAGTATGTAAGAGAGCAACTCGCGAATATTTAGGAGGCATTCGTGACTTTGCCTTGAGGAAAGTCATGAATGGAAAAAAAACGAATTTTAAGGATGTTTTTGGGCATTTTCAGACTTTAGTGTCTTCTGGAAAGTTTTATCTAACTGAAATACCTTTCCAACGGTGTAGAAATGAGGTCAAACTGAGTTACAGAACTCAAGATATGTGTCCTCCAAGATAGGTGTCTTTTCAGTGACTTTCAATGACTTTCATGAAGTGTCGTCATGGAAATGTCGACATGCGACGGAATCATGGGAAAGTGGTCACAGGAAGAGATGTGTCATTTTGAGCTATAACATTGAGTCCATACAAGGACTTTACCATCCATACAAGGAATTTACATCAAGGAACTTTTAACATCCATTTGTATATCTTCCATCCAGAATGAGCAGAAATGGAGATAACTAGTCGAAAAGTTACCATTTTCGCTGTGGGGGCAAAGGTTTCTTCACAGTCCACCCCTTAATCTTGTGCATATTCTTTGATGACAAGAAAATCTTTGTATTTTTCCAAAGAACCATCTAATTTATATTTGACATTAAAAATCCATTTACAACGAATTGCTTTCACCCCGAGAGGCAATGTAGACAACACCAAAGTCTTGTTTTTCATCTATGCATCATATTTCACTTTCATGGTAGCATTCGATTCAATTTTTCCTTTGGAATCTTCAAATGTGCTAGGTTAAAATACCTGGCACAAAATCAACAAAAGTGAGAGAAAAATTTACCTTCTCACTGCCTCACACAATTTGTTACCTCAATTGTGTAGTTTGTCCTTTTAGTACCTTTGGCAACTCATCTTCTCAATATCCTTCCATCATGGTATAATACCACTTTCATTTTCTTTGTTGGCCCTCTTGATCTTGCTGTGAAGATCAAGAATCCCTCTCTGTTGTGAATATTGAGAATCCCCCTCTTCTTAAACAAACCACTCCTTGGAACTTGACTCATCTGATGTTTCTGGATCTGTGTCCTGTTTGATTTCAACACCAGAACTTGTTCTTGAATGAGCATCAAATTCCCATACACTAATTAGTACTATCCATAGATTTATCATTATCACAAAAGAATGATATTTTGTCATCTATAACATATCTATTGATCACAATTTTGTTCATAGAGACATCCAGTTATTCGTTAGGAACATTTTTCCTTGGGAATATTTTCAAAAGCAATACAGCTGAAAAATACCAAAATATCTTACAAAAGGTTTTCTACCTAACCATGAATCCTCAGGAGTGATATCCCACAAAGATTTACAAGGAGTTTTGTTAAGGATGTAAATAGCATTCACTGCATTTTCCCAGTATGGCTATGGTACATTTTGGCTGTGCACTATGCAATTTTCCATCTCCACAACTATCCTATTCCTCCTTTCCATGACTCCATTTTGTTGTGGAGTGTATGGAGTGGTATACCGCCTATGTATACCTTCCCTTTTGCAAAATTCTTTGAACTAAGTTGAAACAAACTCACCTCCATTATCAGATCCTAAAGGTTAGAGCTATTTACTTATTTGTTTCTTTACCAAATATTTTCATGTTACAAACTTTGAACAACAATTTGACTTGTTATTCATAAAACAAACCCTCATTTTCCTTGAATAGTCATCAACTAGTAGTAGGATATACTTAGCTCCAGATATTGTAGGTGTTTTCATTGGACCATGCAAATCAACATGTAGTAGGTCCAAAACTCCTTTGGCTTGCCATGTTTTATTGTCAGTATCAAATGAAAGTCAATGTTGTTTTCATAAATGATAGCCTGCACATATCTCTAACAATCCTGAATGGATGGAAGACCATCCACCATATTAGTCTTATTAAGTACAGATAAATATTGATAACTTAGGTGTCCATACCTTTCATGCCAGAGTACATTTGTATTCTCTACCACACCTGGTGCATGTGCCTTTGTTGTTTTTAGATCAGCCAATCTATACAAAAAAATTTCACCAATACAAACTACATTCACCTTGTTATCACAAGAGTAGTGACCATATATTTGCTTCCTTGAAAATTTACAAAAATATTAGGGTTCCTAGTTATCTCACTAATAGATGAGAGTTTGGCTCATGTTAGGAACATATTGAACATTTTCAAACAACCTCACTTAAAGTATTGTTCAATATTACATGAACAACCTCACATCCTCTAACATAGTGAGTCCATCCATCACCCAGAGAAATAGATTCACTAATACTCTTATCTTCAATGAAATTTACATACTAGTTTATGTGATGCTTGTAGTCGTGAGATGCACTTGAGTCGAATACTAGGCTACAAACTTGGTTTATGGATTATGTAATGCCACAAATGCAAAATCACCCACTCCTTCTTCTTCACCTCTTTCAGCAACATTTGCATGCCTTGATTTCATTTGACCATGTGCCAAGTCATATTGTTTTTTTTTGGCAATATCTCTTGAAGTGTCTAGGATTATTGCAGTAATAACATCTGAATTTGTTCTCTTTGATACATTGCTAGAGTTTTTTTGTTTGTCTTTGCCTTTGAACTGTGCACTAAATGCACTCATTATAGTGGATGGAGTTGATGCCTCTATCTGATCTAGCCTCCTTTCCTTCTATAAAAAAAAGTGTTAATAACTTCTCAAATGTAAGTTGTTGGTTCTCTCCAATTAGATGTAAGGACTCAACAAATTAATAAAAAAATGGCGGCAAACTTTGCATCAACATAGTAACCATATCCTCATCATCCACCGGCTTCTTAATAGCAAAAAATTGATCATTAAGATCCTTCAAGTGCAATAAATATTTAGAGATTGATACTCCTTCTTGCAACTTGGTGGAAAAGTTAAAACAAAATATTTTTAAAATACAATGACCACCCAACTTCTGATGCTTGATACTTATTTTGGAGATTTGTCCACAATACATGTGCTACAATGGAATTGCTTGCTTCTGGAATTAATGTTTCTACCACTGACAGTTTGAGAAGCATAAGTGTCTATTTATGTCTTTTATCATAGTTTTCAGGATAATTTGCTGGTGTGTATTCTTTACCTAATATGGTTTGTTCAAGATCTCTAAATTCAATAATGGTCAGTATCTTATGACTCCACAAACTGTAATTCTTTCCCATCAATTTTTCACACTTTGGAAAGAGTAAATGATGCTAACTAGCCATTACTAATACAAATCAAATAGTGAAGACTACAATTTAGCACAGGCTTACTACCACTGAGAGTACTCCATCCATTTAGTTTAGCAAACCTCCTTCATGTTGACAGCAGCTTTGAATTTCCACGCAGTGGTTGGTAAATACTTCCACTCTCCAATTCGCAGCACGTCATCAATCCTTCACACAGTAGTTTCATTGTCAATACCAAGGTGGTGGATGATCCTCGATGAGCTTAATTTTATCATGCGGCTACACCACAATATCACAGCTGTTGGCCCAACGAAAAATCCTTGATTTAGCAGCATATCAGGTCGCAGCAGCTCTGAATATCTACTTGCCTATATCGATATTACAGTAAGCGGATTTTGTAAAGTTCAAAGTCTACCATCAATAGTAGAAATTCCAGAAAATGCAAAACATGGTCAAGATTTATCATAAAAGAAAAGTTGATAGGGATAAATACAATGAATGAACTCAAAATGACACATTAAGAACCAATGACACCCCCACTGGTAAAAGGTAGTATTTACATTGACAAATTCCACTCACTATGTCGTTTCAATTTTCAAGTACATATAACACTTGAAGAAATCTCTAAGGATTTAGGTTTAAAAACTTCAAGATCTGGGCAATTATTTATTCCATCACTACCTCACTAGTGCAACCAAACAATTCCTTATGATTTGGATAGTGTCATCATTGCTAGTTTTGATATAATATATGAATAAAATTTTAATAGTTGTGGATACAAATTTTGGAATCCAAAATAAGTGGAAGCTATAAAATACAAAGAAATGGTTTTAAGGCCACCAAAGAAGATATCTAAATCATAGGATATGTGAATAATGAAAGTAGTTCCTTATTAAAAGGAAGTTTAGTCATTAGGTTGAGGAAAAAAATGAAATTTACTTTGAAAAACTATAGAAATGTTGGTAGTAGCAATGATCCAAAGAGGATTCACATATATGCAATCCATGTAGAAAAAATAGCAGCATAGTGGTAGTAAAATCACATAGCACCAGTAGAATTGCATAGTAGAAGCATTCACATAAATGCAATTCGTGAAAAAAAACATTGATTTCAAGCTGAAGTCTATCAAAATTGAAGCCTGTAATCATTATGTTGTAACCCAAAAATAGAAGGAAGAATCTTGGACCACCCTAAATGTCCAAACCAGTAATGCCAATGACCTTTTTGTTGGGATACCTACCACTTATAGAATGTAGAAGAAGATAGAAGACGTCATTTACCCACCTGCATCCCACCCAACACTAGAGATAGAAGAAAATGAGGAAGATGAAAATTAATCGTCTTAGGAAGGATCTTCATAGTCTAATGGTGCCACTATGGCATCAAAATAGAAAGGATTCTTTATTGAAGCTAGATTTTCTTTATTAGAAAATTTACTACAAAGTTTTCTTTTTACTAGGGTAGTATGTCAGAATCTATACTAGCAATCCTGTTTTGAAAAAGATAGATGTATGTTGGATTTTGAACTACTATTACCAAAGGACAGTTTTGAATTTCCATATTACACTGGAAATTTTGGTAAATGGGACATTCTAGTTTGTTTCAAATCAATTCAATTACATCTTTCTGTATGAATCAATGAATATTTATGTGAGGATAGGTAGTTAAACCACTATCAGTATCTAAGAGATGGTATAGTTGAAAGAGCGTGGTATGTAAGTATTGCATGGGTACCCTCTATCATGCACATCCTGTCATATATATTTGTTGGAACATTAAAATGGTGTTCCATGTTCTCTTCACTCTCATGTTTGGGAATGTGTGCATATACTCTTTTAAACCAACAAGATTCAAGTTTTGCACTTCCAATTTCACTTTAGGTGTTATTTA
Source organism: Pseudotsuga menziesii (assembly GCA_001517045.1). Taxonomy (NCBI): domain Eukaryota; kingdom Viridiplantae; phylum Streptophyta; class Pinopsida; order Pinales; family Pinaceae; genus Pseudotsuga; species Pseudotsuga menziesii. The sequence continues at coordinate 162,213 of LPNX010850564.1, forward strand.
CAAAAGTGCTATGGAATTATCTTTTCTCCAGCATTGTGGATAATGTTGTATTCTAGAACTTTTGGTTGGATGTGTACATTCATTTCTAATGAAATTGTAGTTAGAGATGCATGTTAGATCCCCTTGCTGCTACAACGATTGCTTAAGGGAAATTATTCTCTTTGATCTAGTTGGGGACAATAAGGAGTGTTGTAACTGTATCCTTGATCCAGTTGAGGCCAGCACATATGTTTTGGCTATAAGTATAAGCTCCAACTATGCAAAAGTCTCAAATTGTCAAATTCCTCACCTTGAGTTGGTTAAGGCTAGCTAAGCCATACTATGATGCATATAATAATCAACTTGATCTGACCGTGGTGAGAAAGGAATTTTTTGTTGCAGGTTTGCATGTTTCTTCTCACCTTGAGTTAGTCAGGGTATAGCCACAAATTTCTGGGTTTGGATGGAAAAAAATATTCTAAAGTATTGAATCCATTGTCATATCATTGTCCCAGCTCAAGGTGTTAATTTTGAGAACATTATAATTAGATCAACACTTCTAAATAGTAAAAACTAAACCTTAATCTAGGAAATCGATAATTGATTAACCTATCAAAACAAATACTAAGGAATACTAGACCTGCAACAGTGCAAACACATAAGTCTGCATATAAAAAAACAAATACAAAACTACAACACTCAAATCACATCTCTCTATTAGTTTGAAAATAAAGAATCACAACGTAAGTGTCCCAAAACTACAGGCATGTACCATCCTAGTGGTGCGCCCTGCCTTTGTTTTATAGAGGAAAATAGGCTAAGGTTTACAAATGTTACAAGCCATTGTTGTGGTTCACCTCGGTTAGAAAATAAACCTTAACCCTAATCTTTTCCTACAATAGTGTTCCCAAGCATGCATGAGTATCATGCATAGGAAACAATGCCTAGGATAGATCTAGACGCTTACCTATGCCATGCATTTTATCTAAATTTTAGAACAACAACTCACAAAGATAAAGATAGTGCCTAAAATAGAACTGAAAAACATACTCTCCATATGGAAAACATAGTGCCTTTCTAGACATAAAAGTGCCTCTAAAA
>LPNX010850564.1:163494-274989 GCA_001517045.1 Pseudotsuga menziesii
TTTGCTTCATAGATTTTAACTCATATGCTGTTGAAGAAATATTTCGGGATTATAGGGTGCACAGGGATGAGATTTATTCAAAGTTGGTACAAATAATGAAGGAGAGATTAATGGCTCATCTTTATATATTGCCACAAATTGCTGAGAGATTGATTAAGTCAGAAGATAATTATACTCAATCTAGTTAATTTGCATGAGCTCTATCAAAGGTGATATTCTCCTTCTATGTGATTCATAGGTTTTTTAATTTTGAAGTTACATCTGGAAATTCATTATCAAAAGTATACTGAACTAGAATATTTAGTTAGTGCTATATTTTTTGTTGTTATATCTTGCTGTAATACACAAAGACTAGTAAAAGTTTACTCCTCTTGGGACCTTTCCATTTACCTTCATTCCATCTCTAGTTTTCTTCAAAGATTAGTTTGCGTAATATTATTTTTCATGTTGCACCTTTTATACCTATGTTACTAGGAAGGATGTGACTATGCAAGTTCTTCCAATGAACACCTTTATCCAGAACCCTTGTAAAGGGTTCCCTTTTTCTATTAAATGCAACATATTTTGGGTGGAAATACTTCTTATAGAATTCCTTTGGACAAGATGATGCTCTATGAGGGGCATATCGATGCCATCAAAGTCACCCAGGGATTTCTCCTAGCCTCATCTACACCAACTCGGGATGGGGGTGGTTGAAAATGGGTTCTCCACATCGATGCAAGCCTGGTCACCTCAATGCTTGTTGCTAGACTACACTCCTATAAACTATTATTGTCCAAATTCCTATACATATTCTTTGATTTTTATTTCAAGATCAATTTTTTCTTATTGTTCTCCTCTATTTCACTTTCTATATATGCTTAAGCTGAGATATTTATATCATTTTCATCATGTCTTGTCGATTTTCTTATAAATTTTTAATTGTTGATTGTAATCCAATTTAGAGGATGACTCAACCTAGGTTTTAGTACCAATTTCTTCCATTTATTTTGCATATCTACCACATGGAATTTTCGGTGGAATCATTCCTTGAGTAGAGAATCCCCCGAGCCTAGTAATTTGTCCCAATAGGTTGGAAAGGGTTGACACCAAAGCATCCAGATTCATATTTTTCAAATTGAGATTGGCAATTGAGGCCTTATTATCATGTATGCTACTCTTCGCTGGTTGTAAGCATCATAAGTACAAAATAAATGGTGAAATATCACTATGATGGTAGAGTTTGTTTTTCTTAGAATGTTACTCCATATCATGTGCTACAAAATTCATATCGGGCACATACCCTGCTCTCTTCATCTGTCTATACAAAATTTCAAACAATGCATGTATTTTTTTATGCTTGAAAGTGTGTCAAACTTTCAAATAATGCATGTATTTTTTTATGCTTGAAAGTGTGTATAATAGGAGTATGAAACAATGGAGATTTGTTCACTAGGATTATGCATATAAGGCATGTAGAGTTGTTATTTAATTTTACTTCAGAAGGCAGAAGAGGAAAAGGATTTTCACTTTTCAAAGCATATACTTTAATGGACCGTTCTCACCAAAATGGCATTGTGTGCAGTGAGGCCTCAAACAAAAAAAGGATCACTCATAACAACTTCAAGATTTGGGTCGGTTTCTGCAAGTCCTCTGAGTGTTTCCCACATGTTTATACAGTAGGGAGAGCTGAATTCACACCATCTTGCACAAGTTCTGAAATCATACATTGATCCAAAAGAAGCATTGGCTTTCTTCACATGGGAAACCCATAAACCATGATTACTATACCACACGGAGGCATACAATTCCATACTAGAAATTCTGGGGTTAGCCCACATGCTCAACTCAAAGATAGAAGTTCTAGATCTAATGGAAAAACAACACTGTAATCCTGATTCCCAGACTTTTATAACATTTTTCTGAGCCCTTGGATTAAGAGGATTTATCCAACAAGATCCTCTAGCCCTGGAAGAGATGAAAAGAGTTGGGTTTGTGTTGAATAGGATGCCATACAATGGCTTGATAGCTCTATTATTAAGATCTAGATTTCAGAGAGAAGCCATGGATGTGTACATTAAGATGATATCAGAAGGACTTGTACTTAACATGAAATGATATTCTGCACTTATGGGTTCCCGAGGGAAAAATGGAGACACAGTAAAGGAATTATAATTTTTTGTAGAAATGCAAAGACTGGGCTTGAAGCCCAATGTTTAGACCTTCAAAATATACATCAAAGTTCTTGGAAGAGATGGGAAACTTGAAAGTAGATGAGGCATGTGGGATTTTGAGGCAAATGGAGGCAGAGGGTTGTGAGTCGGATGCTGTGGCTTTCACAACATTGATGGATGCTCTTTGCAATTCTGGTAGATTGAACGAGGCAAGGGAATTGCTAAATGAGATTAGAAGAAGCAAATGCAATCCTAATTCTATCACATACACGAACACTGATGATTTTGATCTTGAATTTATTAAAAAAGATCCCTTTAAAGTTTCATTCCCCAATAATCCCAATTCCTATATATGCAAGCATCCCTTTAAAGTTTCAATCCCCAACAATCCCAATTCCTATTATGACATGACCAAGCATTTGATTTCTTGGACTCATATTTAGAAATTTTGATATATGGCTTCTCCTCTAAAGGATGTCTAAAACCTCCTTCAAGTGTACTTTGTACTTCTAATTTTTTTCTTCTTCTGAAAATTATAATACAATCTAAAAGTACATCCATAAAATTTTCAAGGTAATAGTTAATATTATTAATTAATCAAATTAAAAGTAGCAAGGGCATGTCAATGGCATTGGTTCACTGGTACAACAGACAGAGTGGTAAAACATTTCAATAAGGTTTGATTCTCATAGTGATCTTCCCTATTCACATGGCATGCACATAAAGGGACGAAGCATGGTGCAAGTCTCAAGGGATTTCACATAATAGATACTTCTTACAACTGGAACCTAAGACAAAAGAAGTCTGCTATATGTAGAGTAGCCTCTTGGGGTATGTTTCTTGAATTACTTTAAACAAAAAAAGTAACAAGGTTGTAAGGTAAACCAGAGGGCGTGACAATATACACATAATGGCCATTTCTAGTGAGAAAAGTTTCTTCCGGAACATCATCTTCATGAACGCTAACCTCTCAAGTCCACCTTGAAATTTTTTTTTGCTTACTTGAGATATTGTCAAGACATCAATAAAAAAAGAGAGCCTAGGAATCTTTGACAAGCACAATAGTCCATCCTCCATGTTCTGGAAATGTCACCTCATGGGTATAAAGAACCTCATAATTTGGAATTTAGGTCTTCCTTACAAAGTTTTCTAACAAAAAATTATAGGGATCCACTATTAAAAGAAATTATAGCTTTAGTACCATTTATAATTCTCTTTTATTAAGAGCAACTTGGTTTTACAAATTTTTCCAAAACCTATCCCTTACTCAGAGAGGTAATTTTATTAATAGGTTTATTGAAACAACAAAATAGCTCTTTCATCTTTCCATGATTTATTTCCATGTAGGTTTTGAGGGTAATCGTTCATTTTTTTCCATGAATACCTCGAAGAAACCCACCAAGAACTTCCCCTCATTTTGAGGACAGTACCTAGGGAAAAATAGATTCTTGAGGGCTCAAGGCCTATACAACAATATACTCATTAAGGGATTAACATGTCACTTGCAGGAATTGATCCTGGGTGAGGATGATAACAGTCCTATTAATTGCCTAGGCTATACCCATATGACAAGGGAAATCATTCCCATAATGATTATATATATATATATATATATATATATATATATATATATATTACAAGAAGGTGATCCCCCTTCGACTGATGTTTTTTCTGCATTCTAAAAATCATCTAGGATGTTCTAGTGGTGACTGCCAAGGATAACAGTATTGAGATTCCTTTATATTCCTATGTATTGTCATTTATTATCTCTGTTGATTAATGCGATCCATCATATAGCAGTGGCAGATTCCTTGCTACATTTTCTGGGCCCTAGCTTCCTTGATCCCATTGACATTTTTCAAATACAATTATGTTGTAGCAGAGCTTTGGGGCAGATTCGCAAATCAGATTATACTAGTGAATGAAGCAAACCCTTTGTCTAGCCTAGGAGACAATATAGCCTTGATTTATTTTTTGGAAAAACTGTTAAGTATTTCTTTCATATGCGTAAGAATTTGGGGCCTGGTATGGATGGATGATAAATTTGTAGTGCATGATTCCTCTCCCAAAGGAAAACCAAAGATGGAAATAATGGAGAGTCTTTAAGTTGACTTCAAGATATTTAAGAGACTTTGAAAGTCAAATCTCAAGGATCTTCGAAGGTGGGTAATCTTCTTTTTTCATGGATAACTTCATAACTGAGTATCTGTTAATCACTATATTCTTGACACGTGCTAAAACCCATATTTTAAGATATTACGATTGTTAATATAAAGATGAATGGTGGGTAGGTAAGGATATCGAGGAGAAGTAAAATTTTGTATAGTTCCTGTCCTTGCACCATTGTTTATATTGTAAAATATATGATTCATGTTTTTGCAAAAAAAAAAAAAAAAACAAAAACGTTCCTATTTTTGCAAATCAATCCCACCTCCACTAAATTATGTATGCTGGTTTTCAGAAAAAATACCTTTTTGTTTGTATAGGCCACATTGTGCACACCCTACAATCATCGCAGTCCAAGATACCACATTTCACTCAAGCATTTCATTAAAGAGCTTCAAGGCCTTGTCGACAAGTCCATTCTTTGCATATCTTACAATCATGGTAGTTCACGACACCACATTCCTTTCAGGCATCTTCTGAAAGAGCTCAATAGCCTCATCGAAATACCCATTTTGGGATTACCCATTAAACATACTATTCCATCAAACCAAATTTCATTTAGTCATTTTGTCAAACATTTTGCATGCAACTTCTACAAAACCACATTTTGACATACATGTCTACAAAAGCATTTCCCAAAAATAAATTGTATTGTACTTCACTTCTTCTTATTTCATGATGAAATTCCTTGCTGTTATAAAATCCAACAAACTTGTACAAGCTGGGAGAATGCTGGCGAAGGTGAAGGCAATTAGCTGGATGCCCACTCTCCACGTTCGATCAAAAAGTGATAGGGATTCCTCATGCAGCCCACGCCTGCAATAACTATGATCATGATAGTCCATAAGACAATGTTTCACTTTATCATTCAACCAAAAACCATGTGAGCATCGGCCAAAACTCTGAACTTGGCTTATATTAGCAAAACCTTGTTCACTAAAAATGTGTCTCTGGATTCATATCCTATGTGAATTATGTGGTATTGAACTTGTTTTCCTTCGGGGTAGAGAGTTGTTGTTTACAAAGGATTACAATAAGATTGCATGAATAGAGAAATCTAGGAGAATGCCTCGGTTTTGCACGAGATGCAAAGTGTTGACTGCATCTTTCAAATGGTTTCTCACACTTAATTTTCTACAGTCTCGATGCATATTGACAAAAGACAAGCATTCAGTTGCATATCGCATTCCAAGAGAGGCCTTCATCACTCCCCTTGGTTGTTTTCCTCTAAATGGGCCCCATTGGGGAGAGGCTAAGCGAATTCCATCGTCAAACCAATCCATAGTTTCACATAGCTGAGCAGACCAGGTCCCAACCATAATCTTCATGATCATGATCATAAATATTCATATTCATCATTTTAGAAAAATTAGAAATCACCAATGTAATTTTTTTCCAGGCTAGGTTGGGCTTAGGTAAACCATAATAACCCAATTTTGGATGGAAAATGATATCACCCCATGAAACTATGCAAATATTATGTATTATTTATGTCAACCCATTTCCGATGGCCTTAATAATTTCAAGATCCATTGTGACAACTTTTATGGAAATGATGTGCTGAAAGATAAGGGGTCTAGATATGAAAGAAGGAACATTTTGAGAGCTTAGCATAAATATTTTTCTCTCCTATATACTTCAAAATCAATGAATAGATCAATATATAATTAAGGAATAGTTGAACAAACTTTTTTAGGTACTTATGAAATAAGGAATAACTGAATGAACTTGTCTAGGTATTTATAAAATTTACCATTCATGAGATTCATTAATACTCTAGGAACATTAGTCAACCAAAAAGGAATCACCACAAACCCACAATTCTCAAATCAAAATGTAAAAGTAATTTTCATGATATTTTCATCCTTTATTTATAGATGATCATGTCCCAATCATAGATCAATATTAAAAAACATTGTGGACCCTTTAATATAATAAAAAAATCATAGATATAAGGAAAGGGATATTGGTTATATATGGTGGACTTAATATTCAACTCTATTTAATCTATACACAACATCTAGGATCCATCCTTCTTCCTCACAAAGATAATCGATGTTCCCCAAGGTGACACAATAGGTTGGATTAGCTCTAAATCCAAAAAATTCTTCATATGCATTTGCAACTAATGAAATTCAAGAAGGGGAATTGAATAAGGGAACTTATATATGGTCTTTGGTTCAACAAATAACACCAAATCACAATTGGGAGGAAGCCCACACAACTCTTCAAGAAAAACATCTGGAAATTCTGACAAGATGGGATATTGAGTCAAAATTATGCCACCATAATATGCATCTAGTAGCCCTTCTTTGGAATTATTTTCAACTACAATAGTGATAAAAATTGCAAGCATACAACCATGTTTATTCCTCTCAATACCTTTTCCTTCCCTTCATTATCTAAGAAATGAAGTAACTTTCTTATGTAATATAGCATAACCGAATGCACCTCCAACCAATCTATGCCTATGATTACATCATAAGATCCCATTGTTTTCTAACACTGGGATATGTGAGTCACATGCACTCCAATATCCAAATCCATCAATCCAACCCCCTACTTGACTCCTGAGGTCATCTCAATGATGTTAAAATCATATTTCCTAATAGCCACCAAGCCACATCTATACAATGCATTTGGTAAAATAAATCTCTCAAATGTGGTTCTTGGATCAATTAAAATAGAAAGATTAAGATCCTTTCTTTTACTTGTGATCTCCATGGATGTTAACTAGTGCACATGGTTGCTCATTTATATATGGGTTTGGTGAGCTCTCCCAACATCTCCCACCATGGTCTAATTCTTAATGAATCTAGCTCTAGTGATCTCCCTTTGTAAAACTTCTCAAAATGGGTCGCTCCACATGTACAATGACCTCCTTTTATATATATTCAATGTTTTCTCAGCTAGGAAAGATTAGTTCAAGCACTACTCTACTGAGTATGTTGAGGGAAATAATCGTTACATTGTATGATAAGTATGAATGGTGGTTAATTACATTTTGGTTGGTTATTTATAACCCTCATATTGTTTCCTCTTGGTTCCTCTTTATGTCATAAAAAGGATGGTTTGGAAATTCCTCATAGCAAATGACTTTGATGTGTTCCTGTAGCAACACTTCCCTTTATGGTCATATTCAATTTGTTAAAAAAGTGTTCCTATTTAGTTTCTTAGTATTTAGATGAGGAGCATGCCTTTTCATCTCTCTAAATTGGGCCTCGTACTCTGCCACCATCTAATTGGATTGAAACAACACATTGATATCATTCAAACAAGACTATAAAAAATCCTTAGAAAGTTACCTCTACCAGAAATGTTCCTTGGACAACTCCCATGTGATCATGGATGTCTCAAGACTAAGTTCCAGCTCCATAAGTTGAAATATGGCCTATCATGTTTTATTATTACTAGAGTAATCCCTAAGTGAGGAGAACATTTCCATTCTCTTCAATAATTCTTCATCTAGCTCTCCTTTCATGGAACTCTAAAAAATTTTCAACTTCACCTTTTATAACTCCAAGGATGGTAATCTTGAGGAAGGATTGTGAATCTCTCGCTCTAAGTTGAAGTGGCCTCTCCTTCCCTATGCAAAGAACGAGCTAAAGTATATATCGTACTTTGGAAGGATTGTAGAATGATTAAAACCTCTCCAATAGTTACATTATATTCAACTCCTCTTAGCAAACAAGGTAATGGAGTGGCTACGTTATCTTCATCTCCTCTTAGCAAACAAGGCAATGGAGGAGGTAGTGCATGGAAAGGTATCCTCTAAGCAATATTAAATATCAAAGGATATGTGTATTTTTTAGAAATTAATCCAAACCAAAATTTATGCATAACACATTCATTATTAGAAAAAATATGCATCATGCATGTCCATACATGCAAGTTTGTGGAACCAAGCTTCAATATTCATATATATATATATATATAGAAATACATTAAAATACATACATATATAGATAGATATATAGTTCACAACATATGTATGTTGTTGTGGAGATTCCCTTCTTTCTTTTTGTTTCTTGTAAAACAATTTTCATTATTGTTTGAATTGTGCACATATCAATTATTAGTAGCAATATTTGATTAGACCTTTGGTTTGATGCACAAATATATCTCGCAACAACAACCTTCTTTAGGGTCTACTTTGTTTATAGGACAACGCATGCTTTATGATATAGCTTAAGGAAATGCAAGGTATATCTAAGCTAGTTTTCTACAGGAATGCCCAACTTTCAATCTTCCTTTTGACAACTAGATCAAGTATAGGGGGCGTGATATTGAATATATTTTCTTTATTTCAAATTTAAAGGGGTTTTGAGCATTAGGACTACCACCAATGAAGTTTTCCATATGTTAAATGGTGTCAAAGAAAAGTGATATTTTCAATAGATGGATGTAGTGAAAGCTAAGATTATCATGCATAAAATACTTAGTGATGGATCAAATTTATCATCCCCACATTTTAAGGCAAATAATCTATAACAAACATCAGCCAAATGACAATTTACAAGGGAGATGTCAGAGATTAAGTTGAGCAGAGTTTGTGAACATATATGGCTATATTTTCTTCATTTTGATTGATATATAGATATTCCACTTTATAGTTTAGTTTCTATGTGAACCACCAAACGTAACTAAGAGTCCCCTTCAACTATTAATTAATAGTATACATTATTAATGGTTCATGGAGTAGTATGTACAAGCTCAAATTTAGAATAGCTGAAGCTTATATTCCCCAATAGTTTCTCCTTCATAGTATTCTGTGAAGGAGAGAAGGCTAATGGCCATGGGGAGTGCTTCCTTGGATAAAATATATGCCTTCTCATTGTGTTCTCTATATATGTGCTAGAAGTCTAACATGTGAAAGTAAGCTTTGAGTTTGATAGTATTGAGGCTCCAGGCATATAGATCGAGGGCTGAGAGTGTTGCTTTTACATTTCCCTAATTGATTATGACAGATGAGTCCCCATAAACATGGAGAGTGGGGATCACAATCTCTTTCGAGAAGTACATAAGAGCCCAAGGAGACAAAATTTCTACTCTGGTATTTAAACTAGTCTTCAATATTTCCCAATAAGTAGGATTATCCCAAGCCAGAAAACAGTTATAACTCCTATTTAAAAAATTGATGGTAGCTCGAGCAAATGAACATTCAACGAAGAGATGATTGACAAATTCATCAGTAGTTTTGCAGAGACTACATCTGTTCAGCCCAAACCATCCTTTTTTACTCAAATTGTCCCAGGTATTAATGTGGTTCTCAATGCACAACCATACAAAGCATTTAAAGGAACATTACAATACCAAAGTCGGGAGTGTAATATGACCAGAGAGGGAGGAAACAATGATGATACAATGAGATCATTGGCCAAGCTAGCAGAGATAGAGATTGAGACCTTATTGTGCATCCAAAGAAGAGTGTCCTCATTTTCCTATAATATAATTCCTCTGTGAGCTAACCCCTTTACATAATTAGTCCATCGCACAACCCATATACCATCAAGATCCAAATTAGTAGCTAATAACCAGTAAGACTAATGGTTAGCATTAGGATCCAGATTTTGAGCTTGATTGAGATGAGAGATACCATAATCATATAAGTAGTCTCTGAGACCCTCTGAGAGCAAAAAAGTAGAGTTCAAACCCGCTGTGGGATCAACCCCCAATCTAATGCACCTGCCATCATCAACCTTCCGGCCCAGTTGTCTAGTAATCCAAGAGAGAGTTCTAATGAAACCATTCAAGAAGAGGGAAGTACCTTGTACAAGAAAATGTTGATTGCGTAGCCAGTCATCAACAGATTAAATTTTAAGATATTTGTGACCAATGATGTCACTCCAGGTTCCTCTTCCATTTAATACCATCCATATAATTTTCAATATGAGAGGCATACCAAACCATTCAAGATTTCTGATGTTCCATCCACCATATTCATGGGGTTTGGAGATAGTGTGCCAGTCCACTAAGTGCATTTTATGTCTACCTTCTACGCTGCTCCAAATAAAAGTAAATATGAAGCGTCTAAGACAACTCAAGATTGATTTTGGAATGCGAGCAAGAGCAAACCAATATATCGCTAACCCAGGGAGGACAAATTTGACAAGAATCAATCTTCCACCAAGTGATAGCATTCTATAAGCCCAGTTACTAATTTTTTTTCAAACATGATAATGATATTAGTTAATCCTTCCAAAGCACGATATATACTTTAGCTAGTTCTTTGCATAGGGAAGGAGAGGCCACTTTATCTTAGAGTGAGAGATTCACAATCCTTCATCGAGATTACTATCATTGGAGTTATAAAAGGTGAAGTTGACAACATTTTAGAGTTCCATGAAAGGAGAGCTAGATGAATAATTATTGAAGAGAATTTAAATGTTCTCCTCACTTAGGGATTACTCTAGTAATAAAAAAGCATGATAGGCCATATTTCAACTTATGGAGCTGGAACTTAGTCTTGAGACATCCATGATCACATGGGAGTTGTCTAAGGAACATTTATGCTAGAGGTAACTTTCTAAGGATTTTTTATAGTCTCGTTTTAATGATTTCAATGTGTTGTATCAAGCCAATTAGATGGCACTAGAGTACGAGGCCCAATTCAGAGAGATGCCAAGGCATGCTCCTCATCTAAATACATAGAAACTAAATGTGAACACATTTTTTACAAATTGAATATGACCATCAAGGGAAATGTTGCTAGAGGAACAAATCAAAGTCATTTTCTATGAGGAAGTTCCAAACCATGATTTTTATGGCATAAAGAGGAACCAAGAGGAAACGATATGGGGGTTATAAAGAACCAACCAAGGTGTAATTAACCACCATTCATACTTATCATACAACGTAACAATTATTTCCCTCAACATACTCAATAGAGTAGTGCTTGAAATAATATTTCCCAACCGAGAACACATTGAACATATTTAAAAGGAGTTCATTGGACATGTGGAGCGACCCATTTTGAGAAATTTTACAAAGGGATATCACTAGAGCTATATTTATTAAGAATTACACCATGGTGGGAGATGTTGGGAGAGATCAACAAACCCATATAGAAATCAAAAACCATGTGCACTAGCTAACATCCTTGGAGATCACAAGTAAAAGAAAGGATGTTACTCTTTCTATTTTAATTGATCCAAGAACCACATATGAGAGATTTATTTTACCAAATGCATTGTATAGATGTGGCTTGGTGGCTATTAGGAAATATGATTTTAACATCATTGAGATGACCTCAGGAGTCAAGTAGGGGTTCAGATTGATGGATTTGTATTTGGAGTGCATGTGACTCACATATCCCAGTGTTAGAAAACAATGGGATATTATGATGTAATCATAGGCATGGATTGGTTGGAGGTACATTCAGTTGTGCTAGATTACATAAGAAAGTTACTTCATTTCTTATATGATGAAGGGAAGGAAAAGGTCTTGAGAGGGACAAACATGGTTGTATCCTTGCAATTTGTATCATTATTGTAGTTGAAAATAAGTCCCAAGAAGGGCTACTAGATGCATATTGTGGTGGCATAGTTTTGACTCAATATCCCATCTTGTCATAATTTCCAGATGTTTTTCTTGAAGAGTTGCATGGAATTCCTCCCAATTGTGATTTGGTGTTATTTGTTGAACCAAAGACCATATATAAGTTCCCTTATTCCCATGCTTGAATTTCATTAGTTGCAGATGCATATGAAGATTTTTTTGGATTTAGAGCTAATCCAACCTAGCATGTCACCTTGGGGAACACCGATTATCTTTGTGAGGAAGAAGGATGGATCCTAGATGTTGTGTATAGATTACATAGAGTTGAATATTAAGGCCACCATATATAATCAATATCCATTTCCTTATATCTATGATTTTTTTATTATATTAAAGGGGGCACAATGTTTTTAATATTGATGTATGATTGGGGTATGATAATCTATAAATAAAGGATGAAAATATCATGAAAACTGCTTTTACATTTTGATTTAAGAATTACGGGTTTGTGGTGGTTCCTTTCGGGTTCACTAATGTGCCTATAGTATTAATGAATCTCATAAATGGTAAATTTCATAGATACCTAGACAAGTTTGTTAAGTTATTCCTTATTTCATAAGTACCTAGAAACTTTTGTTCAACTATTCATTAATTATATATTAATCTATTCATAAAATCCAAAAGAGTACATATATTTATGCTAAGCTCTCAAAATGTTCCTTCTTTCATATCGAGACCCATTATCTTTGCGCACATGATTTCCATGAATGTTGTCACAATGGATCTTGAAATGATTAAGGCCATCAGAAATGGGTTGACATAAATAATACCTAGGATTTGCATAGTTTCATGGGTAATATGGTTTTCAATCAAACATTGGGTCATTAGGGTTTACCTAGGCCGAACCTAGCCTAGGAAAACAAATTACATTGGTGATTTCCAATTTTTCTCCAAATGATGAATATTTATGATCATGATCATGAAGATTATGGTTGAGACCTGGTATGCTCGGCTATGTGAAACTATGGATTGGTTTAACAATGGAATTTTCTTAGCCTCTCCCCAATGGGGCCCATTTATAGGAAAAAAACCAAGGCGAGTGATGAAGGCCTGTCTTGAAATGCGATATGCAACTGAATGCTTGTCCTTTGTTGATATGCATCGAGACTGTAGAAAATTTAGTGTGAGAAACCATTTGAAAGATGCACTCAGCACTCTGCATCTCGTGTGAAACCGAGGCATTCTCCTAGATTCTTCTATTCATGCAATCTTATCGCAGGCCTTTGTAAACAACAAAGCTCTACCCCGAAGGAAAACAAGTTCATTCCCACATAATTCACACAAGATATGAATATGGTGACACATTTTTAGTGAACAAGGTTTTGCTAGTATGATCCAAGTGCGGAGTTTTGGCCGATGTTAACATGGTTTTTGGTCGAATGCAAAAGTGAAACATTGTCTTATGGACTGTCATGATCGCAGCTTATTGCGGACGTGGGATGCATGAGGAAGCGCTATCACCATTTGATCGAATGTGGAGAGTGGGCATACAACCAATTTCGTTCACCTTCACCAGCATTCTCCTGGCCTGTCCAAGTTTGTTGGCTTTTAAATACGGTAGGGAATTTCATCATGAAATAATAAGAAGTGAAGTACAATCCAATTTCTCTCTAGGAAACGCTTTTGTAGACATGTATTTCAAAATGTGGTTTTGTAAAAATTGCATGCAAAATGTTTGACAAAATGACTGAATGAAATTTGGTTTCATGGAATAGTATGTTTATTGGGTAAGCCCAAAATGGGTATTTTGATGATGCTATTGAGTTCTTTTAGAAGATTCCTGAAAGGAATGTGTTGCCATGGACTGCCATGATTGTAGGATATGTGAAGAATGGGATTTTCCACAAGGACGTGAAGCTCTTTAATGAAATGCTTGAGTGAAATGTGGTATGTTGGACTGCGATGATTGCACGGTGTGTACAATTTAGCCTATACAAACAAAGGTATTTTTTCTGAAAACCAGCATACATAATTTAATGGAGGTGGGATTGATTTGCAAAAATAGAAACGTTTTTTTTTTTTTTTTGCAAAATCCTGACTAACTCAAGGTGAGAAGAAACATGCAAACCTGCAACCAAAAATTCCTTTCTCACCACAGTCAGATCAAGGTCAGTATTATATGCAACATAGTATGGCTTAGATAGACTTGACCAACTCAAGGTGAGGAATTTGAAAATTTTATACTTTTTCATAGGTGGAGCTTATACTTATAGCCAAAACATATGTGCTGGCATCAACTGGATCAATGATACAGTTACAACACTCCTTATTGTTCCCAACTAGATCAAAGATAAAAATTTCCCTTAAGCAATCGTTGTAATAGCAAGGGGATCTAACATGCATATCTAACTACAATTTCAATAGAAATGAATGTACACATCCAACCAAAAGTTCTAGAATACAACATTATCCACAATTCTGGAGAAAAGATAATGCCATAGCACTTTTGTAAATAACACCTAAAGTGAAACTGGATGTACAAAACTTGAATCTTGTTGGTTTAAAAGAGTATATGCACACATTCACAAACATGAGAGTGAAGAGAACATGGAACATCATTTTAATGTTCCAACAAATATATATTACAAGATGTGCATGATAGAGGCTACCCATGCAATACTTGCATACCACGCTCTATCAACTATACCATCTCTTGGATATTGATAGTAGTTTAACTGCCTATCCTCACATAAATATTCATTGATTCATACAAAAACATGTAATTGAATTGATTTGAAACACAGTAGAATGTCCCATTTAGGAAAATTTCCAGTGTAATATGAAATTCAAAACTGCCCTTTGGCAATAATAGTTCAAAATCCAACATACATCTATCTTTTTCAAAATGGGCTTGCTAGTATAGATTCTGACATACTACCCTAGTAAAAAGCAAACTTTGTAGTAAATGTTCTAATAATACAAGAAAAGCTAGCTTCAATAAAGACTCCTTTGTATTTTGATGCCATAGTGGCACCACTAGACTATGAAGATCCTTCCTAAGAGGATTCATTTTCATCTTCCTCATTTTCTTCTATCTCTAGTGTTGGGTGGGATGCAGGTGGGGAAATCACATCTTCCATCTTCTTCTGAATTTTATAAGTGGTAGGTATCCCAACAAAAAGGTCATTGACATTACTGGTTTGGACATTTAGGGTGGTACAAGATTCTTCTTTCTATTTGTTGATTTTTCTGAGCATCATCAAGAGCCCTTCTCTTAGGAGAATGGGGCCACCTGGTCTGGGACAAGATAATGATTACATGCTTCAATTTTGATAGACTCCAGCTTGAAATCCATGTTTTTTTCCACGAATTGCATCTATGTGAATTCTTCTACTATGTAATTCTACTTCTGCTATGTGATTTCACTACTGCTATGCTGCTATTTTTTCTGCATGGATTGCATCTATGTGAATCCTCTTTGGATCATTGCTACTACCAACATCTCTATAGTTTTTCAAAGTAAATTTCATTTTTTTCCTCAACCCAATGACTAAACTTCCTTTTAATGAAGAACTACTTTCGTTATTCACTATCCTATGATTTATATATCTTCTTTAATGACTAAACTTCCTTATAATAAGGAACTAATTTCGTTATTCACATATCCTATGATTTAGATATCTTCTTTGGTGGCCTTAAAAACATTTCTTTGTATTTTATAGCTTCCACTTATTTTGAAGTCTAAAATTTGTATCCACAACTATTAAAATTTTATTCATATATTATATCAAAAAGAGCAATGCTGACACTATCCAACTCACAATGGATTGTTTGATCGCACTAGTGAGGTAGTGATGGAATAAATAATTGCCTAGATCTTGAAGTTTTTAAACCTGAATCCTTAGAGATCTCTTCAAGTGTTATATGCACTTGAAAATTAAAAAGACATAGTGAGTGGAATTTGTCAATGTAAATACTACCTTTTACCAATGGGAGTGTCATTGGTTCTTAATGTGTCATTTTGAGTTCATTCATTGTATTTATCCCAATCAACTTTTATTTTATGATAAATTTGTCACCACTTTCAGTATTATCCTCATCTAGCATGTCACTTATTATATCATCTTCTACTGTTAGAATAGTTTTATGAGCTATTAGAATAATATATTCTACTGTTAGTGGAGGAATATAATTATTGTCAGAATGGTAAGATCTTAATAGCCTTCAACACCACTTGTATTACCCTTATCTTGAAATTTGACATCCTCACTAGTCTAAGGAATTTTCTTCCTATTTCTTTATGTGTTTTCATTTACAAAATAATTTTGAAGATTATAGCCAATAGAGTCATATCTATTTTAGTGAAATCCATATCAGCGAGTAGTTTTGTTTTATACTCGGTCATCAAATTAATGATTCCGTCGATATTTACTATGAGATTACTCAACCCATTAAAGTCCATAGGATTCTTGATTTTGTTCTAAAATTTGATTTATCCAAGGCACACGATAGGGTTAGTTGGATGTATAGTAGGCTCATGCTTTTAAAGACATTGTTTCAACTAAACTTTTTTAATAGGGTTATGTCTTTCTTACAGTTGGTCTCTTTCATAATACTTTTTAATAGATTTTCATTTTATTTCTTTCATCCTAGCAAGGGAATTCAACAACTAACAGAAAATAATTGAATTGTGGGATATGCTAACAAAAAATAATTGAACTATGGGCTATGCTTCATTATCCAACCAATATAAAATAATTTTTTCTGTGAACCAGGGACATCGTCATAAATAGAGAGTTGAAACCCCTTACCTCTCATTTGAACTTGCCCACTTCTCAACTCTGCATTTTCTCCACCTCTCGAATACATAATTAGAGTTGGATTTGTCCTCAACAAAATCAATATACCAATATTTCTGATTAGTAAAATGTTGTGAGAAACATGAATCAATTTTCCAGTCTGTTTTGTTCCCAATGACTCCTTTATTGATTTTTACAAACACATAAAATTCTTCTTCCTCTTTACATTCAACTACACTGACTTGTTTCTTCCTATACTGATAAACTGATGTTAGGAAGAATGCCCATGGCTGTGCTTTTTGTCCACCACTTTTCCAACAGAACTTGGTCTTATTTCCTACCTTTCCACAATAAAAACACTTATACCTTTCCTACGTTTCTGAGTATCTGAATGAACACTATTGCTTCTATCTTTATGCTTTCCTTTTCCTTTGAACTGTGCTTTTAAGTCCACTTCTGATTTCCATTCACACTGCTGCTACCGAACTGCTTCTTCTACCTATTACTCAACACTCAAAGGCGGATCAACATATGTAGAAGTTATATTTAAGGTTTCAACAAATTCTTCATATGAAGGTTATAGGATTTTCAATGTGATTATCAAGCCATATCTTCTTTTTAAGTTTTTCTGTCAATTGCTTTCAAGTTTTCTAAATTCTTGGATTTTGAAGAAGTGATCTTGAAGAGATTATTTTTCCTCAATCTTGATTGTGTTAGTTTTTAATCATTCAAGATAGCATTATGTTAGGATATTTAACTAATAGAATAACAAGTACAACAATCAAACACAAGAGACAATGAACATAGTGTTTTCCTCAAGGAAACCATAAATGGAGAAAATCTCACAAATTCCTCAGAGATAGAATCAGCACCAAATGTAAGACCCCTAAAATAGTAAGATGATCTCCCCATAGCAATAACCTCTTTCTTTTTTGCCCCATTGTCTTTCTCTTCCTTAGCTATGCACTGCAACTGAGTGTGGATGAGTGTGTGCTAAATAGAGAAGTCACCTCTCTATTTATACTAATTCCTGACATGACTAAAACCCTACTAGGGCCAACTTCAATAGGTGAGTCTAATAACCCTAGTGCCCTGAAACTGCAGGGACTTTAACCCTTAGACAATAGGAGGGTTACCCACAATGACTTGACATGACTTGTTTACAATATAGATCTTCCCGATCGGAACATCGAGGCATGATATGACACAAGAACATCCCAAAATAAACATCGGGTTACAATAGATAAGAAATACAAGTGAATACATTCTGAAGTTACAATTACATCAACACTCCCTCTTAACTAGGAAGGTATTCTCTCGACACAATTTTCATCACTAGTCTTCTTCTCATTAGAGGAAATTTCAACTCAAAATGGGCCTCCTAAAATGAACTAATAAAATAATAGTTAAAATAATAAAATAATATTTATTAATTTTGGAGGAAGAAAAGAAAAAAACTACTTTTTTGTTTGTATTTTTGACATATATCCTTGTGTTTTTACTCAAATTTCGATCGGGAGAGCTCGTTGGATGCAGAATTAAATTCCACATCCAACGAGTACCCACTTGACATACTTTTGACGGACCCCGCTACCCCAAAAACAAGAAATACTTGAAAAAAATGGAATGATGATGTCATCATTTCATTTTTTCAGGTATTTCTTGTTTTTGGGGTAGCGAGGTCCATCAAAAGTATGCTGAGTGGGTACTCGTTGGATGCAGAATTTAATTCCGCATCCAACGAGCTCTCCCGATCGAAATTTGAGTAAAAACACACAGAGATATGTCAAAAATACAAACAAAAAAAGTAGTTTTTTTTATGATACCTATCCCCAAATTTATATTAAAAAAGTGTTTAAGACCTTTACAGTATTTCAAATTTTAAGCAATTTCATTGGCTAACACATGATGACATGGAATTTGAATAAAAGTTAAAAGGCCCATTTTGAGTTGAAATTTCCTCTAATGATGGATCTTCTCGTTATCTATATATTCAAGTCATCTTTGTATTCAAGTCATCTTCATCTTCATTTGATCTTCATTTCTAGGTTTGGATCATCATCACTGGATCTGGATCATCACTCGATCTGGTTCATCATTGGATCTGGATCATCACTATTGGATCTAGATCATCACTCAATATGGATCATCACTGCTGGATCTAGATCATCACTCAATCTGGATCATCTCAGAGACATCATAACTGGATCTGAATCATAGCTCGATCTGGATCATCTCAGGTCATCATCATATGTGCTATCTCATGATTCTTCTCATCACAGGAAGTTCTATAGAGCCAGCCTTCTTTCATGCTGGTTGTAGTCCTAGCCACCATGTAGGTCTTCTTCAACACTTATATCTGACCTACTCATCAGAATGGCCCGCCCAACACTTACATCTGACCTACTTGTCATAAAGGCACGCCCAACACTCACATCAGAAAGGCCCAGCACTCACATTCACCAGCACGATAGGACATAACTACTATCATATGTGGAAAGGCTCAGTACTTACATATGACCTACTCGTCAGAAAGGCATGCAATCACATTTGATCTTGTAGGAACCAAATCCTACAGTCACATGAGAATGGCCCCCCAGTCCCAGACTGATTTACCTGGTAACTGACCAGGTGCCTCCATTCTCCCAGAGAATGGCAATTTCCCTTACATCTGACCTACTCGCAAAAATGGCCCAGCACTTACATCTAACCTACTCGCCAAAAGGGCATGCACTCACATCTGATCTCATAGGAACCAAATCCTACACCCTCAACAGAATGGCTCCCAGTCCTGGACTAAGCTACCTGGTAATTGACCAGGTGCCTCCACTCTCCCAGAGAGTGAAAATTGCCCTTACATATGACCTACTCATCAGAATGGTCAGCAATCACATCTGACATGGGAGGAACCTAATCCTTTAACCATGACAGAATAGCTCAGCCCTTATATCTAACCTGCTTGTCAAAATGGCTCTCTTAGTCCTACACTAAGTGTTCCTGGTAACTCACCAGGTACCTCCATTCCAAGAATGGAATTCAACACTCATATCTAACATGGAAGGAACCAAATCCTCTCACCATGATAGAATGGATCAGCCCTTACATCTGACCTGCTCATCAGAATGGCTTTCGGACTCATCACTTCCCCCTGGAAGGGACCTCGATCTGGAGAACACCAAGCTTCTCCTTGAAGTACTCAAACTTCACTCTAGCCAATGGCTTCGTCAACACATTAGCTATCTGATCGTCCATCGCAACATACTAGATCTTCACTACTCCCCTCTGCACCATATCCCTGATATAGTGATACTTGATCTCGATATGCTTTGACTTGTCATGGAACAATGGATTCTATGACAACTTCACACAACTCTGGTTGTCACAATGTATACAATTAGCATCTAACTGGAGATCAAATAAATCAAACAATAGCTTCCTTAGCCATACTGCCTCACAACTACCTGAACAAGCTATGACATACTCTGCTTTAGCTATACTCAGTGCCACATAGGATTGCTTCCTGCTAAACCAAGAGATCACACCTGATCCCATATTGAAGCAACACCCTGAAGTGATTTTCCTATCGATGGCACTACCTTCCCAATCTGAATCAACATAACCCTCTAGGTTAATCTTCTTATTCACATCATACTTGAGCCCATAATCAATTGTACCCCTTAGGTACCTCAGAATATGCTTTGCAGCAATCAAGTGAACATTTATCAGATTTGTCAAGAACTAGCTCAAGGTGTTCACAACAAAGCAAATGTCTGGTCTCATGTTCATTAGGTACATCAAGGACCCAATCATCTGATGATACATCATAGCATCAACTGAATCTGATGAAGCATCACTCAAAAGCTTCAGGTTCGATGCCATAGGTGTGGCCATAGCCTTGCAGTCCATCATTCCAAATCTCTTCAAGATCTCTACTGCATACTTCCCTTGTCCAAGGAATATTCCATCCATACTCTGCCACACCTCCATGCCTAGAAAATAATGCATCATACCCAAGTCCTTCCTTTCAAACTCAGCAAACAATATTTCTTTTCGTATCAGCAATCATCCCATCCATACCTATCACAAACAGATCATCTATGTATAGTAGGAGCATCACTGGGTTGCCATCTTCAACCTTGTAGTAAAGGTTGGGATCTACTTTACTCTTGGTAAAGCCCAAACTGGATAGAAAGCTGTCAATTCTGCAATACCATGTCTTGCATGCCTATTTTAAATTGTATAGGGATTTCTTCAACCTGCACACATGAGACTTCCTGTCATGTGTCTCAAAACCAAGTGGCTGTTCTACAAACACTTCCTCTTCTACTACACCATTCAAGAAAGCAGTCTTGACATCCATTTGGTGTATCTTCCATTTCATTACTGCAGCCAGAGAAAGTACTGATCTAATGGAAGTGTATCTAGCTACAGGTGCAAAGGTTTCTTCATAATCTATTCCTTCTTTCTAAGAGAAACCCCGAGCCACAAATCTTTCCTTATATTTTTCAATGCTACCATCTGCAGCATGCTTGATCTTGTAGATCCATTTGGAAGTTACAACTGACTTCCCCTATGGTCTTGGGACAACATTCCAAACATCATTCTTCATGATCGATTGGTACTCCTCGATCATAACATCCTTCCATTCTTTCCGTTCTATCGCTTCTTTGTTAGAATAATCAACCCATAGTATTTACCCACTTAGACATTATTTCATTTATTCTGTCTTATTTGCCTAGTCCATGAGTCCCACCATGTGCAAGTTGCTAATTGCCTATCCATAGAGGTCAAACTTGCCATCTTTGACTCATGTGGCGCCCTTGAGAGCTTTAGGAATCAAATCTGCTTTATTCCTGGCCTCCTAGGCGCCCATCTGCTTTTTCTGCTTTATTCCCTGCTTTTTCAGTGTTTTAAGGCACATAGGAAAGCAAGACTAGGTGAGGTGAATCAGCTTTGTTGCCTCTTCCTCCTCCACTCATTCCTCCATGCTTTTGCATGTATGAGCTGCCATTTGACCACTCTTTAGCTTGCCCATGCGCCCTTGCTAATTCGTGGGGTCCTTGATAGATTTGGGATCAGCTTTTTACACCTATGGGGGATTTGCCTATTTTGGGTAAGCCTGCTTTATGCTAGACTTGGATGCTTCCTCATGCATTCGATTTGCTCATGTATTCTATATATTCAGCAGCCTATGTTATTACAGGGTTGGCTATTGTACACTCAGTTAATATAATTTTGTGTTACAGCTCCATATTCAGTCTCCATTGTTGATAATTTGCATGATCAATTGTTAATTGCTGTGAGTGAAATTAATCTACTGCAGGCCTGAATTTCTACATTCTTCATAATGGGAAGGTTATTTATTGATGAAATCAAATAGTAATGCTACATACCCAGAGCAGGATCTGGTCCTCTTCCTTTCTCTATGATTCTCTTCTGGAGCCCCATATATTTTTGCACCTTGGATAACTTATCGTACCCAAGCAGGTTTCCTCTTATGAGGATTCTTCTCTGGAGGTGGATCTACAAGTCTTTGTGGTTCTTCAAATTCTCGATATTCTTCTTGAGCTTCTTCATTCATGGTTGTATCATGAATTCTGGGTGCTTCTGCTTCTTCAGATTCTTCAGTAGGTTTCTTTTTGGATTTGTTGTAAGCTGTTTCTTCATCAAATGTCACATCCATACTGATGTCAATATTCTTGAACCTGGGAAGTATATTCTATAATCTTTCGAGCTTTCAGAGTATCCCACAAATATACGCTTCTTTCCTGAAGGATCTAATTTAGTCCTCTTCTCTTTTGGAATGTGTATGTACACTGGAGAACCGAATATTCTGAGATGGCTGACTTCTGGTTTCTTGTCGGAGAAGACTTCTTCAGGAGTCTTGTTCTCTAGTACTCTATGTGGATTATGGTTCTATACATACACCACTGTTCTGGGAGCTTCTGCCCAAAGATGCATAGGGAGATCTTGATCATGGATCATTTCTCTTGCGGCTTCCATGATAGTTATATTCTTCTTTTCTACAATCCTGTTCTGTTGTGGATTATAAGGAGTGGACAACTCCCTCTTAATCCCTAATTCTTTGCATAGCTCTTTGAATTCATTTGAAGTGAATTCTCTGCCATTATCTGATCGAAAGGTCTTGATCTTCTTTTCAGTGTGATTCTCAATCAAGGCTTTGAATTCCTTGAACTTGCTGAATACTTCATCTTTGTTCTTCATTAAGTAAATCCATGTCTTCCTAGAAAAGTCATCAATAAAAGAAACATAATATGCATACGCGCTTAATGAGCTTGATGACATAGG
Source organism: Pseudotsuga menziesii (assembly GCA_001517045.1). Lineage (NCBI taxonomy): Eukaryota > Viridiplantae > Streptophyta > Pinopsida > Pinales > Pinaceae > Pseudotsuga > Pseudotsuga menziesii. The sequence goes on from LPNX010850564.1 coordinate 186,419, forward strand.
ATCACATACATCGAAGTGGATGGTTTCCAAGATTCCATTTTCTTTTCTTTCTCTACTTGGAAATGTCTTCTTTGTATTCTTTCCTTTCGCACATCCTTTGCAGACCCCATCATGTTTTGCTTGTATTTCTAGAAGACCTTCAACAACTTTTCTTTCAAAAGGTAGTGCTCTATAATGCACATGTGCAAGCCTTCTATGCCAAAGTTCATTAGGCTCTACTGTGTCATGGACCAAGGCTTGTTTTGGATGGCCCTTCAATTTGTACAATTCTCCTTCTTGTTCTCCAATCACCACCGCATCATCGATAGTCTTTCCTTTTGAACAAATGATGACTTGACCATCTATAAATGCAACCCTCATTCCTTTTGCATCTAGTGTAGATATGGAGAGGAGGTTCTTCTTGATTCTTGGTACAAACAATACTTCCTTCATTGTAATAGACTTTCCAAAGTCTATCTTATAGGAGGATTCCCCACTACCTTTTATTGGCTATTGGTAGTCATCTCCTAAATTCACCTTGTGAGGTGATTCATGTTCTGATAGTCTCACAAAGGATTCCTTGAATCCTGTCATATGTTTGGAAGCCCCGCTATCTATGATCCAATCATTGCTTCCATGAGTAATGTTTCTCGTGAGAGCGGAAATAAAAACATATTAATCCTCACTTGAAGAATCTTCACTTTCATATCTAGTTCTTTTCTGGGATGGTTCATCATCCTCTACAGCATGAGCATGATGTCTTCTTTTGTTGCTCTTTTTCTTATTTTGTCTCTTAGGACAATTTCTTGCAAAGTGCCCTACTTCATCACATGTATAACATCTGATTCTAGACAAATCTTTTCTAGTGTTATCTTTGTGAGAGTGCTTACCTCTAGAGTGATGAGATCTTCTTTTGGTTGACTTGGAGTGTACCGTGAGAGCTTGATCTTCACTTCCCATCTTCTCTTCTCGAGCTGCTATCCAAGATTCTTCTTGCGAGCATTCTTCCCATAGTTTGCTAAACTTAACTAATTCTTTATAGCATAGATCCCTCGAATAAAGGAGTCCCATGATCTAGGGAGACCATTCAAGGTGGTCATCATAGTCTCTGCATTTTACACTTATTCATCTACTTCTTCTAGTTGTTCCTTGATCTAAGAAACTCTTGTGAAGTAAGATTGGATTGTTTCTGCATTCTAAATCTTCACATTATTCAGTTGGTTTCTCAGAGTCACCTTCCAGTTTATGTTCTTCCCTTCAAACAATTTGGTTGGGGCATCAAACATAGCTTTAGGTGTCTTTAGGGAGGACACCTGTGGTATGAGGTGATCCTTGATAGAGTCAGCAATGATCCTCTTTTCCATAACCAACTTATTCTTATGTAATGCCTTTGCCTCATCTCCCTTTGAAACTGGAACCTCCTCATTGATGTAGGAGTCCAAATTAGTTTCTTCCAGGACCAGTGAGATCCTATACTTCCAGGCTCAGAAGTTATCAACTCCTTCAAGATTTTCATCAAGCTTGGTATGATGAGACATCTTAACTGAGAAACTCAAATGAAAATACAAAAGATTTAGATCTTACCAGGTCAAGATGTCAGATCTAGATTTGGAGCTGAAATCCTCTAGAGTTGGTTCAAGAGTAGATTAGGGTTTTGCTTTTCCATATTTCTATCCAACCAATTGCTTTGAATTTGATCCCTAACTTTGATTTTATGGAGGAGATTAATCCAAGCCTGGGCTCACTGAAAAATTCCTCTTTTGTGAAAATCCCTAATTTTTGGCAGCAGTGTCGGGTCCAAAACTGAAAAACCTCAGAATTGGATTTTGCTTCAACAGAAAGATGTGCCCTAGGGAGGAGATTTATTCCAACCTTCTTTTGCTGAAAATCTATGGAGAGAGATCCACAAAGTAGGAAGCCCTAGTTCCCGTAGTTGCACAGTGTCTTCTTCTCAGGTTAGCTCTGATACCATGTTAGTTTTTAATGATTCAAGCTAGCATTTCATTAGGATCTTTAACTGAGAGAACAACAAGTACAACAATCAAACACAAGAGACAATGAACACAATGTTTTTCCTCGGGGAAACCATAAATGGAGAAAAACCTGCAAATTCCTCAGAGATAGAATCAACACCAAAGGTAAAATCTCTAAAATAGTAAGATGATCTCTTGATAGCAGTAACCTCTTTCTTCTTTGCCCCAGTCTCTTTCTCTTCCTCAGCTATGTGCTACACCTAAGTGGTGAAATATTGTAACTTCGAAGAATATTCTATATGTATCTTTTGTGGTCCTCGATGGTCCTACTGGGAGAACCACTTGTATTACTTTGTACCCCGATGCTTCTAATTGGAAGAACTAATAAGAGTCACGAGGTAGTCCCCTCCAATTGTAAAGGTTGGTCATTAGCACCCCAATGTGATTACTTGAGCCTACATGTGTAACTCAATCCTACATGATTTAAATTGAGCCTACATGTCAAATGAGTTAGTTAAAGTGAATGGATGAATATAAATAGAAGTGTGGTGCTCCTCATTTGAGACACACACTCTCACTTGTGTAGCGCATTAGTGGAGAAGAGAAGAGTAGATGGAGAAGGAGGAGGATCACGCTTTGATCTCCTTGTTGGTTTTACCTTTTATATTTTTGGGGCATCTATATTGAGGAAGCTTTTGCTGGGTTTTTCCCTTTAGGGTTTTCCCAGGATAAATCTCTGTGTTCCTTTTGTATGGTTGTGCTTGTCTATCTTTTAGTGATCCTGTTTATATGCTTTTGTTATGAATTCGAAATGAAATACTAATGATCTAGCTTAGCATATGAAAATTTAATATGGTTTCAGAGCCACCCTGAAAGAAGACATTGTGCAGCTATAGAAGCTAGTGCTTCTTAATTTTTGGGTCTCTATCCACAATTGATCAGCAAAAGAAGGCTAGACTGACTCTCCATTGAAGAGCCCATCTTTCTATCGAAGCGGAATTCGATTCTGAGCATTTTCAGTTTTGGTGTGGAAAATTAGGGCTTTCTACAGAAGAGGAATTTTTTAGTGAGCCCGGAATAGGATTTTTCTCCTCATAAAAATCGAATTTTAGAGACCTGGATCAAGAAATTTGGTTGGGTGAAACTCCGGGAAAGTCAAACCCTAGTTTAACCCCGAGCTAGAAAAACCCTAAATACTAAAAATGCTAAGTTTTGGTACTTTCACTATATTATGAGATTGGCAAACGCTCAGGAGCTGAAACTTGCAGAGCAAGACGATACAATCCTTATATACATTTTGTCCAAAATTCATCCTCATATTCGCTATATTCTGGGAGATATGATCCCTCCAATTTAGGGTTCTAGCCTCTTCCAGAATTCATCCCTAAACAGGACACCTGGGGAACATTGCTATAGCTTGGGATATAGAAGTACAAATGGAATTCCTGAAGATGTTCCAAAAATAGAATGGAATTTAATTTCTATGGTCTGAATATTAGACTCAGAATATGAACCAGTGACACGTGGCATGCCGTACAACTTCGCTGTTCTAAACAGTCCCGTAACATGTCACCTTGGGAAAAGGATCATAAATCCCAATTTGTGAAACCAATTCTGATGAAACCTATGGTTTTGGATCAGGGACATGTGAGGATACCTCTGTGAGAAATGTTAGACACATAGGAGCATTAATTTCATAGATATCATAGAGACAGTGACAGGCGTTTCTGTAGAAGAAATTGGAAAACTAGGGCTTCCTGTTCCGGGAGCTTCCCTCCACTATTTTCAGAAAATGAGTACATTGGACAGCTCCATTTGAAGAGATATATATTTCTATCTAGTTATATATAAAAGATTCCAAGTTTTGAAAATTAGGGTTTCTATGACAAGCCCTAGATCAGCCAGCTCTGAAAACAGGGCAGACACCTCAAATCGGTAAGATCTAATCTTTTGCTATTTGAATTTGAGGTTCTCATTTAAAAGTGATATATAACATCATCTTGTTGATGAGATTGGCGATGTTGATAACTTCCAAGCATGGAATTATTTGATCTCTCTGAAGAAAATGAATTGGACACCTACATGAGTAGAGAGGTTCCAGTTCTAGAGGAAGATGAGGCTCAAAGCCTTACACAAGAAGAACTTGATCAAGGCCACGAAGTTCATTGTTGATTCAATCACATATCAACTTGTACCACAAGTGTCTTCCCTAAAGACACCAAATATGTTTTATTCCTTGATAAATCTATTTGAAGATAAGAACTTAAATCAGAAGATGGCTTTGAGAAAATAGTTGAAGAATGTGAACATCTAGAATGCAGAACAACTTGAAGCGGTAGAAGAAGAAGTGGAGAATGCAGAAGTGGTGATAGCCACCTTGAATGGACTCCTAGGATCATGGGATTCATTCATGCGAAGAATGTATGCCAGAAGGAAGTAATTACTTTCAACTCGACTCATAAGAAGATAAGAAGAAGATGGGAGCAATTGAAGATCAAGCTCTCACCATTCAAAGAAGATCCCTCAAGCGATGAGGAATATGAAGAACTCAATTCTTGAAGAACCTCTTATTTATCTTATCATTTGGATAAGAAATGATGATTTCATGAATGAATAAGATGATAAAGTAGAATGATCAAGATGGAGTCTACCCACGAAACAAATAAAAGATAAGTATTCAATTGTCACTTCATGATATTGTTTTACATTTGATCCAGTTGATGTGTTATGCATGATAGATTGTTTGCATTAATGATTGCATACTACTAATATGCATGTGATGGGTAAGTAGCTCGTGGTGCTATACAACTCTCCATTGCTACTTATCTAACCTCTTTGCTGACATATTGGATTAGTGCACAATCTCAATGATGTCATGGTAGAGATGGAAGGCATCTAGAAAGTTTCTGTGAGATATGAATGAATGTTGTATTGGCTAAATAGTTGCATGATGCATAAGAATTTGTCGTTATGCATATGAAATAGTTCTAACCATGAAATTGGTGCATTTGAATTGTAGGAAAGGTCATGTACAACCTCCTACAAGAAAACAAGGATGAGACTTGTTCCAAAGAACAAGTGATGACAATTCAATAAACATGAATCTAAAGCTCCCAGGGTCAAAGACACCTTCAGAGAGCGGTAGATCCACCTCGAAGGATGAAGACCACCATGGGTATGAGAGATAACTCAAGATGAAGAAAAGAATTCTATGAAAGAAGCTATGATCAAAGAATAACAATCGATCATGAGGAATGATGTATACGATATGGTTTCAAGACATAAAGGAAAGTATGTAGTATCCTCCATATGGATCTACAAGAACAACTGTACAAAGCAAGGTTCGCGATTTTCCTTAGAAAGAATAGACTATGACATGACATACTCTATTGACCAGTATATATCAAGCATAGAACCACCTGTACAGAATGAAGAAGGAAGATAATACTCCACTTCAGGGGGAGTGACTACAGAAGATATCTGAGTTCGACACGGTACGACATAATGGACAGCTTCCTGATGGATCGAGACTTTACCAAGAGTAAAGTGGGTTCCAACCTTCAAAGTTGAATGCAAAAGACTAGGATATGTTCATGATCTGACAAGATGAACTCATGGAAGATGTTATGATGAAAGACTACTAGAATGATGTTTGGGATATAGTACTCAAACCAGAAAGCAAGAATGTGGTATCTTACAAATGGATTTGCAAGATAAAATATGTCGCTGATAGAAGTAAGGAAAGACTTGTGGCTAGAGGTTTCTATAAGAAAGAGGGAATTAATTCTGAAGAGACACTTACTCCAGGAAGCAAGGTGCACTTTCTTCAGAACTATGATGGTAATTTATCCCATGATGAAATAAAGACAATCCTTCCTTAATGGTATGATTGTGGAAGAGTTTTACATCGAAAGGATTTGAATTTGAAGACAGATGGACTCATATATGTAAGTTAAAGAAGGACCTCTATGGCATGAAGCAAGCTCCCAAAACTTGGTATGGAAGGATAGACAGTTTCCTATCAATTATGGGTTTTACCAAGAGTAAAGATGATCCTAACCTTTATCTCAAGGTTGTAGAAGATGAACCTGTCATCCTGTTATTATATGTGGATGACTTATTCTTGATAGGGAATGAGAAATAGATCATGGAAAGCAATAAGAAACTAGACGAAGAATTTGAGATGAAAGACCTTGGGTTAATGCACTATTTCCTAGGTCTGGAAGTATAATAAAGTTCAGAAGGAATCTTTCTCAACCAGGGAAAGTATGCGGTAGAGATATTGAAGAGATTCAATATGTTGGAATGCAAATCCATGGCCACACCCATGGAATCCAACCTGAAGCTGTTAGCTGATGACTCATTAGAGTTAGTGGATGCGACTCATTATAGACAGATCAGTGGGTCATTGATGTACTTAACAAATACGAGACCAGACATTTGTTTTGCTGTGAACACCTTAAGTCAATATCTTGTTCAAAGACAGGTTCACCTAGTAGCTGCAAAACATGTGATGAGATATCTGAAAGGGACTATAGACCTTGGTCTATACTATGATGGTATCCATGACTACAGCTTGTATGGCTATACAGATGCATATTGGGCTAGAAGTATCTTAGACAGGAAAAGCACATCAGGTAGATTCTTTTGTTTGGGGTCTAATATGAGTTCATGGTTTAGCAGGCAACAGTCCAGTGTTTCTCTTAGAATGACAATACATAGCAGATTGCTCTGCTAAGTTGTGAAGCCATATGTCTTCGAAAGCTAATATCAGGTCTCCTTGACCTCAAGATGGATACTACATTGATTCTATGTGATAACGAGAGTTGTGATAACAGAGAACCCTGTGTTCCGTTGTAACACATAGAAATTCGATATTTCTACATACAAGATAAATATGCAGATGATGATGTTTCAATATTCCCATACTGAAGATATAGATGATGTTTCAGTATTTACATAATGTAGATGCAAATGATGGTGACTCTGTATTTCTATACTAAAGATATAGATGATAATGCTTTCAGTATTCACATACTGGAGATACATATGGTGATAGTTTAGTATTCACATATTGAAGATGTAGATGAAGATGGTTTAGATGATGATGCGCTGACAAAGCCTTTGTCTCAGGTAAAGTTCGAACACTTTCGGGACAAGTGTGGTGTGGTTCGGAAAGACCTTCCCTGAAAGGGGGAGTAGTGATGCCACAGTGGGATTGTATCATCCTTGGGCAATTGCCCTAAAGTGATCCAGAGACCTCAGTCTTCAAGAATGAAGATGGATTGTATCATCCTGGGACATATGTCCAGAAGTGATCCAGAGACCTCGGTCTTCAAGAATGAAGAGGGATTGTATCATCTTAGGACATATGTCTAGAAGTGATCCGGTGACCTCAGTCATCGAGAATGTAGCAGGATTGTATCATCCTTGAACTTCGGTTCAGAATGGATCCGATGAGCTTCATTCATGGAGGATGTGGTAGGATTGTATCATCCTTGAACTTCGGTTTAGAATGAATCCGGTGTAACTTTGGTCATCGAGAATGTGGTAGGATTGTATCATCCTTGAACTTCGGTTCAGAATGGATCCGGTGTAACTTTGGTCATCGAGAATGTGGCAGGATTGTATCATCCTTGAACTTCGGTTCAGAATGGATTCGGTGTAACTTCGTTCATCGAGAATGTGGCAGGATTGTATCATCCTTGAACTTCGGTTCAGAATGGATCCGGTGTAAATTTGGTCATCGAGAATGTGGCAGGATTGTATCATCCTTGAACTTCGGTTCAGAACAGATCCGGTGTAACTTCGGTCATCGAGACTGTGGCAGGATTGTATCATCCTTGAAATCCGGTTCAGAACAGGTCTGGTGTAACTTCGGTCATCGAGAATGTGGTAGGATTGTATCAACCTTGAACTTTGGTTTAGAATGGATCCGGTGTAACTTTGGTCATCAAGAATGTGGTAGGATTGTATCATCCTTGAACTTCAGTTCAAAACAGATCCGGTGAACTTCGGTCATCGAGAATGTGGAAGGATTGTATCATCCTTGAAATTCGGTTCAGAATGGATCCGGTGAACTTCGGTCATCGAGAAGGTGGTAGGATTGTATCATCCTTGAACCTTAGTTCAGAACGGATCCGGTGACCTCGGTTGTCGAGAATGTGATAGGATTGCATCATCCTTGGACTTTAAGTCCAAAAGAGATCCAAATACTTCTTTGTCTTTGTACTATGGGCTGCTGATGATTGTGATGATGTTTCTGATCGAAAGATTAGAATGTGATGATGATGATATCCTGATGACGATGATGCCATATTGATCAAAAGATCAGAGTATGATGATGAAGACACACTGATCAATAGATCAGAGTATGATGATGATGATGTTTCTTGATCGAAATATCAGAGTGTGATGATGATGATTATTTTGTACTGATCAAAAGATCAGAGTATGATGATGAAGACTTACTGATCGATAGATAAGAGTATGATGATGATGATGTTTTCTGATCGAAATATTAGAGTGTGATGATGATGATGATGCTGTACTAATCGAAATATCAGAGTATGATGATGAAGACGTACTGATCGAAAGATCAGAGTATGTTGATGATGATGTTTTCTGATTGAAAGATGATGATGATGATGATGTTTCTGATTGAAAGATCAGAATGTGATGATGATGAGATCCTGATGATGATGATGCCGTATTGATCAAAAGATTAGAGTATGATGATGATGACATACTGATCAAAAGATCAGAATATGATGATGAGTTGATGTTAGAGTATGATGATGTTTTTGATCGAAAGATCAGAGGCTAACGATAATGCTGATTCTGATTTAAAGATCAGAGTGTGATGATGATGATATTTTGATGATGATGATGTTGATATTTTGATGATGTTGATGATATTTTGATGATGATGATGTTTTCATGATGATGTATCTGATCGAAAGATCAGAGTATGAGGATGATGTTGTTGCTGATCAAAGAAGGGTCAAACTACTGAAGATGTTGTCGAAATATGCTTCTGATCGAAAGGTCAAAGTGTTGAAGATGTTGCTGAAGATGTGTTGATCAAAAGGTCAAAGTACTGAAGATGTTGCTGAAGTTGTTTCTTATCGAAATGTCAAAATACTGAAGATGTTCCTGATCGAAAGATCAAAGTATTGAAGATGTTGATGAAGTTGTTGCTGATCGAGAGGTCAAAGTATTGAAGATGTTGATGATGATCGAAAGGTCAAAGTGCTGATGGTGATGTTGTTGATGTTGCTGATCGTAAGATCAGAATATGATGATGCTGTTCGAGAAGTCAAAATACTAAAGAAGTTGTTGCTAATCAAAATTGTCAGAGTGTTGTTGTTACTAAAGAATTAAGACTGAAGATGAAGACTACATGATGTTGAAAAGCTTCCAATGATTTATAGATGTGTTACCCTGCTGATGTTGATGATGTCCTCTATCTCTCTCCTACTATTGTTATTGTTGATGTTGTTGTAGAATACCCTACTCGTTAAGGGGGAGTGTTGAAATATTGTAACTTTGAAGAATATTCTATATGTATCTTTTCTGGTCCTCGATGGTCCTACCGGGAGAACCACTTGTATTACTTTGTACCCCGATGCTTCTAATCGGAAGAACTAATAAGAGTCATGAGGTAGTCCCCTCCAATTGTAAAGGTGGGTCATTAGCACCCCAGTGTGATTACTTGAGCCTACATGTGTAACTCGAGCCTACATGATTTAAATCGAGCCTACATGTCGAATGAGTTAGTTAAAGTGAATGGATGAATATAAATAGAAGTGTGGTGCTCCTCATTTGAGACACACACTCTCACTTGTATAGCGCATTAGTGGAGAAGAGAAGAGTAGTTGGAGAAGGAGGAAGATCAGGCTTTGATCTCCTTGTTGGTTTTACCTTTTATCTTTTTGGGGCATCTATATTGAGGAATATTTTGCTGGGTTTTTTCCCTTTAGGGTTTTCCCAGGATAAATCTCTGTGTTCCTTTTGTATGGTTGTGCTTGTCTATCTTTTAGTGATCCTGTTTATATGCTTTTGTTATGAATTCGAAATGAAATACTAATGATCTAGCTTAGCATATGAAAACTTAACACTGAGTGTGGATGAGTGTGTGCTAAATAGAGAATTCACCTCTCTATTTATACTAATTCCCGACATGACTAAAACCCTACTAGGGCCGACTTCACTAAGTGAGTCTAATAACCCTAGTGCCCCAAAACTGTAGGGACTTTAACCCTTAGACAATAGGAGGGTTACCCACAATTACTTGACATGACTTGTTTCAATTATAGATCTTCCCGATCGGAACATCGCGGCATGACATGACACAAGAACATCCCAGAATAAACATCAGGTTACAATAGATAAGAAATACAAGTGAACACATTCCGAAGTTACAATTACATCAATAGATTGAAAACAAGAAATTCTTTATGAAAAAAGATTTACATATATATGATGTTTCACATGTTTAAACTTTAATGCCCCCAAATTTTGAAAGCATCATCACTGTCTTGCACTTAAGTGAACATATCATTGGTCAATGAGAGTTTGACCGACATCATAGCCTCCTGGTTCTTTGGATCATGCTTAGCATGGTTATCCTCATTTGTTGTATTTCAAAACTCCTTTCCCAAGAATTTTTTGTTTCAGCACTATATTAAAAAAATCACAAGCATCCTCTGTTTCCACATAGTAAAATTTTTACCATGAAACCTCTAATTTCCTTCCAACATAATATGTATAGATGAGTTGTTCTTAAGAGTATAAAGTTAATGTTGCAAATTTGTTTTGTGGAATATATTGCCGAAGGTCCAGAAACAAACTTACCATAAATATCGGGGAAAATATTGGCAAGCATAAATTTGGATGTGAGAAACTCGGAAAATATCGGAAACATTGGCAACCTTAAAAACTCAGGAAAATGGAAACATTGGGAGAAATTGGAGATATTTAAAACACTGTTAAAACACACCAAACATATCTGATTTTACTACTTATTGCTAAGACTTGGTGATTTACAACCTTACTACTGTCACAATTTAAATAACAACAACACACTCTAAATCTTACTATTGTGAAATTCCTTAGAGCAAAAATAACTTCTGTCGCTCACATAATCACTTTCTAATCAAGTTTCAATAAATATTTCTATTCTGAAAATCATTCTGTTCCTAGAGGATCATCTCTAACAAAAAAAACTAACTTCAAAATCATGGGTACGTGTCACAAAGCAACATAAACTTTCTAGAGGGCATACATGTTTCCTAGCTTATTATCATTTGTCCCAAAAACACCATTTAATTCTAGAGGGCGTGTCATGTTTCCTAGCTTATTATCATTGATCATTGGTTGGCTTGCCCTAATCTCTTCCAGGACATCTATCCCTTGCATGTTTGACACTCCAGCATCATGTTTTACATGTGAACATATGACACATAGTGCTAGGAGGACATGTCCTATTTCCTAGCTTATTATCATTTGTCATTGGTTGGCTTGCCTTAATATCTGCCTGACAACCCTACTAGAAAAATATACAAAGTAAAAATAACAGGCTGATAATACGATTCTGAATGATAGAGTATAGTATAAGCCATTGAAGAAGAGGAAAATGATTTAGGAAAAAATGATATCCAAAATTACAGAGCTAGGGTTCGTTTGAAATATTAAACTTGTTGTACAATGCCACCTAGTAGATTCAATGCCATCTAGTTTTCCTTCCTTTCACAATGTCATCTTGCCCTCACATAACCTTGTACCTTACACAAAATTTGATGTTGAACTTGTACTATTTCTTGTCTTTCTTTCTTTTATGTCTGTCTACGGTGACAATGTAGAAATAAACTTGAGAAGCTAGGCTATGGTGAGATATATTTTCTCAAAATCCCCTTAGTATTGTAACAATACCTTCCTACGCTGCCAAATCCATTCTTAGATCAAATTAATTTTATCTCCTTTTTTATGGTCTCTATATGTGATTACATCTATGTGATGCAATTTATATGATCTTCCAAGAGATCATTGCACCTGTAGTGATTGGAATCATGGTTAAATATTTTGCATTTATGCAGCTGGTGTATGACTCTCATGGTGCATATTAAAAGCTATGAAAGCATGGGTAAATCTTGACCATGTTTTGCATTTTTTGGAATTTCTACTATTGATGGTAGACTTTGAACTTTGCAAAATATTCTTACTGTAATATCGATATAAGCAAGTAGATATTCAGAGCTGATGCGAACTGATATGCTGTTAAATCGAGGAGTTTTCATTGGGCCAACAGTTGTGATCTTGTGGTGTAGCCGCATGATAAAAGTAAGCTCATCGAGGATCAACCACCACCTTGGTATTGACCATGAAACTATTGTGTCAAGGATTGATGACCTGCTGTGAATTGGAGAGTGGAAGTATCTCCCAGCCACTACGTGGAAATTCAAAGTTGTTGTCAACACGAAAAAGGTTTGATAAAATGACTAGATGGTGTACTCTCAGTGGTAGTAATCTTGTGCTAAATTGTAGTCTTCACTCTTCGACTTGTATTAGTAATGGCTAGTTAGCATCATTCACTCTTTCCGAAGTGTGAAAAATTGATTGGAAAGAATTACAGTTTGTGGAGTCATAAGATACTGACCATTATTGAATTTAGAGATCTTGAACAAACCATCTTAGGTAAAGAATACAGACCAGCAAATTATCACGAAAACTATGATAAAAGACATAAAGAGGCACTTATGCTTCTCAAACTATCAGTGGCAGACACATTAGTTCCAGAAGTAAGCAATTCCATTGTAGCACCTGTATTGTGGACAAATCTCTAAAATAAGTATCAAGCATCAGAAGTTGGGTGGCCATTGTATTTTAAAAATATTTTGTTTTAACTTTTCCGCCAAGTTGCAGAAAGGAGGACCAGTCTCTAAATATTTACTGCACTTGAAGGATCTTAATGATCAAATTTTTTCTATTAAGAAGCTGGTATATGATGAGGATATGGTTTCTTTGTTGATGCAAAGTTTGCCGCCATTTTTTGATTAATTTGTTGAGTCCTTACATCTACTTGGAGAGAACCAACAACTTACATTTGAGAAGTTATTAAGACTTTTTTGTATAGAAAGAAAGGAGGCTAGATAAGATAGAAGCATCGACTCCATCCACTATAATGAGTGCATTTACTGCACAGTTCAAAGGAAAAGATAAACAAAAAAATGCTAGCAATGTATCAAAGATAACAAATTCAGATGTTATTACTGCAATAAGCCTGGACACTTCAAGAGATATTGCCAAAAAAAAAAATGACTTGGCACGTGGTCAAATGAAATCAATGCATGCAAATGTTGCTGAAAGAGGTGAAGAAGACGAAGTGGGTGATTTTTCATTTGTGGCATTACATGATCAATCAACTAAGTCTATATCCTGGTATTCAACTCAAGTGCATCTCACCACTACAAGTGTCACAGAAATGGGTATGTAAATTTCATTGAAGATAAGAGTAATAGTGAATCTATTTCTTTGGGTGATGGATGGACTCACTATGTTAGAGGATGTTAGGTTGTTCATGTCATATTAAACAATACTTTCAGTGAGGTTGTTCAAAAACGTTCGATATGTTCCTAACATGAGCGAAAATCTCGTCTATTAGTGAGATAACTAGGAACCCTAATCTTTTTGTAAATTTTCAAGGAAGCAAATATATGGTCACTACTCTCGTGATAACAAGGTGACTGTAGTTTGTATTGGTGAAAAAGGGTTGTATAGACTGGTTGATCTAAAAACAACAAAGGCACATGCGTAGGCTATGGTAGAGAATACAAAATTTACTCTGGCATGAAAGTTATGGACACCTAAGTTATCAATATTTATCTGTGCTCAATAAGACTAATATGGTGGATAGTCTTCCATCCATTCAGAATTGTTAGAGGTATGTGCAAGATTGTTAGAGATATGTGTAGGTTGTCAGTTATGAAAACAACATTGACTTTCATTTTATAATGACAATAAAACATGGAAAGCCAAAGGAGTTTTGGACCTGGTACATGTTGATTTGCATGGTCCAATGAAAACACCTACAATATCTGGAGCTAAGTATTTCCTACTACTGGTTGATGACTATTCAAGGAAAATGAGGGTGTTTTTTATGAATAACAAGTCAAATTGCTGTTCAAAGTTTGTAACATTAAAATATTTGGTAGAGAAACAAACAAGTAAACAAATCAAAGCTTTAGGATCTGATAATGGAGGTGAGTTTGTTTCAACTTAGTTCAAATAATTTTGAAAAAAGGAAGGTATACATAGGCGGTATATCACTACACTCCACAACAAAATCGAGTCATGGACATGAGGAATAGGATAGTTGTGGAGATGGCAATGTGCATGGTGCACAACTAGGATGTACCATAGCCATATTGGGAAAAAGTAGTGAATGGTGTGATTTACATCCTTAACAAAACTTCTTGTAAAGCTTTGTATGATATCACTCCTGAGGATTCATGGTTAGGAAGAAAACCTTTTGTAAGAGATTTGGTTATTTTCAGTTGTATTGCTTTTGCAAATATTCCCAAGGAAAAATGTTCCTAATGAATAACTGGATGTCTCTACGAACAAAATTGTGATTAACAGAGATGTTGTAGATGGGAAAATATCATTCTTCTGTGATAATGATAAATCTATGGATAGTACTAAGTAGTGTATGGGAAATTGTTGCTCATTCAAGAACAAGTTCTAGTGTTGAAATCAAACAAGACTCGGAGTCGAAAACATTAGAGGAGTCAAGTTCGAAGGAGGGGTTTGGTGAAGAAGAGGGGGATTCTCAATCTTCACAATAGAGAGGGATTCTTGATTTTCATAGCAAGATCAGGAGGGACAACAAAGTAAATGGAAGTGGTATTATACCATGATGGAAGGATATTGAGAAGATGAGTTGCCAAAGGCACTAGATGGACAGACTACATGATTGAGGCAACAAATTGTGCAAGGCAATGAGCAGGTAAATTTTTGTCTAACTTTTGTTGTTTTTGTGCCAGGTATTTGAACCTAGCACATTTGAAGATTCCAATGGAAAACTTGAAACGGAGGCTGCCATGAAAGTGAATTATGATGCATAGATGAAAAACAAGACTTGGGTGTTGTCAACATTGCCTTTAGGTAAGAAAGTAATTGGTTGTAAATGGATTTTTAATGTCAAATATAAATCAGATGGTTGTTTGGACAAATACAAAGCTTGTCTTGTCTCCAAAGGATATGCACAATATGAAGGGGTGGATTGTGAAGAAACATTTTCCCCCACAATGAAAAATTGTAACTTTTCGACTAGTTATCTCCATTTCTACTCATTCTGGATGGAAGATATACAAATGGATGTTAAAAGTGCCTTGATGCAATCGTAAGGGTTTCATTTTTTTGGAAAGAAACATCTGGTTTGTTGGTTGGTAAATTCCTTGTATGGATGATAAAGTCCTTGTATGGACTCAAGTAGGCTCCTCAATCTTGGTATTTCAAACTTGATCAATACCTTAGAGATTCTATAATTAGATAAACCTATTATGAACCCACTTGCTATGTCAAAAACAATGACGATGATATATTGATATTATTTTGTATATGTTGATGGTCTTCCCATGACCAAAATTAGTGCCAACAAGATTCAACAGGTGAAATTTGATATTTGATCTAATTTTTAATTTACTGATTAAAGCCTGCTTCATTATTGTTTAGGTGTAGAATTTATACAATCTAAGCACACTATCTTTTTATCACAAGTCAAGTATGTCAAATCACTCTTCAAAAATTTTAGAATGACTGAATGTAATCTTGCATCTACACCTGTGGAAGTTGGCATAAAACTCTCAACTTACACAGACTCACCACTAGTCAACGAGTCATTGTATTGGAAATTGGTTGGTAGTTTGATTTGTCTGACTACCACCCAATCGAATCTATGTTTTGTAGTGCTTTGTCTCTTTCTCAATTCATGTCTAATCCTGAAGAGTTACATTGGAAAGTTGCAAAATGAGTCCGTCAATATTCAAAGGGACCCTTGACTTTGGAATTCTATATCAGAGATCTGTTTACTCCATGATAGCAGAGAATATTGATTTGAATTGGGTTGCATCAGTTGATACAAGGAAGTCAGAAATAGGTTATGTGTTCACTCTTGGTTCTGGAAGGCAATTCCATGGCAACGTAAGATACAACCTACAGTTTCCTTATCCTCCATTGACATAAAATACAAGACAAACTTCAATACAGGTTGTGAGGCAATGTGGTTACGAAGAATATTGGTCATTATTCAACTTGACCAAGCAGTGCTAACCTCACTTTTCTGTGACAATTAGAGTTCTCTCAATGTGGCAAAAAATTCAGTCTATCATGCCATAACTAAGCATATTGAAGTTCATCACAATTACATCACATAGTTGGTTGATAATCAAGACATTTGCCTTTATTATTGTCCTACAAAAGAGCAAACTATTGACATAATGACAAAACCACTTGGTAATGATAAGTTCACTCATCATTCCATGTTGTTAAAAAGAAAACTAACTCCAGCTAGATTTTCATAATGGTGTAATGAGCTAACACACATAAGTTTTCGCTCATAGTGCCATGTTAGAAGGAAAGCTAACTCCAGCTAGATTTCCATCATGGTGTAATGTATTTGATGACAATTTGGCAGTGTTAAATGGAAAACTACCTTATGAAAGCTAACATACATTAGCTTTTACTCAATGTGCAATGTTTTAAGAACCGTAAGCTAAATCCAGCTAGATTTCCATCATGGTGCATTGTGATTGATGACAATGTGACTGTGCTAGATGGAAAACTACACTATGAGAGATTATACACATTAGATTTCACTCACCGTGAAATGATTTAAGGATGAAAGCTAACTTCAACTATATTTCCAACACAACGCAACGTGATTGATGACAATGTGGTTGTTTTACATGGAAAACTACCTTATGAAAGCTTGCACACATTATCTTTCACTCATCGTGCCATGTTGTTAAAACGAAAGCTAACTCCAGCTATATTTCCATCATGGTGTAATGGACTAACACACATAAGCTTTCTCTTATAGTGCCATGTTGTTAGAAGGAAATCTAACTCTAGTTATATTTCCATCATGAAGGATAACAAACATTAGCTTTACTCACCGTGCAATGTTTTAAGAACGAAAGCTAACTCCAGCTAGATTTCCATCATGGTGCATTATGATTGATGACAATGTGGTTGTGTTAGATGGAAAAATACACTATGAAAGCTTACACACTTTAGATTTCACTCACCGTGCAATGATTTAAGGATGAAAGCTAACTCCATCTATATTTCCAACACGGTGCAATGTGCTTGATGACAATGTGGTTGTGTTACATGGAAAACTACCTTATGAAAGCTAACACACATTAGCTTTCACTCATCGTGCCATGTTGTTAAAAGGAAAGCTAACTCTAGCTAGATTTCTATCATGGTGTAATAAGCTAACACACATAAGCTTTCCCTTATAGTGCCATGTTGTTAGAATTAAATCTAACTCCAGCTAGATTTCCATCACGGTGTAATGTATTTGATAAATGTGGCTGTGTTAGATAGAAAACTACCTTATGAAAGCTAACCAACATTAGCTTTACTGACTGTGTATTTAATGATGAAAGATAACTCTTGCTAGATTTCCATCATGGTGCATTGTGATTCATGACAATGTGGTTGTGCTATATGGAAAACTACATTATGAAATCTAACACACATATGAATTCACTAACCGTGCAATGATTTAAGGATAAAAACTAACTCCAACTAGATTTACATCACGATGCAATGTGATCAATGACGATGTGGCTGTATTAGATGGAAAACTACCTTATGAAAGCTAACAAACATTATATTTCACTCATCGTGCCATGTTGTTAAAAGGAAAGCTAACTCAAACTAGATTTGCATCATGGTGTAATGTATTTGATGACAATGTGGATGTGTTAGATGGAAAAATACCTTACGAAAGCTAACACACATTATCTATTACTCATTGTGCAACGTTTTAAGAACTAAAGCTATCTCTAGCTAGATTTTCAACATCGTGCATTTTGATTGATGACAATGTGGTTGTGCTAAATGGAAAAATACATTATGAAAGCCAACACACATTAGATTTCACTCACCATGCAATGATTTAAGGTTTAAAGCTAACGCCAGCTATATTTCCATGACGGTGCAATGTGACAATGTGATTGTGTTAGATGGAAAACCACCTTATGAAAGCTAACACACATTAGCTTTCACTCATCATGCCATGTTTTTAAAAAGAAAGCTAACTCTAGCTATATTTTCATAATGGTGTAATGAGCTAACACAAATAATCTTTCACCCATAGTGCCATGTTAGAAGGGAAGCTAACTCCAGCTAGATTTCCATCATGCTATAATGTATTTGATGACAACGTGACAGTGTTAGATGGAAAACTACCTTATGAAAGCTAACACACATTAGATTTTACTCAATGTGCAATGTTTTAAGAACGAAAGCTAACTCTAGATAGATTTCCATCGTGGTGCATTGTGATTGATGACAATGTGGCTATGCTAGATGGAAAACTACAACATGAAATCTTACACACATTAGATTTCACTAACCGTGCAACGATTTAAGGATGAAACCTAACTTCAACTAGATTTGTAATACAACACAATATTATTGATGACAATGTGGTTGTGTTACATGGAAAACTACCTTATGAAAGCTAACACACATTAGCTTTCACTCATCTTGCCATGTTGCTAAAAGGAAATATAACTTCAACTAGATTTCCATTATGGTGTAATGAGCTAACAAACATAAGCTTTCCCTTTTAGTTCCATGTTGTTAGAAGGAAAGCTAACTCCATCTAGATTTCCATCATGGTGTAATTTATTTGATGACAATGCCGCTGTGTTAGACGGAAAACTACCTTATAAAGGCTAATAGACATTAGCTTTACTCACCATGCAATGTTTTAAGAATGAAAGCTAAATCTAGCTAAATTTCCATCATGGTGCATTGTGATTGATGACAATGTGGTTACCCTAGATGAAAAAATATACTATGAAAACTTACACACATTAGATTTCACTCTTCGTGCAACAATTTAAGGATGAAATCTAAGTCCAGCTAGATTTCCAACACGGTGCAACGTGCTTGATAGAAATGTGGTTGTGTTACATGGAAAACTACTTTATGAAAGCTAACACACTTTAGATTTCACTCATCATGCCATGTTGTTAAAATGAAAGTTAACTCCATCTATATTTCCATCATGGTGTAATGGGATAACACACATAAGCTTTCCCTTATAGTGCCATGTTCTTAGAAGGGAAGCTAACTCTAGATAGATTTCCATAATGGTCTAATGTATTTGATAACAATGTGGCTTTGTTAGATGGAAAACTACCTTATGAAAGCTAAAAGACATTAGCTTTACTGATCGTGCGATGTTTTAAGAATGAAAGATAACTCTAGCTAGATTTACATCATGGTGCATTGCGATTGATGACAATGTGGTTGTGCTAGATGGAAAACTACATTATGAAAGCTAACACACATTAGATTTCACTCACCGTGCAATGATTAAGGATGAAAGCTAACTCCAGCTAGATTTCCATCATGGTGCAATGTGATCGATGACAATGTGGTTGTGTTAGATGAAAAACTACCTTATGAAAGGTAACACAATCATGTCAAAGAGCCATGTCCATGGCCTACCTCCTACTGTTAGAAATTTAAACGACATGAGGTTTAATGGAGATATTATTTGTAAGAAAGCATGGTACAAGATACACAATATTCCTCAAAGCACCTTCTATACTTACCAACATAATTTCCAACAAGGACATGTCAAAGGAATTCATGGTCACACCAACAAATGCAAAGCACGTGCACATACTGTGGAAGCCATAGAAATATTGCACAAAATTGTAATGGATATATCATATTTTTCACTGAACCAAACATGACAAGTTGAAGAAGATGGAGCATCTACTCCTTTAAGATTGCTGCCATCAACGTACACCCAAAGTTATTTGTTAGAAGAGATCAATGAGGCTCTTCAAGAGCTAAATTTTCCATCAATATAAAAACCAACAATGAGCAAGATTTGGAATACTCATTTTTCAGATGTGGCATTCTCATATAACACTAACTTTAGTAAATATAGTGAATGTATTGTGTTGAAAGCACAGATGAAGACAATGACTACAAAGAGTTGGAAGAAAATGCACGAGCTATACTGAAGAAACATAACAAGATTGTTATGTGTGGAAGATATTGCTACTATTCCCACATAATTATGGTAGAGAAGTATCCAAAGGGATACTTGAGCATTATCCATGATAAAATGGACAAAAAAAAGACTTCAATCCCAAGATTACATGTCAAATCAAAATCTGTTGCAGGAACAAACATGGATTTTCCATTGACATGTATGCTAACACATGGGCATGGCACAGGGGGTTTTGGTCAGTTCTCCCTACCATTTGTACACATGGGATCACAATTTACCATTACATCTCTTGCACAGTGCTTGAGGGACCTTGAAGACCCACGCCTTGATAAGTATGGTGATTTGCTTTATGAGAGTGGAAGTTCAAGAGACCCACTTTCAAATGCATTAATTCAAATCTCTATTTACTAAAAATGTAGAGTGTACAAGGATGCTTTCCTATATTTAAATGGAAGCCCCAAAAATCAAAATCTTGATTTTAAACCTCTTCCTCCACATTTGTTGTTATATTTGGACAATGTAGCTAGTGATAATAAGAATCGTTATGTTTTCATGTTTCTATCACTATTAACTACACTTGGTGTCTTCATCACTGTTGAGGTTGGGTTCTTGCTTGTGGGGCACACCCATGAAGACATAGATGGAACCTACGGAGGAATGTCTTCCAAATTGAAAAGCAAAGATATATATTCTTTACCTAAGATGATGGATACCTATCGCACAATAGAATAAAAATGGGCATTTCCACCTAAACTTATTGACAAATTGTATGAATTCAAAAGTTTTCTTAATGGGTACATAAAGGAGGGGGAAAATGCAGTAGTTGGACATCTTAATGTCCAGTACTTCCAATTTCTTATACTCAATGATGTTCCAGTTATGACGTATAAAGAATCCATCATAGACATTGAGTGGTCAGAACCAGTTGAGTTGTGGAATATAGATGATGAAGGTCGACCTATATTACCCACAGGGAAGCCATCTTTCTTACGTCCCAAATACAATGTTGCTTATTTAAAATAAATAAAGGAAGGAATAACATCATACATAAAAATGTGGAAAGTGACCATTGGGAATGCGAATTCACCAATTGTTACAGAGGAATGGAATAAAAAACTAGATGATTGGAAAACCATTCTCGATGCATTAGATGGAATCTACAATGACCATACACCCTTGGATGAAACTGATTCTTCTTCTAATGATTTTTGGCCCAAGATGAGGCAAAATGTTAACGCTAATGGTAATGCACTCCATGTAATATCAAGTATTATGGATGGGGATTTTGATAATGTGACAGATGAATTGGTATATGTTGGACCCAAGTGCAACAAGCCAAAGCCAACATTCGATCCTAGAATTGATGTTGAGAAAGGAAAGATGTTGCTTGTTAGATCAAGAAATGAGGATCAAGGAGAGATGATTTGGATGGACAAAGCCACCTCAAATATCTTCCAGGATGATGACAGCGAGACCCTTCATGTAAAGATTGATTGGTGGTAGCCTAGCTCAGGGAAATACAAGGGAAAATTTTTAGAACAATATTGGGTACCAAATCATGATGACACAGAACTTGGATCTATTCCAATTAATACCATAGTTCGAGCATGGATGCCAAAGAAAGAATATTGCAGGAATACCAAGATAAATAAATGTGGTGTACAAGCTGTACTTGATCTGCTTGAGTGAATATAAGGAGACTAGGCGGAGATGATTCATGAATGTAATTTTGCTTTTTGAATGAATTTTAGTATACCTAAAGAAACACTTTTCAATGTTTGTAGTATAATGAATACTCTTCAAGCTAATTTTTGAGGAATTTTATATTATTTAGTGCATATACGAAAATTTCACTTCAAGTTCAATGTTAATTCATGTGATGATACTTTATGTGAATTAGATAAAACCATTCAAATTTTAACTTTTCAATTTGTCTTTTAGATAAACACAACATCTCATTATATCAAATGTGCATAATTATATTCATTAATGCATGTACAAAACCCTTACCTTATTTATTATTAGCTTTTGCTCACTCTCTTCAATATCACTTTGAGCTTTTCATTTTGTTCCCCTAATGATTGGTGGAGTGCCCACTCGAAATGTAGGGACGTTTCAATACACACAACTTAATTCCATAAAATCTCTTTGTCATTATGATTAATTGTGTAAATCTTCATCCTCAAGCTGTACTTGATTTGCTTGAGAAAATATAAGGAGATTAGGTGGAGATGATTCATGAATGTTATTTTTCTTTTTGAATGAATAATAAATATACATGAAGAAAAAGGTGTCAATGTTTGTAGCATATCAAATATTCTCTTCAAGCTACCTTTTGAGGAATTTTATATTATTTGCTACATATATGAAAATTTTGGTTCAACTTCAATGTTAATTCATGTGATGATACTTTATGCGAATGCACCTTAGAACATCTTATAGATTTCTTTGTGAATATATGTAAGGCACTTGCAATAAGGTTTGAAGTGAGTTTTCCCTATTATTCATTATTATAGTTAATATAAATTTAATTGTACTACTATGTTGCATTCAAATTCATAATTATATTTTATTGTGTAGACTTTAAAGTGGTGCCAAATTTGTGCTAGTATATTAAATTATACTCGGTAAATATAGTACTAACATTTTGAGTGTGCAGGTTTTATCAGTTTGTCATCATTGTGATTGATTTTTTGGATTAAAATGTGTGAACATTTTTAAGACCAACGTTTTGAGTGGACACTCCACCCATGCTTGTTATGGGAACCATGAAAAACTCATTGTGGACTGAAAAGATTTCACATAACTTAATCCAGAAAATCAATCATTAAGTAGTGACATCATGTTAGCTTTAATTCATGTTAGACATTATCATCAAATACATTGCATCATAAAGACAATTTAATCCATGCAAGATTTAATGCTGATTGTAATGCACTGCATGTAATATAAGTATTATGGATGGAGATTTTGATAATGTGACGAATGAGCTGGTATATGTTGGACCCAAGTGCAACAAGCTAAAGCCAAGATTCAATCCTATGATTGAAGTTGAGAAAGGAAATACGTTGCTAGTTAGATCATGAGCTGAGGATGAAGGAGAGATGACTTGGATGGAAAAAACCACCACATATATCTTCCAGAATGATGACAGTGAGACTCTTCATGTCAAGGTTGATTGATGGAAGTCTAGTTCACGGAAATACAAGGGAAAATTTTAGAGCAATATTGGGTACCAAACCTTGATGACACATGACTTGGATATATTCTAGGTAATACTATAGTTTGGGCATGGATGCAAAATAACAAATATTGTAGGTTTGGATCTATTCTAGGTAATACCATAGTTTGGGCATGGATGCAAAAGAAAGAAGATTGCAGGAAGACCATGATAAATAAATGTGGTGTACAAGTTGTAATTGATTTGCTTGACTGAATATAAGGAGATTAGGTGGAGATGATTTATGAATGTAATTTTCTCTTTGAACGAGTTATTAATATACAAGAAGAAACACTTTTCAATGTTTGTTGTATATCAAATATTCTCTTCAAGCCTTTTTTTGAGGAATTTTATATTATTTACTAATAGGAAAATTTTGGTTCAACTTCTATGTTAATTCAAGTGATGGTACTTTATGTGAATTAGATAACACCATTCAATTTTTAACTTTTCAATTTGTTTTTTACATAAAATCAACATGTCACTATATCAAATGTGAATAATCATATTCAATAATGAACCGTAAAACATCTTCTAGACTTCCTCTGTGAATAAATGTAAGGCACTTGCAGTAAGGTTTGAAATGAATTTTCCCTATTATTTGTTATCATAATTGATATAAATTTAATTGTTCTACTATGTTGCATTATAATTAATATTATATTTTCTGTTGTAGACTTTAAAGTGGTGCGAACTTTGTACTAGTGCAATATCTTATACTCAACAAAGAAAAAGTAGTAACATTTTCAGAGTGTAGGCTTTCACATTTTGTCATCATTGTGAATGATTTTCTGGATTAAGTTGTCAGTGAGTTTTTCAAACCAACATTTCAAGTGGGCACTCCACGCATGATCGTCGGGAGAACAATGTAAAATTCATTATGGTTTGAAAAGATTTCACATAGCTTAATCTCGAAAATCAATAGCCAAGTACTAACATTTAATGTCAATACTACATAAGTTAATAATAGTCACAACACAATATTGATATGTTGTTAAATAACTTTATATTATGTAAGAAATTTCTTACACAAATTATTAATAATTCACTAGTCAAAAATTGGTGACTTTTGTTTTAAACGTAAATATAAATATCAATGATAATCAAAGTATATCATTAAATACATTTATAGGTAAAATTTCTCACATAAATTTGTTATTCATAAAATCAACATTCATTAACCTAGTTTTTAATATACCACCACCAACACCAACAATAATAATAAATTATGTCTCTATTATAATTCATAATTTATTTTAATCATTACTAAGATAAAACCTATTTATTTTAAGTCATAAAATATTTTCTCTTGTCCACTATCAAGTGGTGCCAACTTCCAAAAATAAAACATCATACTAAAAAAAACTTGACTTACTATGGTAACTCAACCTAGACACATTAGTTAACATAATTTCAATTAAACGAAATTCCAAGATAATAATAGCAACAAACATTGATTTTTAATGTCTTAAAATAACTTGAATAATAATATGTAAAAAAATCTTCTACAATCTATTTTTAGTGATATAATCATTGATCAACTTAACTTTTACTAGAAAATATAAATAAATTATATTTTTATTCTAACGTATAATTGTTTTTTATCGTTAAAATAATAAACTTAGCATAGTAACACTTAATATATAATAGTTTTTCTTGTCACTTGTAATGTTGCCAACCTTCTAATATATTACAACATGATACTCAACACATACACTATTACTTGCTATGCCGAGAATTAAAATTGTTATAGTAAGAAACACATTTGTATTATGTCATTAAATAGTTTTTAAATGGGTCATTCTAAAATTGTGCCAACCTTCTACTAGTATAAGAACTCAACACCAACAATGTACTAGTTACCGTATCAAATTATAATTCAATTGTTTAATCATAGTAACATATACAATATTAATGTCATTACATAAACTTAATCAACTTACCATTAATACCAACTATAGATAATATTAATAGAAATTATGTAAGGAATCAATGTCTAAGAATTTCATCATTTTAAAAGAATAAAAGTATGAGACTTTCATCATTTTGATTTGTTACAGAGGATTAGAAATGTGTAATCTAGTTGTTAATATAGTCCCTCTCCCCTCATGTTGTAAATGGTGCTAGCTCAATGGAAGAGCACTTGCATTACAAGCATGATGATGGTGGTTCGATTCCTCCGTGCCCTAACATAAATTAATAGATGATATAAAATATTAATGATAATATAAAAATGGTAATATATCTATATTTTCAATATAAATATGCTCTTTTCAATTAAACACATTGTTCAAATCCTTCATAAATAAATAATGAACACTTAATAATTAGTTCAATTGGTTTTCCCCCTTTCTTCTTGGATATGAAAAAAATCAAACTGTACTGCACTAATGCTATTCTAATTCATAATTGATTTTGATTGTTAAAATAATTAATATTAATAAATAAGGGAGGCTTTACTAACATCAATATCATTAAATAAATTTATAGGTAAGAAATTTCTCACTTTAATCTATTATTCATAAAGTAAACATTCATCAACTTAGTTTTTAATACACTACCACTACCAACAACAACAATAATAAATTATGTTGCTATTTTAATTCATAATTTACTTTAATTTTTACAAGGGTAAAACTTAGACTTTAAAGTCATAAAATATTTTCTGATTTTTATTATAAGTGGTGCAAACTTCCAAAAATAAAACAACATACTCAACATAGACAAAAATAATTACTATGACAATGTTTATAATTGTTGTAGTAACAAATACAATGTTGGTATTATGTCATAAAATAATTTAATCAACTTAACATCTAATACAAACTATAAATAATAATAATAGAAATTATGTAAGGATTCAAAGGCTATGACTTTCCTCATTTTGAAAGAACTCAATCTAGTGGAAGTTCTAAATTCTAGATCTAACCCATCTAGTTCTAATTGAGATGTAATATTCCTTTTGAATGGTTGAATACTAAATTTTTACTTGAAATAAATCAAAAAATATTAATTGAGAAATTAGTTCATTGGATTAATTCTTCCAAATTTATTGGAATAGTTCTTTGAGTTGATTTTTCTAGATTTAATAGAATATGTATTTAGAGATTTACAAAAAAACTCAATGCGGATGAAGTCCTTGTAATAGAATATTTCCAAATTTAATGAAATATGTGTTTTAGAAGGCAAACCCATGGAAAATTTCTTTAACATATCTACTTTAAACCTATAAATCTATTGAAAATACGTAGATGTAATTAGCTACTATGTTCATGGCGAATGAACGATAAAAAGCCCACATTTAGAGTGAATTTATGTAACTACACAAAATTGATGAGAAAACTACAAATCACCTCAAAAAAATCATATTCATAGTGTTCTAAGCTCTGCAAAATGATGGAATAGCCTACCCATCAGGAAAATAGACTCCATGGGTACAATTTCATGAGTTTTTGAGTTGGTTAACGTAAAACCAACACATTCTAAACTTTGAAATTGAACTAATATTGAATCATAGACGCCTAGCCCTAGGAATTCCAAATGTTATGGATTTTTTTTCTTTGATTTTTTATTATTATAAAATCCCTAGATTAGAAAGAAACTTGAACCTAACACAGTAATTTCCAAATTGTAGTGACAACAGAGATTTGTTAGAAGTTAATTTGTGCTAGTTTGAATATTTTGGTTGTCAAAGTATAAGAAAAGCAACAATTAAAAGATTAAATGTTGGAAAGGTCATTGAAAAGGACACACAAATGTTTAGGTCGGCCATATTTATAAAAGATTTATTGTAAGATAATCGAATGGTGTTAAAATTGAATCATAATTAGCTTTTAAGCGGCAGATAGAGGGAGGCTCCTCATAGGCCGTCGACAGATGATGAAAACCGGAGGAGAACCGTCCCTTTAATAAGACCTTCGATGTAATAACGCCTTCGGCATAATTATGAATGAACTAGATCATTACCTTTTTCAAAATATTTTTAAGAAATGAGTTGATTTAAAATAATTCATTTTATATCAATTGATTTTATTTCAAAAAACATTATATCCTACCTTTTAGGAACACTAATAATTTAGTTCAACAAATATTAATTGATTTTCAAGATACTAAATCTCATTGAAGAACAGTCTCAAAATTTAGGACTTTTTATCTTAGTTATGTAGATATGTATTTATTTTGAAAACTGTAATGCTCTGCTTGCTGCGCAGAGCACTAGGTCCTAGTATGTAGCAGAAAATGACATGAATTTTTATTCTGATTTCAGGATTCATTTATTCATGCAATAACGAGAGGGTTACACCGAAAAATACTTGGAATTAAGCTAAAGATAGTCCCTGAATCCTGCTCCTATAGCCTTGCCTCTCCCTATTCTGAGCCTCGTCTGAGCCTTGATTCCAATCTGGACGATCCACCCTGCCGACCAGCGTTGAACCTGCTGGCCCTAGGAAACCGACGGGTTTCCTAGCCCCCGATCCCATGTGCCGATAAACCCAATAGCAACTTACTTATTTGATGAGTGTAATTCCTTCTCTGGAGTTAACCCCCTCCTCCAGTTTTCTTCCCTTCTCTTCCAGCACCTTCTTTCCTCCCTTCTTCTAGAAAAATTCCCTTCCCCAAAATACTCTGCAAAAATCCGCTTCTTCAACCATTCGACCCCCCTCCTTATACCTCCTTCCCCTTCCTTCTTCCACCGCCTTCTTCATAAAAATAATAAGTATTAATTAGTTCTTTTCTTGGGTAGTCCAACCCGTTCAATTTATTTAAGACATTTGTTTACACTTAAATAGATTTTCTTGATTTGTACAATTCTTCACCCCCGATGAGGTGGTGGGAAATTACTACATGCTTATCCTATGGAATTCAACGTGTTAATTTTAAAACATACCCAACTGTCATAAAATTACCCAATATTGTTTATTTGATGTTTTATGCTAATGGTAAAATGGTAATAATAATATTGTAATTTAGTATATGTTATTAATAACTTAATAATAAACACTCATAATATATAATAATAATAATAGATCATGACAACAAAATAATAATAATAATTATTAATCAAAAAATAATTAATTGCAGTATTATTATTAATTGATTGAAATGATAACATCGACATGTTTATGTTTATTGTTAAGTCCCCCCCCGCACATTGATTTTTAATAAATAAGGTACATTTACAGGTTTAAATAAATCACAATTACTTAGTTAACCCATCCAACTATTTAATGTTTTTCAATTAATATTTCATACTAGCGTGCATGTGTGAGCTGTGCATGCATGGCTGGTACATGCACAGTCTTCACATGTACTAGAGCAAAAACCCCTAAATTTTAGCTGATACAAATAATATTTCATGCAACAAGACCAATATACAGATATATTATGATTTCTTTTGACATTCAGAGTTATTTAACAGTTATGTTCTTATTAATCAGTCAGTTAAGATTGGTACCTACCATCACTAATCTCGTATCGTAAATGTTCAACTCTCAACAATAATAACTAATATGTCAAACCATCCTAACCTACATCCGCATCCTCCCTATCCTTCCTCTGCTAGTACAAAGTGGATGCCAGCTATACTGACCTTACCACACAGAACCTGAGAGTGGTAGCATCGGCTAACTAGCGGACCTAGCCTCTCCTAGCAGGCATCCGACCATCGTCATCATAACAACTTGGGGAGGGTGTCTCAGCACTGCCCTCCCACGACCTCGGGTATCAAAGTGACATAGGGTGGGAAATGCATCCATCCCTCTCAACATACTGGGTATATACTCCATCAAACCATACTACATTGGTATCAAGTTTATTGGTATGTGTCATCATACCATCACTTGGCAATTAAGGCTCTCTTCAAGATATGTATTGAGTCATACTTTGCATCACACACTTGGCTATCACATAGCCCCTCTACCCTGCAGGTTAGCACTATGAAAACATGCATTCATAACAATATTAAATCAATAGTTGGTCCACATTATCAACATTATTTCCTTTCATCACATAAAATCATAAAATTAATCACATCATGGATGGGTTCCCATGTACCACATCGTACATTTCACCTCATATCAAGGATTACAATCAACTATATGTTTTTGTTATGAAATAAATTAATGAATCTGATGACGACTACCGCATGATAATCGCATAAGCTCAATAATTTCATATAAATGATAATCATCATAACATCATAATCAAAACATATACATAGGCATGTTAATCGTCGTAACATCATGATCAAAGCATAATATAAGCATGATAACATCATAATATCATAATTAGAGCATAATCCTGATAACATCATAACATCAGTAAATAATCACATATAACATGCCAAAATATAGTTTATGAAGTATAGTTGAGTCCACAGATAATAAGTAAATACAGTGTAATAAGTCTGAGTGATAAAAATGCCGGAGTCAAAATATGGGGCATTACATACACCCACCCTTCAAGAAACTTCGTCCCAAAGTTATGGTCAAAATAGTGAGGGAAAATCTCAACGCATAGTCTCTGTGTCCTCCCAGGTAGCAGATCCTGGGCTATACTTGTCCAACTTGACCTTAACTTGGTCCATGTGTTGACTACGGAGCTGTCGAACTCTATGATCCAGTATACGTAATGGTTCGGCCATGAATTTTCCCTCGTCCGAGACCTGCAAGTCCTTCCAATGAATCTTGTGAGACTCATCGGCTATGTAATGTCGCAATACTGAAACATGAAATACATTATGAGTCCTATACAAGTTGGGTGGCAGTGCAAGACGATAAGATACCGGTCCGATTCTTTCAAGAATATCGAATGGACCTATAAAGCGAGGTGACAACTAGGTCCCATTTCCAAACCGAATGGTACTTTTATTCAGTTGGATTCGTATAAATACGCGATCCCCTACCTCGTAACTTCTATAAGTTCTGTGTGCATCAGCATAACTCTTTTGTCTATCCTATGCTTCTTTAAGCCGCTTCCTGATCTGTACCACTTGCTCTTCCATCTCCTAAAGAAACTCAAGCCCGAATAAAACATGATCCTCCAACCTGTCCCAACTGAGTGGAGTCCTGCAAGGTCTCCCATACAATGCTTGGTATGGAGGCATACCAATGGAGCTGTGATGACTGTTGTTATATGCAAAATCCACTAGAGGAAGATATTTCTCCCACTGTGTCTGTTGATCCATAACATACATCCTAAGCATGTCCTCCATCACCTGATTCACCCTCTTTGTTTTCCCATCTGTCTCAGGATGATAAGCTGAGCTTAAGTTCAGCTGGGTCCCTAATGTTGACTGCATGCTTGTCTAAAATCTGGAGGTAAACTTAGGGTCTCGGTCAGAAATTATCTTCTTTGGAACTCCATGAAGGCGTACAATTTCATTTATGAATACCAGTACTACATCCGTCACATCATAAGTGTCTCTCACTGGAATGAAGTGGGCACTTTTGGTCAGTTTGTTGACCACCACGAGTATAACATTATGTCTCGAGGATGTGAGGGGAAATCCCATAATGAAGTCCATGGAAATGACTTCCCATTTAGTCTCAAGAATATCATGAGGCTGTAAGAGACGAGCTAGGTGTCGATGATCTGCCTTGACTTGCTGACATTCTAGGCATTTTGAAACAAAATCCACTACATCACTCTTCATACCGGCCCAGAAGAAGAGCTTCTTCATGTCTGCATACATCTTCTTCACTCCAAGGTGAGCACAATAATGTGCCCTATGGGCCTCTCTAAGGATTGCTTCCCTGACATCACCTTCTTTAAGGATATACATCCTCCCTTGATACCACAGCAACCCATATTCCTCAATATGGTACCCATAATACTTCGACTCACACTTCTTCCCACTCTGAATATCTGAGGTTACCTTTATATACCAACCATCTCCCAAGAGTTGTTCAAGCACTTTCTCCTTCAAATCCACTCTCAAGGGGATTAAGGAGAAAATCCTTGGCCTCCGTCTTAGAGAGGATGCCACCACATTCTCCTTTCCTTTGATATATGAGATACCAAAGTCATACTCACTCATGAACTCACTCCATCGTCGCTGCCTCGCATTTAGATCCCTTTGTGTAAAAATATACTGCAAACTCTGATGATCTGTCTTAAGTGTGAAACTTCTGTCAACTAGGTAGTGTCTCCATAATTTTAGTGCCAGCATTACTGCTGCCAATTCTAGATCATGTGTGGCATATTGCTCCTCATGAGGCTTCAACTTACGAGATGCATAAGCTATTACCCCACCTTCCTGCATTAGAACTGCTCCTAACCCTTGCTTCGAGGCATCTGTACATACCATGAATTCTTTATCCATGTCTGGTACCCGTAAGATTGGTGCACTCGTCAACAATCTCTTTAATTCAACAAAAGAGGCATCACATTCATTGGTCCACTCATATTGGATTCCCTTCCACTGCAAGGTGGTGATGGGTTTTGCAATCTTGGAGAATCCTTCCACAAATCTTCGGTAATACCCTGCTAATCCCATGAAGCTACACACCTTATGTGCATTCTTCGGAATTGGCCAATCCTCGAT
Source organism: Pseudotsuga menziesii (assembly GCA_001517045.1). Classification (NCBI taxonomy): domain Eukaryota; kingdom Viridiplantae; phylum Streptophyta; class Pinopsida; order Pinales; family Pinaceae; genus Pseudotsuga; species Pseudotsuga menziesii. The sequence goes on from LPNX010850564.1 coordinate 218,407, forward strand.
GGCCTTCACCTTTTCTAGGTCCACTGAGATCCCTTCTCCTAAGATGATATGCCCTAAGTAGTGAATATCCTTTTGGAAGAAATAACACTTTGACAATTTATCAACTAGTTTATGTTCCCTTAAGCAAGTTAAGACTAACCGCAAGTGCTCCTCGTACTCCTTCTCGTTCTTAGAATATATAAGAATGTCATCTAAGAATACCTGAACAAAGTGGTCCAAGTAATTCTGAAAGACACTATTCATGAGGCTCATGAATACTGCTGGAGCATTGGTCAAACCAAATGGTACTACTACGAACTCATAATGCCCAAATCGAGTTCAAAAAGCAGTCTTAGAAATGTCATTTTCTTTAATCCTGAGCTGGTGATACCCCGACCACAAATCAATCTTAGAGAAGACCGATGTGCCTTTCATCTAATCAAATAGGTCATCAATTCTTGGTATAGGATACCTGTTCTTCACTGTGGCTTTGTTCAAATCCCTATAATCTATGCACATTCGCAAAGATCCATCCTTCTTCTTAACAAAGATCACTGGTGCTCCCCATGGTGAGATACTAGGTCTAATTAGTCCCAAGTCTAGCAACTCTTTTAATTGGATCTGTAACTCTCGAAGCTCAGGGTTTGTCATTCTATAAGGAGTCTTTGAGATCGGCTCCGCACCGGGTTTCAGTTTGATCGTGAAATCAAGCCCTCGTTTTGGAGGTAGTTGTAGAAGTTCTTCTGGAAAGACATCCTTGAACTCAGATAATACTGGGTAACAATTCAAGGAAGGTCCTTTACTATTGCTCACCGTCTCAACTACAAACAACTGACATCCTTGTCATAAACACCTTTTAGCTTTCATTGCAGAGATGAAATGGAGGGATATTTTCCTCTTTCGACCCTGTATTTGAATTACTCGACCCTCATCATCAAGGAAGAAGACTTTCTTTGCATAGCAATCCATGCCGACAATGAGGTCATAGGTGCCAAAATTGGTGACACAAGTGTCCATCTTATTGGTGCATACTCCTAAGTCAACTTGACACCCCCTTACCTTAAGACCTACTTCCTGTTTAACCCCTGAAGCCATCTCGATTGATTCAAAATCATCATGCTCGCAGGATTCCAACCCACATTTATCTAATGCATATGGTGAAATAAAACTATCTGTTGCACCAGGATCAAATAAAATTTTAAGTTTGACATTGTTTACTTTACTAGTGGATTCTACGATGGTGGAATGATGTTCTTCTTGGTGGTTGTGAATAGCTGCATGAATCCGATGAGTGTTATCAGAATTTCCCATGGATGCTTTTCATTCCTTCTGCCTGCTGCTGGTCTTCCCCTTGGGACAATCCCACTGAAAATGAGAACCTCCACATCCCCAACAAGAGACATTAGGTGGTGCTTGCATGTTTTTGGGAGGAGTCCTCTTGGATGTGTTCCTTCCCCGAGATCCTCTAAAACCTCCCGATCCTCTATAGTATTTTCCTTGTGTTCATCCTTGGTTCCCATGGTTTGTTGACGAAGCCTGCAATACTGAGTTAACAGAAGTATTACCTCTCGGGGTGAACCTGTTACCATAAGGAGGAGGTTTGGATTGTCCTCCTCTGAATTATGGTCGTGGGGCCTTCCCTATAACATACTGATTGGATCCTATCAACTTTCTTCCTCCCTTTGCATCTGACATATCCTCAGCATAGAGAGCATACTCAACTTCCATGGCAACTGAAGATGGCTTCCACATCCGTACTGCAACCCTAATCTTGTAGTTGAGTCCATACACAAATTGCTCCACCTGTCGATCATTCGAGTCCAAGTATGGGACATACTTTACCAGTTCCATTAATATAGCTTCATACTCTTCCACTTTCATGTTTCCCTGTACCAAAGCATGAAAGGAACCCTCCTATTTTTCCCTATAATAAGTCGGAAGATACTTCATGTTGAACCTCTCCTCGAATAACTCCCATGAAACAGACAAACGAGTAAGATGCAATTGTTTCTCGAGGTTTTACCACCAATTTATGGCATCAACCTTTAGTTGGAAGATGGCCATTCTAGCCTTGGAAATTGAGGTATACTCATTTAGTGTGAAGCACCTCTTCATACCCTCGAGCCACGCTTCGGCATGCTTACCCAGTCGTCCTCCTGAGACCTCAGGAATTTTGATCTTCTGCAGCTCTCTAGAAATATCCTGAAGGGGTTCTTGCCTTGGGCCATGTGCCCTATCAAAGTTTTCTCGACTCACCTGTGTGGTTTATACCTCTACGATCCTCTCCGACTTCTTGTTTAGTGTGGCCATGATGGTTTCCAAGGATCTCAGTATCACCCCCATCTCAGGACTGGAGGTTGTCCTTGGCGGTGTCGGTGGTGAGGTCTATGGTGGCGGTGAGGGTGGTTGACCTCTACCTCGACCTCGACCTCTGCGTGTTTGAACCATGATAATTCCTGGCATATTCAACAACATTATGCCATTATTATCTCAATCTAATAATTGCAGAGATAAAATTTAGTTATGCAATGCTTATATTTATGCATAGAGACAAATTGTCAATATTTGCGTAAAACTTGCATAGTCACTTTCATTAAACGATTTCATCTTGGGGTTTAATCTGTGCCTTAACGTTCAACTCATAATGCTAGTCTCAACAGTGTCTTGTTTTTCTTATTTTACATCCATCTCGCCTCTCCGACTATCAGTCAAAGTCTTGGTAATGCCTTAAGTTTGATACTTGAATTTCCAATAACATAGACTAACTAACGTTACCATATCTTATTCCATATAATGTTACCAACCACTAACGTTACCAACCACTTAGTTTTGTAAAGGTAAGTGAATTTTGTTTACAAATAAAGTGGTGATAGGCACAACCAACCACTTAGCTTTGTAAAGGTAAGTGAATGTTGGTTACAAATAAAGTGGTGATAGGCTAAAATGGGTTGTTAAACAAAGGCTAAAATGTACTTAGTTTTGTAAAGATAGCTGGCTGTTTAAACAAAGGCTACAACCTAAAATGTGATGTACACTTGGTTGGGTTAATGTTGTTCAATGCCGATAAGTTCCTATAGGCATAGTTATGATGGACGCTAATCCTTAGTGGAGAGAAAAAAAATAAATTTAAAGCTTACACGCATGAACACATGATTGGTAGATAGTTAAGATGAATGCTAATCCTTTAGAAATATGAGTGGAACAAAAGCCGACACCTATGAGCACAGGAATGGTGTGCTTGCGGGAGCGTGTGACATGTTAGATGGTTCTCGCGGTTCATCTAACTGACCTGGCCAAGTAGGTGGTAATTTACAGCCAGACAACCTGTAGTGGAGTAAATTAATGCATACAGTTTCCAAAACTACGTGGCATTATAAAATCATTCCTCCACCTCCCTCAACCCGCACTATAGTACAGCCATTTCTCAGATATCAGAGAAGGGTGGTAAAACAACTCCCTAGAAGAAGGAAACATGTGTCTCTCTTACGACGATGATTGATGTGCTCCAATAATCATTTCTTTAAAAAAAAATTATTTATCTATAATGGGAACAATGTTAAGATGAACTGAAATATGGATCATTTCATTTCAAAATTTATTTATTGATAATAATGGGGGACGGCGTGAGACCCTAGTAAAAATCTGTGCTATGTGGCTTAGGAATATGGCAGCTTAGTTAAAACTATGCCATGTGGCTTAGAAATAAGGTAGCTTAATAAATACGTAGTGCTCTTTCATAGGAGTAATTTAAAATATAAATTTACGTAAAATTATATCCACCTTCCAGAAGGCTGCCCTACCTTACTCACGCGAAGGTATGGTGCATGTAAGCCACGTGGGCACATGCATGAGGCTCCCCCTGCATGAAGCTCACGTGCCGGTAATCCACGAGTCCTTAGCTAAATAAGGATGGATTTTAAAAAGGTGATACTCCTTCCACGCCCGCGTGCCAATATCTCATTTTTTTTTTACAATCGTTTCTAGATGGAGGAGCTCTGCAACCTGCAACTCGAGGTGAGTTCCATGGTAAGGGTTTGGCTTATACTCAGTGAGGCAAGGCTAACGGTGGGGGGAAAGGCGAGCGCAGGCCAGGCTGGGCTGAGGTGTCGCACCGGGGAGAAGTGCATAGCCCCACTTTGAGGCCAATTTCAAAAGGGTAAACATGAATTTCGATGGCAATGAATGGCTGATATTAAAAAAAAACCTGTCCATGTTATAGAGATATATGGCTGTAGAGAGGAAAACCTGAATTTTTAAGGCACCGGTCATTGCAATTTGCAAGTCCTTAACCGACTGGCCCCATTGCAAGTCTCTTTCTTAGGATTTTAATTGAAGGTCGAGACAGGGCAGAGGGAGTCAACCGTAGAGTCAAGAGCCATACGGTGGTGGAGCAGAGAGGGAAAACCTGAATTTTTATTGCACATTTTTATACACAAACGGAATGCACACGCCGAAGAGGGAAAGGAATGCACAGGTCGCCAAGAAGTAAATAATCCGTCCGTGAATAATTAAAGGCACCCGTATGTCAGCGGCCGTTAATCATGGGAATACATTGAATTTGAATTATCTGCTAATGTAGTATGTGGGTTTTTTGATGACTGATAAGCAGGAGACTGGTGGACGAGTCCATTAACAATGGAAAACTGGAACAATGGCTTCATTGAGATGTAGGATATGTCAGTCCCTTCACATGAAAAACCCAAATAAAAATTATTTTGGAACTGCCAAAGGGTAATTTAGTTGAACATACAATTTTATCAGTAGTTATCGATGCATAAGCCCATAATAGAAACATCCTTTTGCTTTCATAGATACATGCTGTTGTTACTGATTTAGACTTCTCGATTTGTGCAGGTTAGCATATTTACACAAAGGGTCGGAGCCCAAGGTTGTTCATAGAGATATAAATCGAGCAGCTTTGCTTTCTCCTTGATAAGCAAAAATGGAATGCCAAGCTTTTAGACTTTGGACTGGCCAAGCTCCTTGGATCTGAGAAAAGCTATGTCACAACCCGTGTCTTGGGAACTTTTGGGTAAATACTGATTTCTGTCGTGCTATCTGGTTTTAAGGCATAGTCTTCGGTATCGTGCTTCAAGAATGCAAACACTTTTGCATGATTGTTTTTTTTTCAATTTTTTGGATAACTAGCCTACAAACCAAGGAAAATCTATTCTTTGGTATCGAGCCACAAAATGCAAACACTTTTGCATGATTGTTTTTAATTTTCTTGATTACTAGCCTACAAACCAAAGAATCACTTTTAGTCACATTAATTTTCTTGGGTATTCCTGATCTCTGCTATTAGTCATATTATTTGCAGTGGTTGATGGTATTTTAACAATTCACATTTGCGCGAAGTTTTTTTTTTTCATTTGCATGATTCTTTTTACTTTCTTCTGGATTACTGGCCTACAAACCAAAAACTAACGAAAAACATTATAGTTTTGGTGCATAAAAGAATCACTTTCACTCAATTTTTTTTTCTTCATTTTATTATGCGGTTAGACGATAGAATCTATGGGATTGGGAAGATGAGATATTGGGTATTCCTGATCTCTGCTATTAGTCATGTTGTTAGCAATGGTTGATGGTGTTTAAATAATTCACATTTACGTGAAGTTTTTTTTTTTAATTTTTTAATTTTGCTGGATTGCTAGTCTATAAACCGAATAAAACCATTAGCATTGGTGTAGGAAAGAGTCACATTTATGTAATTTTTCCCTTTTACTATACTGCTTGACCATATCAACGTATGTAGTTCCCTTTTGTTTTGTTTTTGCAGGTAAATTTTTTTTTTTGATTCAGGTTATGAAAGAAGAGGGTTCTGCACAGAAGAGAATGCTGGGTATTCTACTAGCATTCAGCTTATGGTCTTTAGGATAATTTTGTCCTCAAAATATTCACTCATTCTGTGTGTTGTAACTTAGAACCTCTTTCTACTTGTGTAATAAATCTTTGATTTACAGAAACCCTATACACCAATTTATTTATTTTATAGTGTGTAAAATTTTAGTTTTGATTTATCTTCCATATAATGTTTATATTTTTTTCCTAGAGGGCCCCTTTAGGTTCCAGTTTTAGAACCTAGGGCTCTGATACCATTTTGTAATGATCCGCTTGCCGCGTAGAGCACTAGGTCCTAGTATGTAGTAGCAAAATGACATGAATTTTTATTCTGATTTCAGGATTCATTTATTTATGCAATAACAAGAGGGTTACACCAAAAAATACCTGGACTTAAGCTGAAGATAGTCCTTGAATCCTGCTCCTGTAGCCTTATCTGAGCCTTGATGCCAATCCAGATGATCCACCATGCCGACCAGCATTGAACCTGTTGGCCCTAGGAAACCGATGGGTTTCCTAGCCCCCAAGCCCACGTGCCGATAAACCTAATAGCAACTTCCTTGTTTGATGAGTGTAATTCCTCCTCTGGAGTTAACCCCCTCCTCTAGTTTTCTTCCCTTCTCTTCCAGCACCTTCTTTCCTCCCTTCTTCTGGAAAAATTCTCTTCCCCAAAATACACTGCAAAAACCCCCCTCCTTATACCTCCTTCCCCTTCCTTCTTCCACCGCCTCTTCTCTTCCACCGCCTCCTTCATAAAAATAATAAGTATTAATTAGTTCTTTTCTTGGGTAGTCTAAACCGTTCAGTTTATTTAAGACATTTGTTTACACGTAAATAGATTTTCTTGATTTGTACAATTCTTCACCCCCGATGAGGTGGTGGGAAATTACTACATGCTTACCCTATGGAATTCAACGTGTGAATTTTAAAACATACCCAACTGTCAAAAAATTACCCAATATTGTTTGTTTGATTTTTTATGCTAATGGTAAAATGGTAATAATAATATTGTAATTTAGTATATGTTATTAATAACTTAATAATAAGTACTTAATAATAAACGCTAATAATATATAATAATAATAATGGATCATGAAAACAAAATAATAATTATTATTATTAATCAATAAATAATTAATTGCAGTATTATTATTAATTGATTGAAATGATAACATCGACATGTTTATGTTTATTGTTAAGTCCCCCCCCCCGCACATTGATTTTTAATAAATAAGGTACATTTACAGGTTTAAATAAATCACAATTACTTAGTTAACCCATCCAACGATTTAATGTTTTTCAATTAATATTTCATACTAGTGTGCATGTGTGAGGTGTGCATGCATGGCCAGTACATGCACAGGCTGCACATGTACCATAGAAAAAACCCCTAAATTCTAGCTGATACAAATAATATTTCACGCAACAAGACCAATATACAGATATAATATGATTTCTTTTGACATTCAAAGTTATTTAACAGTTATGTTCTTATTAATCAGTCAGTTAAGATTGGTACCTACCATCACTAACCTGGTATCGTAAATGTCCAACTCTCAACAATAATAACTAATATGTCAAACCATCCTAACCTACGTCTGCATCCTCCCTATCCTTCCTCTGCTAGTACAAAGTGGATGCCAGCTGTACTGACCTTCCCACAAAGAACCTGAGAATGGTATCGTCGGCTAACTAGCGGACCTAGCCTCTCCTAGCAGGCATCCGACCATCGTCATCACAACAACTTGGGCAGCGTGTCTCAGCACTGCCCTCCCACGACCTCAGGTATCAAAGTGACATAGGGTGGGAAATGCATCCATCCCTCTCAACATACTGGGTATATACTCCATCAAAACATACTGCGTTGCTATCGATTTTATTGGTACGTATCATCGTACCATCACTTGGCAATTAAGGCTCTCTTCAAGATATGTATTGAGTCATACTTTGCATCACACACTTGGCTATCACATAGCCCTTGTACCCTGTAGGTTAGCACTATGAAAACATGCATTCATAACAATATTAAATCAATATCTAGTCCACATTATCAACATTATTTCCTTTCATCACATAAAATCATAAAATTAATCACATCATGGATGGGTGCCCATGTACCACATCATACATTTCACCTCATATCAAGGATTACAATAAACTATATATTTTTGTTATGAAATAAATAAATGAATATGATGACGACTACTGCATGATAATTGCATAAGCTCAATAATTTCATATAAATGATAATCATCATAACATCATAATTAAAGCATCTACATAGGCATGCTAATCGTCGTAACATCATGATCAAAGCATAATATAAGCATGATATCATCATAATATCATAATTAGAGCATAATCCTGATAACATCATAACATCAGTAAATAATCACATATAACATGCCAAAATATAGTTTATGAAGTATAGTTGAGTCCACAGATAATAAGTAAATACAGTGTAATAAGTCTGAGTGATAAATATGCCGGAGTCAAAATATGGGGCATTACAAAAACCAAATTAACCTAAGTGTAACAAGTGTATAGTAGAGATTCATTTTATGGTAGTCTTATTTTTACGTCGATAGGTGTATATATCTTATAATTTTGGGGTGGACTACCATCTATTCCTTTTCATCTATCGATGAGAATGATACAAGTGTATTGTCAATATTGATTCTATGGGCATCGTCCAAGATTAAACTAGAATGAGACAAGTATACTGTCTAGATTAATTCTATGGGCGTCGTCCAAAATTAATAATTAGTAATTTCAAAAAAATAAAAAATAGCTTAATTAACAAGTGATAAGCACAGTTAGTGATAGTTGTAAAAATTAAAATTAATCTTCAACTATTTGATTATTAAATACAACTACGAGCTTAACTCCATCGATTATTAGATACAACTATTAGCTTAACTCCAATGATTCTAGAACTATTAGCTTAACTTCAACTCTAATCACAGTTATATTGGATAACTATTAGCTTAACTATTAGATACAACTATTATCTTAACTCCAATTATTCTACAACTATTAGCTTAACTTCAAATCTAATCACTTAAGGCTTAGTCCAACTACATTTCTCATCTAGGATTCTAGCTAATGTGCAGTGATGTAAGAGTCGAACTCCTAATAAACTCCTCCAAACTCCTAATAAACTCCTTCATCTAGTATTTGGGCATCTAGCTAATAAGATAATATACATTTGGTATTACATGTTTAGGTTTCCCATATAGATATAATTAGGTTTTTTATTCTTTTTAAAGGAGGTTAGTCTAACTCATAATTAACAATTTCAAAAAAAAGAAAATAGCTTAGTTAACATGTGATAAGTACAATTCGTGATAGTTGGAAAAACAAACTTGAGCTTCAACTATTTGATTATTAGATACAACTATTCGATTATTAGATACAACTATTCAATTATTAGCTTAAATACATTCATGCTACAACTATTAGCTTAAATTCAACTCCAATCATGAATTTTACTTGAATTGAAATTTCCAATATATTAACTTTAAAATTAACTATGAGATACAACTTTTAGCTCAACTCCAATGATTCTACAATTATTAGTTTAACTTCAACTCTAATTAGGGCTATATTGGATAAATACTAGATTAACTTCAATGATTCTACAGCTATTAGCTTGACTTCAATTCTAATCGGGGTTATATTGGATAACTATTAGATAACTATTAGATTATTCCAATAGTGATACAACTATTAAATTAAATTTAGATGAACTCCATCTCTTAGAATGATAAGTTGACCTTGATTGTAGTGAAACCATGAACCAAGAACAATCACTTAGGTAATGTGCAACTTATGCGACAGTTGAGCTCCATTTGGCAGTTGGTAGTTGAGTTAATGTGGATAAGGCTTAGTGTAAGCTTTATATTAACTTTTAAATTAACAATTATATACAACTAGTAGCTTAACTGCAATGATGATACAACTATGAGACTAACCTCAACTATGAGATTAACAACCATAAATTAAGTGATCGTTATATTATCTTAACTATTAGATACAAGTAATTGACACATTCTTTAGTAAAAAGAACATTATCAATATGTCAAATATATACCTCTTGGCGTATTTCAAACATATTAATCTTAGTAATATGGTTGTTGCTAGTGATATTAATAATCACCTTCTGTTTTTTTTCTTTATTAATATTTGTTTTGTGCTTATATTAACTATGATAATCTAGTATGAATAATGAATATAAAATTCTATATTCTATATTTTAGTCTTTATTTAACAATCCTTTAAATACATAATACATAGGTGAATGCAGAGTATTATCTAATAAAACCAAGACATCTCATAATTTCCATTCCATGGAAAGTACTTATTTTTTCTCGTAAAAATGCATAGGTGGATAAAGGGTATCATCTAATCAAGCAAGGAATCTCATAATGTCAATTGAAATGACTTATTTTCTCTCATAAATTATAATCCATGATTCATGAGCATGACGAGATTAATCTATGAGCTATGAGCATAGAGGATGACATTGATGGGAAGGGCAATTTATGATCTTGTGGGGATGGCGTTGATGGGAAGGGAAGAGTCCCACAATCAGAGCTCGCTCTGAAGTAAGGAAGATGTGACATGGATATTCAAGGGAACCAAATCCATCCACGAACGAATCGAAAGAAACTAGAGGATCCATCCAACCCAATTCCCACCAGAAATCCTCCTTCAAGGATGCTCAACACTCTCCATTTTGTAACAAACTTAAATAATAACAACAAACCATAATAAAATAATAAGAATAAGAATAAGAATCAACATATATATATATATATATATATATATATATATATAATTAATGTCTTTACGAAAAGACATGACTATTAATGAAAGGGTGTTCCGCCAAAATATAAATAATGGATGCTCAATTATAATTCAATCGCTTATCACTTTTATCAATTTATTCATATTATATTATCTATGGATATGTGGGTTATTTCAGAATTTATGGGTTCATTCCAAGTTAATTGATAATATCTAACTATGGATGTTATAGTGGTATCGGAGCGAAGTTACCATTCTGGCTTCTAGGGTTTCCCTAAAAAATAGGACTGTGTCCTTAAAAAGAAATAAAAGGGGTAAAAGTAAACACCCCGCCCCCGCAAAAAAAGGTAAAAGTGAAACCACATGTGGTTTCTTAATAAGTGGGTTTGGGTTTGAAATATAAAAGTGCATAAAAATTACTACTAAGAAGTAAGTGAGATTTGAACATAGGTGGGGAAGGTAACATTCATTCCTCCCAACCACCCAATCTACCATCATTTTACAAATTTTAAGGGGAAAAAAATCTAAAAGTGCATAATAATTGCCACTAAGAAGAAAGTGAGATTTGAACTTAGGTGGGAAAGATAACAATCATTCCTCTCAACCACCCAATGTACAAGAAGTATTTAGGGGAAGAAAATTAATTATTTCAACCTTAAAAAAAGGTTATTATTATTATTATTATTATAATTAATTAATAATTGTATTAAGTACAATTATTAAATTACAAGAGTTCAGAAAAAGAAGACAAAATCGAAGAAGACAAGAAGCCATTGAAATATAAAACCAACTATCGTTAAAGAACACCAAAAGTCAAGAATTATGGTGTAGTCTAAATCAGAATTGCAGTCCCAACTACAAGTAGCAATTCACAAAGTATTTGACATGACAAAGCTGGATATTTCTAAGGAATTAATGATTAAAAAGTATACCAATCAGAATCTACAAAACCAAAAAATAATGAAAGATGCAGTCGAGAATAAAGAAGAAATAAAATGAGTAAACAAAATCATCAAGGACAAATATGAAAAAATCACGCAAATTCGAACAAAAGTAAAATGCCAAGAAGCAGATAATTTCTACCTTCAAAAACAGAATGAGGAACTCCAACAAAAAGAGGATGACTCAAAAAAATAGCACAAGTTGGAAATTATTAAATTCAATAACACATTAACAAGTAGTACTGAAGAAATATATAGATTAAGAAATAATAATAAAATATTAATTACGAAGATTAAAAAATTGAAACATAGTCCCCCGAAGGAAAAATCCAATGAATACCGAATACCTTGAAGGAAGAGTTCTAGAAAATCAAGAAGAAAACCAACACTTAAAGAATCTTAATCAGGAACTAGAGAAACAAGTCGAGAAGTTAAAAGAGGACAAAAAGTTACAAGACAAAAGGTTTGAGAAGATTCAGAGTAAAAACAATCTACTAGAGAACAAAATAGTGCAAATCCAAAAAGAAGCATCCAGAATCTTCGAAAAAAAAGTCAAGTCGAGGAAGTGAAGGCAGTCCTCGCCACAGTTCGAAAGGAAGAAAAACAAACAACACATACGCCTGACAGACATCCCAATTATAATCATCATTTTGACCAATGACAGGGTCAAAATGAGCATTCACAAAAGAGTTATGTTGAAAAGAAAATAGTTTGACATACTAAGCAACAATTGAGACAACGTGTTTCCCAAAATAATATCAAAGGTCCAATAAAAATAGATCTGCGATGGAACACAACAAATATGATGCGAAAATTCTCCCAGGGAATCTGTAACTCATATCATCGTATCTCATCAAGTGTCACAAAAGATCCAGAGATGACAGTTCAAGCAAAATCAGACGTTGTTGTCAATGAAGCTTTGAGGACAAAGCTTCCCTTAAGGGGGAGGCAATGTAACAAACTTAAATAATAACAACAAACCATAATAAAATAATATTAATAATAATAAACATCAACATATATATATATATATAATGGACCCTCAATTGTAATTCAATCACTTATCACTTCTATCAATTTATTCATATTATATTATCTAAGGATATGTGGGTTATTTCAGAATTTATGGGTTCATTCTAAGGTAATTAAGAATATCCAACTATGGATGTTACACATTTCCTCTCTGCCTAGAATTTCTGAAATCATTCCTCTATTATTCTTCCATCCTCTTCTACCCAATGTATATCCTCCAAATTTACATGGGAGCCATAGAGGCATCTAGCCAAAACAATAAGGTCCTCCAGTGCAGAGCAAGCACCTTGACCTATATATGGTGTTACTGGATTCAAAGCATCTCCAACAACCGTAACGCTTCCCTTTCCCTTTTCCAATATCCTCTTCCATTCCCACGGCCATACCCATCTCGACTTCAAATCCTCTATATTCAACATGTGTGCAGAACTAGATTTTATTAACTCTCCAATGGGTTCTGGAAAATCTCTCACTGCCTCTAATGCTGCGCATCTCATGCTCTTTGAATCATGAGATACGTTGACATCTATGAAAACAATCTCAGCTCAGCTAAGCTCAGCACTATCTATTACAATATTGATGATAAAAGTAAGCAAAACCATATTTCCTGCATAATACATAAATTGAATCGATACGAATGTGGAAATGATGATAAATGAGTCAAAGTTACCTTGTGGTTCTGATTTCTTAGTTATAAACCAATAGACTTGGTTCTCTCTGCACATAATGAATCCTATGCTCACCCCTTTACCCATTATTTGTACCATATTTTTCTCTACTATTGTAGGATGGCTCTCAAGTACCGTTGCCATCCCTCTGAATGCAACACGTAGCGTGGACTTTAGGGCCTCTAAAACCATCCACTTTGCAACTACTGAATGTATGCCATCACAACCTATTACGATATGACCATCATAATGATACATGGTAACAAAATAGTGGGTATGTATCACCGTTGATACTTACATAGGAATTTGAAACCTAAATAGCTTATCAAATTTGAAGGTTTTAACAACTTTGTAACCAGTTTTGACAATTTAAAAACATAATTATGATGATGATTTTTTAAGATTTTTCTTTTTTTTACAGTATTTAACTCACAAATGAGCAATTTTCCTGTCAAATTCCTACCCTACAGACTACAACTACAAGCAATATACCTTAGCTGTGATGGGTGTTCTGTCTGCCCGCTCAAGTGTGGTGAAGGGAGAGCCCGTGTTTTTATGTATGAAAACAAGTTTAGAGTTGAATATGATACTCCCATCAGACAATTCTTTAGCCAATGTTTCCAAAAGAACGTTCATTTCTATGCACCAAGATTCCACGCACTTCATAGTTGATCCCCTGAACATGATCATCAAATATTAAATTTAAAATAACCATATTAGGCTACTGTATAATCTGTTTCCTAATTCCATACTTGAAATCAGATTATATATATATATATAATGACATATCGATTACCCTGGTGTGTGATCTTTTATGAGCTGAACATATTTTTAGACACAAGAAGACGTTGACAAGCCTTGTATCCTGCGTGACCATCACTAATATCAAAGTGAAGCTCCATGATTTTCTTCATGAGTACAGATGAAAATAAATTTGGCATGGAAACTTAAACTATGATGTAGACTCCTGAGTTTTTATATCATTTCATATTAGTAGGCATGGAAACTTTTAGGGTTTTTTCGTGTATATTTTTAAAAATATTTGTAATTTTTATATATTTTTAGAACTTATTCATATTTGTAATTATTATATTTTTAAAAATTGAGTCACTTAAATTTATAGTATAAAATTATTTTATTTTAAATATTTTTATTTTTAATTGCCACAAGCTATGCATCCATTCTAATTTGTTCAATAAGGTTGTTGGTCTTTATAGACTCATATTTAGTTTTGGCTGAGAATATGCAGTATTTTTAATGGCATCTTGTGGAGAATCCATGGTAGGTGATGGTACATTGTCAATGTTTCGAGCCATCCTTGGCTCATCCTCAAGACATAATCGATGCCTAGGAAGATCTTTGGATCTACATGTCTTATAAATACAGAATAGCCAAAGTAATTGACATCTAGGGTTTTTTAGGTTTTTCATTAATTTATTAAAACTTAAAGTTACAAAAAGCTGAATTAATATTCAAAAGGTTTTTCTTTTAATAACCTAACCAAGTTTTATTAAAAGTTATTTATTATAACAAATTATTTTCATTATTATTATTCAATTTTATGTTATTAAGGTTTATAAAATTAATTTATTATTAATTTCCAAAGTGTTTCATAATTTTTTTTATCTTATCAAGCCTTTTTAATTATGTTGTAAATTTTTTATAAAACCTAATTATGTTTTATTTAAAATTTAAAATTTATTAAAATATTTACATTATTAATTTTTTTTTATTAATTTATGATCTTATATATATATGTTTATAAATTCAATAATTATGTTTTAACATTTTTTATAAAACCTAATTATGTTTTATTTAAAAATTTTAATTTACTAAAATCTTTACATTATTGAAAAATTTTAAGTTATTAATTTATGTTCCNTTATGTTTTTAAAAAACAATTTGTTATAATATTTTATTGTCTTAAATCATAATGATGTTAAGGTATTATGCTTACTATAGGTTAGGTTTTTAAGGCTAAGATTTAATGCTTGGTTTGTTAGGTTTTTAATAATAAGAAATTTTTTTAATGAGTGTTTGGTTTTTATTTTAATTAACTTTTTAGGTTTAGGAATTAATTAGACGTTTGTTGGCTCAAATTGGTGAGGTTAGGAAAACCTAAAAATTAGGTTCTAATTAGCTAGGAGTTTTTAGGCTTAATTTGGTAGGGTTACGAAGCCATGATATGCTAATAGTAAGGCCATCATCGCTAGTTGCTCAACTCTATCTCTTCATTCATAGATTAGTGGAAGTCAACTCCACTAGTGGATCATATGCATCCATTCTAATCTACTAGATAAGGTTATTGGCCTTTATAGACTCATATATGTCACTAGTTTCTCAACTATATATCTTCATTCATATATTAGTGGCAACCACCTCCAACAATGGATCATAGTGTTTTATTAAAAAGGCCACAATAGTGTGACCTTTGCTCTAGGTATGTGAGCAATATCCATTAAAATGGAAGTGGGTGGTGTGGCTCTTCTTTACCTTCAATTTTTTTGTTTTTCTCTCTCCTCATTTATTGTATGCGAAACCTACAAACTTCGTTTCTCGTACCGTTCTTGTTTCACATTTCGTTTCTTGTTTATGGTGACATAGTGGTAGATCTAGAGTTAAGACTAGACTATTTTTAGTCACGAGTAGTCACATCAAGTTTGCAGATCATGATCATAATTATGTATATGTATGTATTTGAGATGAATCTGGTCACTTTAAATTTACTCACTTTCATTAGTTGGTTAAAAATATAGAGAACTATGAAGAAGGCTCTTCAAAAGTTACATGAGAAAGAAACTCCATAGTACTAAAGTAGGGTTTTCTCATGAAGAATTGTAACACTTGTGGCAAGTAGAGGGTGAAAGTATGTTGAAAAATGACCTCAATTAAGCTTTCTATAAGTCCTTGTTTGACCTATAAAAATCTCAATCGAGGGCTTCAGCAAGAACTCAATAGAGATATTCTAAAACCCTCTGAGCGAGCTTTCAAATCTTGATCAAGCCATTGATCCCTTTAAAAAATTTAAAACAAAAGGATGGTAAAATTTCCTTTACAATTTCAAATCTTGGTCAAGCTCCTTTGAAAGCTCTATCAAGCACCTGCAACAATTATAACTATAAAACAACAATAGATTGTGGTTTATTTCACTGCGTCTATTGCACAGAAGCTCGATCAAGGACTAGTATAGAGCAGTTATAAATATAATAGAAAAGTAATTGGTGTTTATAGATGTGGCTAAATTCATGGAAAATACAAAGAATGATATTTTGATTCGTAATCCTTTCTTATGATTAAGAACCAAAAATCAAAGGACCCTTATCCCCATTTGTCATGATTTCAATCACATTTATCACTTTAATTACTTTGCGACCCATATCTACAAGTAAAATCTAGAGGAAGTGGTGGTCCTGTTGTCTATACCTGATTTCTATTCAAGGTATTTACTAGTACCCACAAGTATTATTCTTCTTGTTGAAATTATGTTTTACTATAGTTTATTATCTTATAATTTTATGTTTAATTTTAATTTAATTGGAAGAGTTCAATCCAATGAAGTTTTTAATTATAATAAATATTAACAAATTTATTGATTTACAAGGAAAACCAAAGAATTAATAGTAGGAATATTATCACACTAAGAATATGTACTTAGCACGAAGCCCTTTCTCAAGGATTGAACACTAGGGAGAGGACAAGCCTCACACCAATGAATGGGGTGAAAAAATTTCCCCAATGAAGTTAGAGAAAGGGATTCGTAAGGGGTGGTTTTAATTTTTGTTAGTAGTTTCCTTCAGACACGAATTTCGACACCCTAACATATTTTTAATCAAATTTATAAGAGGATCGATAGAGTTTTTAGTTTTTTTGAGTAGTTTCCTTCAAACACGAATTTCGACACTTGAAATTTTTTTAATCAAATTTCAAGAGGCTCGATCAAGATTTTGTCTAACCACGCATAAAATATCATTTGAGGTATTTCAAAAAGAACATAAAATATTGATCAAGGGTTTTACAACCTAAATTGATCTCATAACTCGATCCAAGGATTTAAAAATAGGATTTTAGCCCCTATTTTTGCAAATTTAATTTTACTGGCATTTTTTCTAGGCCTAAACCTTGTCCTGGGATGTACCGTAGGTGGTAGACTTCATACCGATGGATTCGTCAATGAATCATCTATCCATTGGAATATAATTTACGGTTTTTGGACTTCATGTGATCATTAATTTTTATTTTCTTTTTAAAATTACACTTAAAAACCATGTGCTCAACTTCGAATCAATGCAAAGAAAAATCAACAATAAAAAAGTACACAACAAAAAAAATTAAAAAAATATATACGCTCCACAACAATGCATCATCTTCAAAAGGGTATTTTTATTATTATTATTTTTGTAACCAACAAAAAAGGAATTTACATGCACACACGTGTACAAAATGCAACTACGATTTTCAATGGTCAGTTTTGAAAATTAATAAAAGATATACTTTTTCCAAAATAAATTTAAAAAAAATATGTGCCCCCTAGTACATTTTGCGTAGATTATGTTCATATACATTTTTTTTCGAGAAATTATGCTTTTATTTTACATTATTTTATGTGCATACAAACCACTTGTTATTTTTTCTTGAAATTTACAAGAACAAACATATTATTAAATGACATTTTGACATATAAAATAATAATATTATTTTAAAATATAGATATAGATGTAAAGACAACATAATTCGATACAATTTGTTTTTTTGTTGCATGTCAGAATTCAAAAAGCATATGTGAGTTTTGAGAGCTTCAATTTAATAAATGGGTAAAAAATCAAATTTTCATCATCGTTTTTGGACAAAAAGTGTTACCCATCTTCATGGATTCACCTAGTAACAACGTTGAATGATGAAAAATGTGAATAGTAAGAAAGTAAGATGATGTTAATAATGAATAACAAATAAATTGCATAGTGATCTTTCAATATTTAACCCTATATATTATGATAAATGTCATACCATGTCTGTCTTGCTTCCCAATATTAAGAGTAGATTTCTCCAATGCCAATCCTTTTTACTCATGAGTTATTAAACCCCATGCAAGTTTCATTGGAAGATGTTTGTAAGTACTTCTTTCAATTCATATAATAGGAAAAAATTTAGGGAATGATTCATTCCATAAAACTGCCATCCACATAATAGTTACATCTTACCCTTGTAGCGATGTTGGCTTCAATGAGACAATTTAAGTTTCTTATACAACGTTTATTATGATTTTCTACATCATCATTTGCCAAAAAGAAATGTATGGTATTATCAAAGAACTCTTTTTTAGTAGAATCCAAGGAAGCATATGTACGAGTCACAAGTAGTTTCTAGTCTTCTATAATTGGCATTTGATCCCTAACATTCATCAACAAATAAGAAAAACAAATGCTCTCATTACTTTGTCCATCTTGCTGAAACACAATATCAAAGGTCACAATTGTTGTGAATGAATTTCATAATTATTTTGCAATACCTTTATATGCATATATAAGTTTATCCATGATAGTTGGATATTGGTACATGATCCTCAATTTGAATTTCTTTAGTTGAGACTATCTCAATATTTCTTGGTCATTTTTTCATGGAGGTTTACACATTGAGCTTGGGCATAGATATATTTAAAATCTTTTTTTGTAAGACTATCATTTTCTTGAAGTTATGCATCTGGTACTACAAGTGTATTGGTTGAATATTGTTTTCTCTATCGATATTTTCTTTTCCATTCTAAATTTGGTTTTCTATTTTTATTGTTGTTGTTTAATTGTCATTTGTTCCAATTTTCTTTGTCGGTATACCATTTGTCAGTTAAAAATTTGTTTTACATGTTCTAGTTGTTATTTAGTTATTATTTGTTGTGGATTTCTTCGTTGATTTGTTCTTTGTCATTCTGAATTTTGTCTTCTTTTTTCTTCTTATTATTTAGTTGTCATTTGTTCTAACTTTCTTCATTGATATCTTATTTTTTGTTCAGTTTTCAGTTTTCTTCGATTTTTGCTTTCTGCAACAATCAATTGTTCTAACTTCTCTCTTTGTTTCTTAACACATTTCCATGCTTGTCTTATTACATCCTCAACACGTAAATCAATTTTTTTTATTATGAGAGGAAATGATCAATTTTATTAATATACCATGGTTTTCATTGGATCCTTATATCCAAGAAACCTTATCGACCGCCATATATCTCCTTTGATGATAGTGTGATCTCTCGATTCATCCAATATCCTCAAGAAATCCACTAATAATATGCAAAGAGAATTGTTCACTATATTAAATTAACTTATCAGTATGGTATGAAGTATTGTTTTAGTATAGAACCATTAATTGCGTTTACTAATTCAAACTAGGAAGGTGACATTAACGATCATATCTCCACTTCTAGATACATGTTTAGACATGGATCTAGACCATTGGTCTAGTGATGTAGAAAATAGAAGGTGTTCTCTCTTTTGATTACACAATCCAAGTATTGTGGCACTGTCAATGAAGGTACAAAGGCAATGTGAATTCGTCATATTCTATAAGAGCTTGGGTTCCCTATTTAGGCCTCAACTATTATCCATTGTGATAATCAAAGTACAATACAGGTTGTTGATAATTTTGTTGCTCACATCAAGATGAAGCATGTCTAAATTCATGATCCTTATTTGAGATTTTTCATGCAAGACAATGTTGTCTCACTTGTTTATTGTAGGATATATGATCAAATCATTGATATCTTTACAAATTCTTTTCTAGAATATAAGTTTGTGAAAATTTGGGATATGCTTGGGTTTCAAGTAGCTCCAAATATGGGGGGATGTTTAGAGAATGTAATCTTCTGAATCTAAAAAATTACACTATAAAATAAATGGCTAATTATATGCTCCAAGCTTAGGGACTAAGTCTTCAATTTTGGGTTGAATCCATAAATTGTGCAAATTACATAGTTGGCCATAACCTCACTACAATTTTAAAAGGTATCACACTACAAGAGGCTTAGAGTAAAACTAAACTAGTTATAAGTCACTTTCGTGTGTTTGGTAGTGAAGCATGGATTCATATTCCTAATGAAAAATAGAAAACATTGCAATCTAAAAGTGAAAAATGCATATTTGTTGGATATTGTGAATATGTTAAAGGAGATAGACTTATTCATCCCTGTTCTCATGATATAATTATTAGAAGAGATGTTAAATTTGATGAAAATATCTTACCTTCCATGCCTAATTCGATGTGCATGCCATCTGTGGTATGGTATCCATCTTCACCACTTGTGCCATCTATTCCAAACTTCCTTAATGGTGTTTGTACTTCGTCTTTTGATGATGATAGTGACTATCAAAATATACCTCTACCTACTCATTTTCCTCCATTTTCACCAACACAAATTCTTCCTCTATGGGTTTTCTCAACATGGAAAGTGGTTGTTGATGTTTCTGGTCATTCGAAATATTAGCACCAAACACGTTCTCAGTTTTAGTGAACCACTTCTCTTTTGGATCAAGTTTCATAGAATCATTATCCAAAGACATTTGCAGAATATTTAGGGAATCCAAATGGGACACATATATGGATAAAGAATATCATTCCTTAATGGAAAAAGATACTTGAGATATTGTATCTCTTCTTAAAGGAACAAAACTTGTCATATATAAATTGGTCTACATAACCAAGTATGCATCTGATGAAAGTGTTGAAATATTGAAGGAAAGGTTAGTTTCCAAATGATTTTCCCAAGTCGAAGGAATTGACTATAATGAAACCTTTACCATTGTTTCCAAAATCAACTCCATATTCCTTGTTCTTTCCCTTTCCTGCCTATGTAAATGGGAGGTCCATCAAACGGATGTCAAGTCCACCTTCTTGCATGGAGATTTGCAGGAAGAAATTTACACATAACAACCTCATGGATATGTTCAGAATGTCTCTATAATTTTTTGTCACCTTAAAAATCCCTGTATGTCCTTAAGCAAGCTCCTTGATCCTGGTACAAAAAAAAAAGATAGCCTTCTCCTTGACACTGGTTTTTCTAGATTCCATTTCGACCCCAATGTTTATACCAAGAAAGTAGGAAAATGTCTCATCATCCTTATTCTTTATGTTGATGAACTTATTCTTACTAACAGTAACCATAATATTTTAAACCATTTGAAGTCCAATATTAATAATAAAATGAAATGATAAAATGACGACATTTGCATTATTTTCTTGGCATCCAAGCCTTACAAAGCAAAGAAGGAATCTTTGTTTCTCAATCTAAGTATGCTTGTGACCTTCTCTATTGCTTCCACATGGAAGATTTGGTAATGCCCCATTTTTACCCTTGTTGTAAGTATAGACTTGTTATTATGTAATTGTTTTCAATATGTAATGTATAATTCCTAGGGTCGAGCTCAAGGCCAAGACCCCACTAGTGGATAATCAATTTGTAAACACAAGTATTGTATTTTGTTTTGTAATCCATGTGCTAGCAATCCATGGGAAATGTCAAAACATATAAATATTTATATAATACAAATAAAATTTTCAAGGTTGGATATAGAGGAAACAAGAATAAGGGGTTGTGCTATCCAGTAGGATGAGGTTAGGGGGTTGTGGGATGTAACCCATTGTTTCCAAGTATCATTTTGATAACTACTATGCCATAAATGGAAAGAACCAATACATTAAATTCCTTTTTGTTGGCATTAGTTATGGGAGAAATGATGGCTGGGAGGAATCTCATGAGTTTAATAAGCAAGGAATGATCATAGGGAGAAGGGCAATGGGTGGACACTACTAATTGATTCAGGAGTAAAAAACATGTGCGTGGAAGTTCAATACTCTACTTTGGAAAAGAGGAAAACAATTGGTCATCATTCATTCATGCGTAATCTCACCCATATGAGCTATGTGTGTAGGAGAAGGGGAAACCGAGCATGCCTAGCGTAACTATGATTCCCATCTTATCGTATTTGTAGTGGTGAAACTAGCCAAAATTGTAATTGATGGAAATCCTGTGAATTGAATTCTACAACTGAGCTTAACGTAATTGGGAATTGCATACTAAGATAAATTGAAAGCTAGGATGATATTGAGATTGAATGTCTTGATAAACCCAGTGTCGAAGGATAAAATCTATAGAATTAACATCCCACACCTTTCTATGACCACCTTGAAGAGCACTGGAGGTAAGAGGACCTTGAGGGACTGTATAAGAGTGAAGTGACCCTTCTTGTGTTAGGTGTGGTAGGTATTGTGAGTGCTAGGGATAGATAAACTATTGGAGATTCCTATAACTTTGTGAATGAGTCACTAGATTAGCATTTATCTACCCTTGATTCCCTACATGATTGGTGATCCAAATTTTAGGGAGGCATATCATATAAATTCAGATGTATAAGTCATAAAATCATTAAATGGAGAGCCCATCCTCTTCCATTCATAATAAAATAATTATGGAGAGGACACTCTCTCTCATCCATGGTATTTTGTATCCCATGGTTTTTTCTGTGGTATGGCTTCAAGGCACATTGTCCATAGTATTTGGTATCCCATGGTTTTGTTCCATGGTATGTATTCAAGGCACATTATAATGATATTATATAAATGATTTATGCCTTCTCAATAAAGTAACATATTATTTTGGATCCTAACTTTCTATTATTCAATTGATTTATTATTGGGTTATTGGTTTTGAGTTCCTTTCTTAGTATAGTTTAAGAGGTGAGGCTCAAAGAACCGTCTTTCAGCCTCACCCCTCCATGTCTCCTATATACTCTATGTTTCTCTATATAGGGTATTCACATCCTAGATCTCACTGATGTTTCTTTCTCATAGCTGGTCCATTATGATATCTCTTCTCCTTCTCTCTTGACATCCAAGCCTCTGGGTCTCATCCCCCAAGATCTGTATCACTCGATAAACCTAGTAGGATACTATCTTAGCATGAATTATTGGGTTCTGGCTATGAGTGAGATTGTTTAGTCCTCTGGTGGATATCATATCCTAGCTCAGGGGTGGTATATCAGTTGAAATAATATAGGCTGGAAACAAACCTATGGTTGGGTGGAACGTTTCACTCATGTATCCATTTTCTTGAAAAAATCAATCTAAATATAAGTATTCTCTTGTGATTTGAATACCCAATGTATTGTGTATGAATGTTCAATTTAATTATGGGATGAATAGTTAATTTGTTTGGAAAGTGAGCATAATTGTATAGCTTGAAATGCTCAATAGAATGGTTGTACATAGCTGAAAATAAGTTATCTCTGTGCCTAGTTTAATTATTGTTATCTATGTGATGAAAGGATTGTTTTATGCATAAAATACACTTACAGAGATATGATATGTTTGATGTAGATGATAGTTTCATTATCATATGTTTTTAAGATCCATGCAGAGTCATAATAGTGATGGCGAAAGATTGCACACATGTCATAGTCCTGTGTTAAAATTGTCCAAGAGTATTCATTGAATCAGAAGAAGCATAGTCGGATCCCCATAGATGAAATCACCCAAATAATGAAGGTTTTTGTTGAGTTTCCATGGTAAAAAAACCGGGCCAATGCAGAGGGATGAAAGGGAAAATTCGGCTTAGTGTTATTTGTAAAATAAAATAATCATGATCATCGATTACAATGCTAATGAGTTGGTTCCAATTTTTTCTTTCTGACGTGTCGATATCAAAAATCAAAAGTCAGGAGCATACATTGTTACATTCATTTTTTGGTACTGACTTTTGAATTTTGAAATGTTGATTACGGAAATTGAAAGTTGGGATGGTCATTGTGTTTTGTTGTGTTTCTGACTCTCAAATACCAAATCCTAACTACGGAAATCAGAAGTCGTGAGTGTGTATTATTGTTTTTTTTCCCATGATGACTCCCAACCACATATATTAGAATCGACATAGTAAAATCGAGACTGGAAGGATCATGTCATAGTCTACAAGATGAATTTTAGATGGTTTATGGGTGTTTCAATTCTCGAATCACAATTGTATGGACATCAAAAAAGTAAACAGGGTAAGAAAAAGTTAGGAAATGATAATTTGACCGTCGAAATTTGTCATGTCCCCAATTAAATAATTTCCAAATAAGGCTATTCGCAAATAATATTTCACCAACCTACTAGTTCCCTAGGTTGAGATGGAGACATAAATTTTGTAATAAGAGGCTATGGGACTCAAAAGGACATTAGTTGACCATATTCACATTTAAATGGGTCACATAAATGATAAATTCTAATAAAATAAGGTGGCATGGGTTAATGAATACACTTGGAAGATTATGGAGCCTTTGGGTGAATAGATTCCACACGTATTTGGCATGATATTCATCCAAATTCGAACACATGGGTAATGTAACATTATTGGATGGTGAAGTGGTGTCAAATATGATATAATGAGTCAAGGAATTCGAATTGGTAAAGGAGTGTAACTACCATGGAAGAGGAAGATACTAGAATACAAGGTGTGCAACTTGGAAGGAGATTCTATGCACTCTATGAAAACAAATGATGGAAGATTCTATGACAAGTATGCCAAATTTAGACATGAATTCTAACATATGAAAAATATGATAGGATAGTGCTAAAAATATCCACCAAGAGGTCTATTTTTGGATTTATAGGAAACCATTCGAATTGGGAAATGAACTGGAGCATGAAGAGGAAGACAAGTGTCATGAGAGTTACTAAACCACTATGATGAGTTGGAGGAATATCATGGAGATAAATTCAACCTTATGAAGCCTCATTAAGTTAATAAAAGGATTTCATGAGGAAGCATAATATATTTTTTTTATCATTTTTTAACTATCCTTTGGAGTTTTGGATAGCTTTTGCTTGTCCATTGCACGATGAGTGTTCACTCTCCCTGCTTGCGAACCAATTTTGAGGGAGTTGGATTTCTTTCCAAGTTGGTTGATGGAGAAGGAATTTAGAACTCTAATGGGATATTAATGAAGGATTTTTCATTTCAGTTTGAAGTTCCATACATTCAAATTATCATCTATGTCCCCATTCTCTCATTCCTTCTTCTCCATTCCCCCATGCTCTCATTTGATGGCACACTTGTTGGAGTGGTGCTTGCTCTTTGTTGAGTATAATTGGTTCCCAAGATATGAAATATGATGTATGTATCTGAAATATAATTTCCCTATTATATGTAATTCTAACTATCAAGAATACATGTGTTAGAGGCTCACATTCCCATGCTCTTGAATAACTAGTTTTTATGGATTTGGCTTCAATATTGAAGTAGCTATATATCATATTTGTATTAGGACATTCATATGAGCTTGATGATGTTGGGGAATCCATATATTATGTAATTATATGTACTTAAATTTCCATATTCTATTCATCTCACAATCCAAGAAACTTGTGTGAAAATCTTGCATTCTCATGCCATTGTATCACTAGTTTTCATGGATTTTTGCTTCAAACTGGAAGTAGTTTTATACTAGATTTGTATGAGGGATATTCTATGAGTTGGATGATGTGGTGAAATAAATATAATATGTATTACTCTTTAATTTAATGTACTTATTATCCGTGTCTTTAAATTCAATAAACTCATGTGTGAAAAACTTGCATTCCCATGCCATTGGGTCACTAGTTTCCATGACTTTGGATTCAATCTTGAAGGAGTCTTGTATCATATTAATATGAGGGATGTTATCTGAGTTTTATGATGTTATGACAAACATATATTATTTTTTACTCTATAATTTCATGTCCCTATTCTATGTGGTTTTAAATCCAATAAATCCACATGTGAAACTCTTGCAATTCCATGCTACTAATTCACTAGTTTTCGTGTATTTGACTCCTATACTGAATGAGTTGTATATCAGACTTGTATGGAGGTATTTCTATGGTGTTTAATATTGTTGGGGAATAAATTGTATTTTGTATATGGTCCCTATATTTCATTTCCTAATCTGAACCTTTAACTCTACCTTTCATATGTCAAGATCTAGCTAGCTATGCAATTTCCCCATAAGCAATCTCACTGAAAGTTATCAAATGAATGTGGAACTCTATAAGAAATTTTCAGAACTAATAACCATGTGTAATTAAATTCCACTAGTTCTTATATAATTCCCTGTACTCTTATTAAAAATTTTGGAGGTTCGTACATGATTTGGGAATCCCAGTTGGTCTACACCCTAGGGGGGATTTCATCACAATTTCCTAGTACTTTTTGGCATTTTTCCATAAGCCCAAAACAAGGTTTAAGAAGTATAAATTCTGATAAAAATATATATATAAAAAACCTTGGGATGTTTTAAGAATCACCATACCATATCTTATCAAATTTGGGACCATTTGGTGAAAGTTAGAACCATCTAGAATCATGGCTAGTTAAGCTTGAATTTTTCCCAATTTGTGCATTTATCCAAAATTCCAAGTAGGGACATTACAAAATTAGAAATTGAGTGTCGATATGGATTAAAGGGGTAATTAAGGATCAAATTAATTAATTTATAGTGAATATTATTTCTGCACATGGGATTTAATCGTTGGAAAGTTAAGGATAATGGTTTAAAAAAAATTGGAAGCTTGATCTTGTGCAATGTTCTTCTAATCTTCAATTTGGTTAATGAAGGAACGATAAAATAGTATAAAAATAAAATAAAAAATTATTAAATAGGGTCATTATAAAGAGTTCCCCATTTCCTCACAAGGCTATTGAGGTGACCGGGGATGTTACAGAGTATTCGAGATTCAGTTGCAACACTCGGGTTGTTTTGGGCTAGAATCTACAGTTGGAGAAATAAAATCAGTAGTTTTGGGTGTAATGATAAGACTGTATCAGTCAGAATATATAAATGCTAGCATAAATAAGGAATGGTTCATATTTGACAAAGAAGAATAATAGTGTTGTTCCCAATGTGCATAAAATATTATTATATATCTCTTTGACTGATACCTTGTGTAACATTTCAAATATTACTAAGATGTCTAATAAATGTTTTTATGATTCTCAGTTCCTATAGTTGATAGTTTTGAACAGTCGCAGAAAAAAGGGAAAATAATCCCAAAGGAATTTTGGAAGAAGTTTTCATTAATTTCAAACATGGTGTCATTAACGTCAAAAGGGTGAAAAGATATGTGGTGCCAAGGGGGCGATGGTTATGTGGTTGTAGTAGAGATATATTGTTTAAGAATGTATAATGAAGCCTTGAATTCCCTAAAGGAGAACCTAAGGAATCCCTTGATCACAAGTGTATATAAATCCAAAGAGGTCCCCTTATGGCGTAGCAGTTTCCCATGTCCCTAATGAGAAGACAAGGCTTTGAGTTATACATAAGTGGTACAAATACCCCAGAAAATCCCCTAATGATCATGATGGTGTGGAGTGTAAAGGAGTCCCTAAAGTGTCCTAAATAAGTGTGAAGAATTTCCTAAATAAACAATGTTCGGTCACATGAACATGAAGATGGGTCACATGAACATGAAGATGGGTCACATGACCATTATGGTGGGTCACATGACCATGATGATAACAAGTTTAAGAAATTTTTTAAAGGTGTTCATAAGAAATGGTGTTTCATCCACATGACCATGTGAGTGGGGTCACATAACCCATGTTGGAGAAGGACCTAGAGAGCCCCTAATGTTGGTGCAAAGCATATTCGTAAGAATTGTGAAATATATTCCAAAATCATGATGATGGGTCCACATAACCCAAAAATTAGTGGTGTTGGGTCTACATGACTAGAAGGATTGGTCCATATGACTATGATAAGTATCCCCCAAAGTAATAAGGATTGGTCCACAAGGAAATGTTCAAATAAAAGGTGAAGAAAACCATAAAAAATGGTGTTTGGTCCACTTTCCCATGATTTTGGGGTTACATGGACCATGGTGGAGAAGGCCCTTAATTTTCCCCAAAATTGGTCTGAAGCAAATTGGTGTGAATCTTTAAGTACCCCCAAAATAATAATTTTTGGTCCACATGACCCAAAAATTTGTGGTACTTTGTACCATTAGAACACATGAAGTGCCAAGGATCCCTGCAGGAAATAATGGCATGTCCACCAAGTAGGATGATGTGTTCAAGAACTATGGCCCCATTTTCAGAAGATACCGAGTGATATTGAATTTTTGGCATGAAGTGTCATGATGGGTCCTTGAGGTGGGGTACTAACTATTACATAGAAAACTTCCTATGGCTTGGGGTAGACTACAATAGACAGTATGGCACCAAAAATCAATCCATTTCCATATGAAATAGAGATAAACAAAGCTAACACTAAGTGATAGAAGGCGTACCTTATTCTTGAAGGTTGTAGCAGATCCGCGTTGAGATTTTAACCGTGCTTGTATCTACATTCCATTCTCAACAACAACAAAATAGAAAAGCATGATATATGTTAAGTGTTGGGACTACTCTAGCATATACAAAACCAATATGTATAAATTGAAGTAACTGCATCCATGGATAAAGAATATTCATAGTTACACACATACAATGGATAAGAAATGGATATTTCTATTGATAAAACAAAGATACAAGTGACAAAATCTATTTACACCTTGTCAAAACAGAGAAAATCATTCCTCCACCTGGGCCTCCACCAGTTCAATCCTCCATCTCAATGGCAAGCTCACAAGAAAATGACAATCTTGGGAAGAGCATCAATGGTTGCTCAATCGGACAAAGGGATGTAGACTTAAGCATGTATGAATGGGTAACAAATCCACTATAGTTTCCTTGATATCATAAGTTCTCCTCCTCTAATGCATCCAAGAGGCTCAATATATATCCCGTTAATAGGAAGTGAAGGGTTGAGTCAGATCGTTTCCAGGCATATGGAAGGCCAAAGGTCAAATTATTCGTGACTCAATGAGGAAAACTCCAAATATTTTATTTTTGGGCACATTTCCTGATGTACATGGGTCATAGTGGATAAATATACATGTACACATGATATGTAAGAATGTGACCCATGCATACCAATAAATAGGACTTCTTAAAGGGATTTCTTGGATCATCAAAGTTTATTTTTCAGAAAATGGGGTCTTTGCATAGGGATAGGGAAGGCCATAAAAACATGATCTACCAAGTGTGGTAAAATCATCTATAACAGATGCCCCCTAATGTGTGAGGTTAGAGGGGTAACATGATGGATGAAATACATTATACCAATCCTAGAAATAGAGTAATGAAGACCTAGGTGGAAAAAAAAGCCACACATCAGTACAATACAATGATAAGTCTCAGCATGTGACTGCAAATATGAAGTGTAACATTCCTCAGATACATAATAGTATAATGGCCATGAATAGGAATGAAAAACATATGTCACATGTGGTCATCACCACGTACAATATACAATGAAAAAATATCTTCACATTGAATGACGACATATGATAGTACACTCAAATATAGTCATGAGAGTTGACATCTCATGGATACTAGCACGATCAAATAGGTAGCACATATGGGATGCCACCAAGATCGGAGGTATTCTACACAAACTGCTACTGGTACATGTCCCATCACGTGAATAAAGGTGTCGAGGTCGAACATGATGGACCATCATATGATTATCTGTTGTTAATGTATACCATTAACAAATGTGATATATACCACTGATAATGATAATGGGAATCAAGGTACATAGTGCAATAAAACAAGTGTGAATAGATGTGTTGAGGTAGAACACTTGAGAGAGTCCATCGATCAGGGGACATTGATGTATTCCCAAAAATATTGATGGTGAGAGAACTTGCCACTGATGATTGCAAGTATCAAGGTGCTAAATGGACTTTATATTCCTATTACAGAATAAATGATCTGAAGTCGATGGAATGGAATCTTCTATAATGAGGGAATTAAGGCATCCCCAATCAACCAACATGAGGTACTCAGCAACGCTGGATAATTTGGAATAAATTGGACGAACAAGATGTGCACGAACTAGTAACAGTATCGAGAATGGTCGACATGCAAAGACAATATAACCAAGGAATGACTGACTTAGGATAAGAATTCCTTTGAACAAGAGCATAAGGCAGATGGCGACTGATAGGAAGCATAGGCTCAACATGAAAACTAGGATGACTCTACAACATAGGAGGCATCGATAGAGGCTGCATAGGGACTAGAAGCATAACCAGCCGGTGGAGAAAACACAGATTAATGATTACAAATCCTAAATTCATACTAATAACCCAACCAATGGATGGAATATATAGTTCTTTTTTCGAAGGCAACACTACACAACAACTTCCAAAAGTAAAATAATTTCTCGTCTATTTTTTTTTGGGGTCTTTTTCATATTGGAAAGCTTGAAAAAGAATAAAATTACTTATATTACAAACTAGGAGGAAATGAGTGTCGCAAGCAAGCAAACTAGTTCCAAGCAGTGGAACATACCTATGCTCGATGCAAGGAAGCATGTGCAGGATAAGGACACTCAGGGGGATGTCTCCTATGGGTGTGGGGTGATCAAGCTGCAAAAGATAGACTTAAGAACATTATGAGGCCATTTTTACATTTCTTTTAATGGTTTTTCTTTGTATGGAGTTTTCACACACACACACACAGATATATATATGGGAAAATACTTTGAAGTTTGAACATCACTTGAAATCAATTAAAAATGTTGATATTCTTAAGAACATTCTCAAGTAATGTTTACATTGCTTTTAATGGTTTTTCTTTGTATGGATCTATTTCATTTAATTGTCTGGGAAAGTTAGTATTTTGGTCATTTCACCCTTGAACATCATTAGAAATATAATTAACAGAACTATGTTATTATCTTTGTATTTAATAGAGAGTTTGTGGATTCCTTTACTCAACAACCATGGCAAGTAACCAAACAGACTTACTTAGAATATTTCAGAACCTTTTGGTATTGATGATACTTATGATTGGATTTTTTGGTAAAATATTTGACAAATTGCATATGGTGGCTTAGAATTTTGGTTTCAACTTGCAAATCAATTTGTATTGTTGCTTATAAAGAAACTAGGAAATTGTATATGCAAAGCAATATTTATTTTCTTGTAAGTATAGGATTTTGTTTGTAGGAATGTATTTGGAAAAGGTTAATATTGCATAAATTTATACATGTATATGGAAGGGTGTTTGATGTACAAAATCGTGTGTCTCGAAATTGATAAAAATACACTTATGATGAATGGATATTGGTGCTTAACATTGAATCTTTTTGGTGGTTTTCTCTTTCCTTGAGTTTGTAGTAGCAATATCCATATCACAAAATTTTATCATTGATGACTAAGAATTTCCTTTTTGTTGTTCTACAACATTACAAGTAGCTAAAACTAGTTTTGCTAAATTAAATGATTAACTTTTGGTCAAACTTCAAGCTAGGAACTAGATGTTGAATCAACTTTTGTATTATGGATTGATTTTGATGGCGTTTTTCCATCCAAATGAACTCTTGTCATACCATGTAGCTTGTTAAAGCCCAATTAAAGTGTGTTAACTTAGTCATAATAAATTTTAAGATGAAAGAAATTAATCAATAAGGAAAGCATATGCCAATTGACAGGAATTGGGGTGTCAAGTTCCTCACTCTACATTTTACAAGTGTCAAGTTTAGAACCCATGCCAGAATGTATTTCATACTCCAATTCATATATACAAGAGTCCCTTTTTATCTTAATAAATGGAACGCTTTTAGTCATGCTAAATAAATCTAGTGAAGTAATATTAGACACGAGTTTTAGTAATCAAATTTCTTATTGGGTTTCGTCATTGAAATAAGGATGAACCAACTGCCTAGCAACAATTCATAGTAACATAGAAATAATGAAAAAAATATTTATGTATTCCATGTATTTGTGAAGAAAACCATCTTATACAATATATAAGTAGAACGATAAAATAACCATATCTTATTGCACCCGTCCCCCTATTCTTTTCATCTTAATCCCGCTACACAAAATGTAACATTCTATACAACTTTTTGTCATAAAAAAACATGTTAGGAACCCATGTCAATCCTTCTCTTTACCGTGTTAGTATATTGTTGTTGGACGCATATGATTTGTAAGTCGTCCCATAGTAATTTTTTATCCATAGTTTGTGTTATTGTTGTTGGGCGCATATGCTTTGTAAGCTGCCTGTAGTATTTGTTGATCCATAGTTTATATTGGCCCATGGTTTTGACCCATAGTATNAAAGTGATTTTGAGTTCTGCTGCTATATCATGTATTTTGATTAATTATTTGCTACAGGGTCCTCACAAAACATAAGATTGAAATCTACAGAGCTCCAAAATGCATTTATTTGCTGTTACTTTGTGTTTTGTATAGTGGCATGACCATAATCAATAAAATTGAGAGTCTTCTTGGGTCGCATAATATTATTATTTTTAAATGCCAACTTGAGTTCAATTGGATGCACATACTTGCAATTGGGTCAAGAAGGAAAATCCTTATAAAACATAAAAAACATGTGACGTTGTGCACAAGCCTCAACAATAATATATTCTCTATCATCTCTCGATTATTTTCATCAAACAAATCAGACAAGTTATTCCTTCCAATTGCAAGTTCTTCCTTCTATTGTTGCTTCCATATCTGACCGTGTTCTGGAAGATTCATTTGGAGGTCCAAATGCATAGGCTAACAATCATAAAATGGACTTGTTTCTCTTGGATCATGCCCAAGTATTGGATTTTGTGGCTGAATTGTAATAATATATTTTTCCTATCTGCAATCATTAATGAATTCAATGACCGACAAAAGAAACCATTAATAAAAGAGAAACATAATTTGTAATCAAGAAAAAAATAGAAAATTTAAGAAACATGAAGATGGATTCAATGACAACATCAACCAAAAAACCATATACTATATTGTTAGAGAGTCATTTTATTTTTTATTCTAAGTATACTGCATTTATCTGGTTAAATTTTTTAAGGAGGGGCTTTCCCTTCTCCAAAATCCCTGTGTCTGGGCTTACTTTGTGTGGGCTTGGTTTTTACCTGTTCTTCTAATTCTGTTATGCATTCAAACTTAACTTGTTAGTTAAGTTTGATTGCTTCCAATATAACACTAGTGGACAAACTTTGATTTGTACTATTTATATTATTCCATCTAAGTGGTATTGGATAGATAGACAATAGAATTGATTCCTCCCATAAATTCTAGTTACTTTTCTAGTAAATTTTACCATGGTTGTGAATGGCCATCGAATTTTCATTGTTTTGCTTCATGCATTTTGTCTAATTCTCTTGCTGCCAATAATTATTGATTCAATGTGAATGATTTGTGTTCAACCAGAGAAAATTTTTAATAAACATAATTTGATCATTCCCTTATTTGAAAATCGTATTACATAATTTAGTTGGGATGATGTGAAGAGTTACAAGCATAGAGAAAATTATCTTGGTAATATCATCAAGGCCCCCATTGGGAGACAGAAGAAAGGCATTTATTTGTGACAAATATTACTAGTTTTTTATGGTTTTGTAGTCTTTTACCTGAGTTGGTTAAATTGATTTGTGCAAATTGAGGAGGACATTTTTCCATCTTAATTGGATTAGTTTTAGTTTGCATTCAAAAGTTAAATTTGAAAAACTTTCATAATTGTCAGAACCTGGTCTAATATCTTCATGATTGATGCCACCTTTTTTTTATTTTATTAACTTTCATGTCTATTAGGTTGATGTCATATGTTATGAGATGGATAGAAATTAGAAGGTTTCCTTGAGATACTGTACTTGCTACTTTTTAATTGCTTGTTGGCGTTGCTAGTAATCTTGTTAAGTTATTTCCAAAGTAAGTTTTTTTATTTGTTTTCTAGATGGATATATTGGATACTTTTTAATTGCTTGTTGGCGTTGCTAGTAATCTTGTTAAGTTATTTCCAAAGTAAGTTTTTTTATTTGTTTTCTAGATGGATATATTGGATACTTTTTATTTTCTTCTTGACATATCTTTCAATTAATTTTTCCTTTCATGCATTATTTTTAATAAACGATTTTCTCTCATTTTTATGGGATTGTATGTCAAGGAGAAAGCACAAAAAAGAGGTCTTTCACTCTATATTGGTGAACATGGGTGAGTTAATATGCTACAAAGTGTTTAAAATTGCTTCATGTCTTTTCTGTTGACATCATTATGCTTATTATTTTCTTGGAGTTGTATTTGATTCCAACATCATAGTACATAGTACATATGACCTGGTGCAGGATTTCTGTGATGTGCGTCTGCCATAGAGCTAAATGTGGTTGGTGTGGCAGTACAAAGGTGCAATTTTTTGACTCATATGTGGCATTTCTTGATTGATTCTATAAGATAGAAAAATTTCCTTTTGAAATTTATTTTGTATTATCCTTACTTTCTATTAAATTTTATCATTTCAATTTCCTAGTATCTAATTTTTTGTATAATTGAAACAATTTTATTGGGTTGTAGAAGACACCCATGTGTCTATGATTTCTTAAACACATGAATTGAAAAAATTATCCTTGGATAATATTACATCAAGTGTTGAATTTATGTATACAACACCAAATGTTGAAATTGCAGATGAGATACCAAATGTTAAAGTTGTGGATAAAAAATATTTCACAATGGAAAATATGCAATTGGAGGAAATTAGTGCTAAGGTTAGTGCCTTATAAAATAGCTACTCTATTTACTTGGGATGTTTCTATGCATCCTAATATAGTTTACAGGTTGCTAGTAAAAAATAGTATAAGGGTACAGAGAAATACATAAACCAATGTAATAATAGTACAAGGGTACAAATAAATACATAAATAAGTGAAATAATAGAATTATTCAAGGATATAAGCATGAAAATTTAGTCTCGTGTTATTCAATGTAAATGCTTTGGTTGATTGGCTTGTTATCACTTCCTAAGGATGTTCCCCTCGCTAAACTTGCATCTTCTAAACTAGCCCTATGATTTTCTTTTCTAATACCTCTTTACTTGGCCCTTTCCTACATATTTGCATAAATCCAACTGTCCTTAGGTCCACAGTGTTAATTTATTTCTTAAACACCTCCTACAAGGAATTTTACTTAATGTTAATGTTTGCACTTTTTTGGACTTGTGGATTCTAGTGAGATAACCAAGTTCAGTGGATGTATTCATTGAATATTGAAGTATTTCCATAATTGTGCCATATATTTGGTGAGGATGACTCACTATATTGCTCAATATCCTTAGATCCTACTCTTTGATTTCTTTGTCTAAAGTGTACATGTTCTTCTAATCTCCTGTTATCTATGAGATGGCTCCCCTCCTTCCATGCTTGGCTCCTCCTTTATTGGACCTTTAAAATTTCTCTACTTCTTCCTTCATATGAAGTCATCCTATTTGCTTCCATTCAGTTTTCTCCTCACCTAGGGAAAATGACAACTTTGTTAAATTTTAACATAAATTTAAAATTGATACCAGTGGTAGTGTTTCTTGAAAAAAAAATCTTTCTAGCAGACTTGTAGCAACATTAATTAGTACTAGTAGTATTTGAATTAGAAACAATAGTATTTGAATTAGCAGCATAAGCATTTGAATTAGTAGCAGTAGTAGAAAAAGAAACAATCATGCACAAGTACACATAATTTTATACCTGGGAAAACCCTTTTCAGGAATAAAAACCCCAACAATGAAAAATATTCCTTATTATGAGATGACTGAGTTTTGTACAAGATCAGATACAAATATTGGATACCTTTACATCATAATCAAACTAACCATGTATAAGACTAATAAAAAATAACCACCGTGAACTGAGCTACTACTAACTGAGATGTTGACTAAATAATTGAATATTATCCTGCTAGCTACCTAGAACAAACTCAGTTTCCTAGAAACTTCCTTTAGGTTCCTCATCATGTTGATGTAAGCCCTAGGAGGGGATGACATGAGTTTTAGGTTTCCTCTTAGATATGTTGAACCTTTGAGCATGACCTAAATAGGGCTTGGATGGCTGTAGGTGGCCTTATTAGGGCTGACATGAGCTTTTAACAATCCCTAAGAAGGCTCGGGTGGCCTGGAATAATGTTGGGCACCAGAGGAATTGTTATCTAATTCTAAATTTTGTTATCTCTATATCTTATTATCAACTATAATGTAAAATTTGTTGTTTTTATAATCATTTATCTTTATATTAACTTATAATTTAAATTACAACCTGAAATTTTTGATAAATATCATAATCTAATTAAAATAGATATGAACTAGCCCTAACCAAGGAGAAACTAAGGAATGGAATTAATATTAACTTAAACGCTTTCTTCTATTATCTTCACTTCTTGAGGGAATCACATTCCATAGAAAAACCTATATGACATATTTTAGGGTTGTTGTTCACGCTCTCTCAACAAAAAATGCCCTAAAACAAGGTAAAATCCTCCATATATGGCAACAAAACCCTAACTTTTCAGAAGCAAGGAAGAGTTTATGATCAGAAGCAAGATTATCCAGGATTTGGGAATGTGATATCTTCCCTTCCAAGAGGAGATATATTTGGGCTAAGAACCAATACATTCAGGTAGCAATGTTCTTTACTCACCCTCTTTTGTTCATCTAGGTGTATCGTGAAAGGAATTTAATGGTCATCTAATTCCTTTCACAAAAAGGTGGTGTCTAGATAGCCCAACAATGATTGGATCTTGTCAATAGTGATTGGATGAAAATATTAAATCTCAACAACAAATCATTGGAAAGTAATTTTGTGACAATAACTATAATATATGTTGGAATATACATAGTGAAATTTGAAATGAGTCATGTACAATATGTATATCTCAACATATACCAAATTTAATGATGCATTGCTTGATTGATAAGAAACATATGTGTCTTCCTATAGCCAAACATCCAAGAAGATCCTATCCAATCGAACTAGTGCAATAAACTTAGCTATCCAATCAAGCAATCCAAGGATGGAGGGCACTCCTGCCTTGAGGATTTATCTTTCCAACTAACCGAGAGATTAAGGGGTGTTGATCACTTAAGGGTTCTATCTTCTATAATCTAGGGGCATATACATTATTTACTTATTTGTTGTCTTGGTTAGTTAGAGGGAATCAATTTCAATCCTTGAGCTATGTTCATGTGCATATTATATTTTATCCAACTTTGACTAACATGCATCCTTAGACTAGGTTTTTGGACTTGGAGAGCTATGCAAACATATAAGAAGGAAGCCACTAGACTCCTTAATAAAGTTGAAGAAGATGTTGTAATCTACTCTCATTTATGGGTTCTCATGCCTTACCTCTTGTTTGGATAAACTACATCCTTTTTCTTTATTTCTATCTTTGATTTTTTTTGTAGGAGGGTTGGTTCTTATCATTATGTATCATAGAAGTAAGATATTTTCCTCCTTTTCACTGAAATGTTAGGGTTGTATGGAGTCCACCCTAAACACACCATTATCTTATTTAGTGTATATGTATCAAGTTTTTTAAGTTTCTTTGTGGTCCATCCTCCACACCATCTACCCTCTTTAGCTAGTTTTCTTTTCCATTGACTCCACCAAATTAACTATTGTACAACACACCTCTTCTATTGGATCAACATTTACCTATATTTTCTACTTGAGGTTTTTTGGACGCTTCCATACCACCTCAAGGATTCCTATTATGTCATATAATATATGTGCAATATTTTCTTGGGGTCTCTAGACATTGTCCTCCATCCTAGTTATTCTCTCTTATGTTGTGTCACATTTACTAGGATTTTATCGCACTCCTCATCTCTCAATGAACCCTTCTTGCACACAACCATAACTAGATAAAACAACTGGGGTTTCACCTACAAATATTTCATAACATCTCTTTATCTCTTAATGTATTTTCACAACACTCAATCCTCTAAGTATGCAAATCCCAATTTGAAAAGGGTGGCCCAAGAATTGGCTAGTGATCTCACTAATTCCATTAAAATGTAACTTAGGGTTTCCACCTCTACATTTCAGCTAGACACAAAAATATCATTACCGAAGTATAGTAGCTAGATGCATGAAGATGTTTTGAACTCTTTATATGTAGTCACAATTCCTAATTCCAACCACCTTCCAACAATGACTAGCAAAAACTAAAGAGTATCACCTCCTTCCTAAAGTCACACATTTAGAGGGACTTTGTCATTCTTTATGATAATCTCACCAAGATGACCTTGAGGTATATGGGAGTTAAATGAACATCAGGATACCAACACCAATCCTACTATCATAACTACATTTAACGCCTTGTTCCATTACTTGAGAAGGATTTTTTATCAACCATGCTATTTATCTAACTTCATGTGCAAGTGGTTGTAGTTGTGTCAAGCACTAGGGAAATTTATCCAATAATTTCTTGAAGTAATCAACATGCTCCACTTCCAAATTCATATAATATATTTGGAATAAGTACCTGTTCTTAAGTTCAATTCTAGTTTGTTCACTATTTTTCATATTTAAATGTTTAGTTTTGAGAGTACCAACCTATACCAAGCCTTTCTTTGTTCCCTAGTCATCAAACGAAAATTGAAAATAAACCTATATTTACACCATTCCATTACCCTTATAAGTCTAATACTAGCTCTAGCCCTAACATTTTTAACTCCATAAATCATCATCCTTTCTCATCATGAAACTCCCCTAACCCCATCCCTCCCCTTAATTTGTCCCATCTTCCATGATTTTCCAAGATCACAATACCTAAACACATGATGTTGTTGAAAGTCAATTCTCACAACAATAAGTCCAATCCAAAAAATTATTTTATGATGAGAAAACTATTCATTTTGTCACAACCCCTTCCTCCCTTGAAATTTATTCTCCTCTTGAAATTATAAGAAATAAATATATCCATAGTTGTTCTCAAATAAATAGAGTTCCATATATTTATTTTTCCCAAGAACAGAAAGCCCTAAGTTCCAATCTTGAAATCCCACTTCAATAGCCACAAATACAACCCTGACCTTAAAGAGAAATTACAAAAAATATAAAGCAATAATTATGCATATATTCATAAAGGCCTTAAATACATAGATATTCTCAAACCATCCATAAAATTAACTCTTCGAGGAGTCTATAGTTGTTGACCATTTCAATAAATATGATAAGAACCCATGAAAAGAAAATCAAAGTGCCAAATAGAGATATTTCCCATGAATCAACTTGTGGTGGAAAGCACTTATTGGCTTCAAAACTTCACCAAAATGTCCTCTAATTTGAAAAAAAGAAACAAGAAATATCTATAATAATTGGTTGGCATCGTTATTAATTAAATACTCGATAAATAAAAAATGTAACAATGTCAACTTGGATTCTATTGTGTCTTGCGCAAAATTTCACCTCAAATATATTAATGATTCTAAAATATATCCACATAGAAGACTCATTAATCCAAGAGTGAACTGCAGTGTGGAAAAAAATAGAAATGGAATACTCAACAATCCTAAGATGAATTATAATGTGCACTACACTTCTGAACAGTTTCAGGATGAATCTACATTTGAATTGTAAAGGATAGTGTTGAACGGGTTATATTGATTAGGGCTAGAAAATTATTTGGCTAGTAAATGAAATATTTATAGTTGAAGTATAGTTTATTGGCTAAACATTAAAACGTATTACAAATATAAAAATTTCACCAATTGAATATTTTAACACGTAATATTTCACCCAATGAGAATATTTTTCCCTTAATTTTTTCACTAATCAAGAAGACATTACTTGCTTATTTTTTGGTTGATAACTTGAACAGATGTTTGATTCACTTTTAAACCAGTTCACTCTTGAAACCTTGAAAAAATGTAAAAGCCAACTTTTCCTCTTGAAGTGGAACACTGTGTCTATTTCTAAATTTTCAACACCAAAAGGTTATTGATGAGCTTCTAACATAGAAGAGAATTCTTAGACTTAGATCCACCAGATCCAACTGCTAAGTTTGAAGATAAAAAAAACTGAAACAAAAGCAACCAACATGAATAACATATGAAGAAATCTGACAAAAATATTAATTGGTGATGATATTGACTAACTATAATTGAAGTTTTCTATGTAAAGATAAAATTTGCAGGTTGGTCAAATTTCACATATACCATAATCAATGAATAAGGTTCATTTTGGTCCCCCCCTATTTTAATCACATGATCTAGGTTGAGATTCTTGATGAAATAAAGTAAGAGATAAGGGAGAAGTAAAATAGTTTAAGGAAATAAATGCAACATAGAAGGTGAGAATGTAAAGTATACGCAAGCAAACAATAATGAAATTCTTATGGGTATACTCCAGAAATTGAGGCAAGCACACTACTTGTTCAATCTATAACCTTAAATAGTGAGATAAGAAGTAAAAGTTTCCAAATTATGCTTCCAAGAAGTATATTTGATTGAGGCATTCAGATCCTTGTACTATTTAAGGATATTTTCTTTCTCAAGACCTGAAGTTAACCTACTCTGAGTTAAAGTATCTTCCAGAGAGAAATTTAACAAGTAAAAGTTTAATTTCACCTCCAAATTTTGCTTCAAAGAGGTATCTTTGATAGAGGCATTTGGAATCTTGTACTGCTCAAGGAGATATTATTTCTCAAGACTTGAATTTAACCTACTCTAAGTTGAAGTACCTCCCAGAAATCATATGTTCTTTCTTATTGTAAGTTGTGCTTGCTTATCATAATTGAGAACTGAATATATAAAGTGAAATTCCATTTTTCATGGTTTGATCTGATTATTAATGTGACAGGGAGGTTGAACATCCAAAAGAATGTGACTGTAGGAATCACATATTAAAGGAACTTCCAAGTTGTAGACAAACAATGCACAGTGCATGCATAAGTAGTTCTAAAATATGCCACTATACATACAAAAGTATTTATAATTTCCTTTAGGAATTTTCATATGTATCTTCCTCATATAATTCCTTCTAACAAAAAACAAAAATAAAGAACGGGTAGTCTATGAAATAATGGGAAATAGATCTGTTATGCAACAAATTGTAGGATATATGGATTTTTAAATGGCACATGCAAACGGGTCCAAATAAAATATATGGTATTGGAGGAGAACTATACTTTTCGAATTCCATATTTTTTAATTTTAAATCAAACCTAGACTCTAGAAAAAACAATAATGAAAAATAACTTAACCCATTTAAAACTAGATGAGAAACCCCCTACTTTTCCACACACATAAATGTCTTTCAATATACATTGTGAATCCCAATGAATCAAATCCTACCTTTCAACATGGGCTGGCTACAAGCCAGAATGAATGATTCTCACTAGATATGTCTATTATCAATCAGTAAAGACTAGGCTAGTGAGGAAAGAAGCCAATCATGAATTCAACTATTTACAAGTTGTTGGTATTTTTTCCTTGGGTGACTATGCTTGGATTGATAGCAGAAAGTACAAGATACATCCCTAATTGTGTGTCCTCACCCATAATGTCTAAGAATGCGTAAGAAGGATCAACTAATATGTTTAGTTGGTGGATTTAAGGACACTTATTAACTGGGTTATTAATAAAAATGCATCCTCTATATAGGTTTTTAGTGACTCCTTATTGGTTGAAAACTAGATGAATGGTGAATAAAATATAAATGAAGACCCACTCCAACACTTAGCTTCTCATCTAAAAGAGATTGCAGGTCATTTCTCAACGATATCCTTTTGACATATTTTTATGGTATAATGCACCCAAAACATCATACATATGGTTTCCATTCTTCTTCTCTACAATGTGAGTGATCAAATGAACCCTCACCTAATAAAAAAATATTATCTTTTCCTCTACCTCTTTCATATGCTTAACCAACGATTTCAAATCAATAGGTGAAGTGATCTCGTTCCTCAACCTCTTCCAATAGCAATTGGAACTTTCACTCTTGAGGTGTAAACCTGGAAGCATCTTCCAACCTATCACATTTTATGAACCAAAGTAATAATCCCTACAAATATGAAACAACCTCAAAGAAAAATCAACAATCAAATCAAGTAGGGAAACCTTTATAGGGTTCAAATTATTCTTCTAAAGAAGAATAGTATTTCACACCCAACCTATAATAGGTCAAGCACCTCTCCTAGTTATTAAACAACTGAAAGACCTAAATTTTCTTCACCAAGAGAGGAATGTCAGTCGAATAAGCTTTAATACCATGTGGAAATTTTGAGAGTTGTTTCTTAATGAAAATTTAGAAACTACACCTCAAAATTGAGGTTCCCCAAATCTATTTGGGTGATATTTTAACCTTATGAATGAATCTAAAATATGAAGTTCATAAATATATATTTCACTTCTGTCCAACCAAATACAAAAAAAAACTTAATAAAATAAATAATGAACAAATGTACCTCAAGAGAACTATGTTTCCAACCCTTAGGGTAAAAATCCAAACATATTATTAGAATCTGAACTCCATTTAGGTCTTCAAGAATATAGTTCTAATAATGTTTGCAGTAAATGGAGAATGAAGATACAAACTGAACAAAACAAACCACACAGGAAACAGACAAGTAATTCTCAGGAATTTAAAGTATCATTCACAATAATAAAATCCGGTGTTACGATAGTTTACATAGGAAAAGAATTCAAATGCATTAGGTATCAATTCAAATCTATCCACTAGATATGACTCTATCTAAATGACCATCTAACTCATGGTGTCTTAATCAATATTGGATTCCAATAGATCAAATCCTAGATGTCCAACAACTCAAAGAATCAGTGACAATTAGTTAACTCAGTGCAACTAAGTGTGGTAGGTGGGAAAAAGCGCTTACTCCACATGTAGCCATGCATAACTAGTGCTAGCTAATTTATTGTGAACTAACTGAAAGAAATTGGGGGCTAACTAAGACTAACTAGTTCCAAATCCAACTAACTGAAGGAGGTTGGTGCCAAGACTCCCAGTTGCTCCTAAAATGTAGGGATTGGACTAGAGGCACCCAAACTGATGCATGCACCTGCAGTAAGTGGAAGTTAACCTCTAGCAGTGTTCCCCACACTCCAAGGACTAGTACATGTGGCCCCATTAGGCCATGTGGACCCAATGGTAATAGCAGACTCATTTAATTAATAAAAACCTCTAATTAGTTAGGATAAATTAATCTAATAGACATTTGACCAAGGGAGGATTAATAATCCTAACACCCCCATGAATCCTAACTTGGACAACTGTGGGCCCTGGTAACAATACCATAGGTCACAAGCTATCTTTAGAAAAAAGAAGCTTCTACTTAGAAAAATAACTTGAACAAAAACACTACTGGAAATTTGCAGCTCTATGCAGCAGCATGGTCCCTCAGTGGACCTCTCAATGTACTTATGAACTGATAACTCTGTTTGTCTCTTTTGGATGGTGAAGGTAGGGAATGATCAAGAATTTTCTTCTGTGTGCCATGTAGCTGATCATTCACCATCATTAAGTAGCACCGACCTAGAACTTTGTTGCACCATTCTGTAGAGAGTGAATCTGTGAGAGATAGTGCAGCATGCTCATTCTGATACTAGGAACTTGTTCTTCTTCTATCTTTTGGATTTCCAGCACTACTTCTAGCTGCATCAGGGAGATTTCGATCCCATCTAGGTGTATGCTTATAATTAGGAATGGGTATTGGATTTGAATCTAGAATCTCTTGAGATTCAGTAATAATAATAGGATCATGCTGAATGTGATCTTCTTCATCTGAATCTGGAACCTGTAGCACATCATCATCATAAAAAATAGGTGGATAAATAATTATACCTTCCTGTGTTTTAGGAGGTGTGTGATACAACTGATCTTCCTTGAACTGGACACTCCTTTCAATGAAGCATATTTTTGTTGCAACCTCGATTAGTTTGTAAGCTTTTGCATCTTCTGCATATCCCAGTAGAATGCATTCACTACTTTGGGATTGGAAGGCCTTCCTCTTTTCAAGTGGTATCCTGGCCCAAGCTTTAGAACCCAAAAATATCAGGTGAGAAACATTGGGCTTATACCCATGTAGTTCTTCGAATGGATTGGCCCCAACCACTGACTTGTGGGGAACCCTATTCTTCAAATATGAAGCACAGTTTACAGCTTCATCCCAAAAAGAAGGAGGTAGATGTTTGGAATGGAGAAGGCATGTTGCCATCTCTTTCAATGATTTGTTCTTCCTCTCAGCTACACCATTATGTTGTGGTGTGTATGGAACTGAGTGTTCCATTCGAATCCCCTCTAATTCATATAAATATTGGAAATATCCTTTGATGTACTCTACTCCTC
Organism: Pseudotsuga menziesii; assembly: GCA_001517045.1. Taxonomy (NCBI): domain Eukaryota; kingdom Viridiplantae; phylum Streptophyta; class Pinopsida; order Pinales; family Pinaceae; genus Pseudotsuga; species Pseudotsuga menziesii. Next base: position 262,870 of record LPNX010850564.1, read on the forward strand.
CATCATATCTTGTAGACTTGATTTTCTTACTAAAACTGTTCTCAACCATAGCCTCAAAAACTTTAAAAGTCAAAAACTTCTGATTTTTGTTTCATGAAGTAGATTGATCAGTACCTAGAACAATCATCAATAAAGGTGAGGAAATACCTACAACCATTAATGGAGTTTGTGGGTATAGGTCCAACTACATCAGTATGTATCAAATCAAGTATAGAATCAGCTCTATGTGCCTTCCAAACATCATACTTTTTTTTTGGATGCTTACCTACCAAGAAACCAACACACACTCCATTGGAAGTTTTGATGGAGGGAAAAACTTCAACCATTTTAGCATTATGGAGTTCTTGTAGATATTTGAAACTGAGATGGCCAAACCTCTCATGTAAAATATTGCTAGTGTTGCTAGAATGATACAATAAAGCTGTATGAGGAGAGATAGGTAAGAAATGTGAGAACTCATTAGCTTTAGTAAAATGATTTGCAATACCTTTCACTATGAGGGTTCTAGTGGCTTTTTCTGTGATCTCAACAGTCTCTGAATCGAATGTAACTCTCTTAGGAGAGCCTGTATGAGTCATATCATAAAAAGACTGTTGATGTAATTATATCTTCAGAATGTATTCACTCGTATTTCTTATGTATTGTAACCCTATGTGTATTTCAGGATGTATTTGTAATGTACTTGAGTCATTTCATGCCCCGATGTTCCTATCGCGAAGTTTCTATAATGTAAACAAGTCATGTCAAGTCAAGGTGGGTAACCCTCCTATTGTCTAAGGGTTAAAGTGCCCGCAGTTCTGGGGCACTAGGGTTATTAGACTCACCTAATGAAGTCGGCCCTAGTTGGGTTTATTCAAGTTGGGAATTAGTATAAATAGAGAGCTACCCTCTCTATTTATCATACACTCACTCGCACTCAATTGTAGTGCATAGTTGAGGAATATAAAGACACCGAGGCAAGGAAGAAAGAGGTTATTGCTGTCAGGAGATCATCTTACTTTTTTGGGTTTTACTTTTGGTACTGATTCTATCTCTGAGGAAGTTTCGGGGTTTTCTCCATTTATGGTTTCCCCGAGGAAAAACACTGTGTTCATTGTCTCTAGTGTTTGATTGTTGTGCTTGTTGTTCTCTCAGTTAAAAGATCTAACATGGTATCATAGCTAACCTGAGAAGAAGACACGGTGTAGCTACGGGAACTAGGGATTCATATTTTGTGGATCTCTCTCCACATAGTTTCATCAAAAGTAGGGTGAAATAACTCTCCTCCCTAGGGCACATCTTTCTATCGAAGCAGAATCCAATTCTAAGGTTTATCAGTTTTGGACCTGACATTCCTGCCTGAAATTAAGGCTTTTCACAGAAGTGGGATTTTTTAGTGATCCCAAGCCTAGGTTGATCTCCTCCCCAAAATCAAAGTTAGGGATCAAATTCAAAGCATCTAGTTGGACAAAACTCCAAAAACGAAAAAAACCTAATATGCTCCTGAACCAGCACTACAAGATTTCAGCTCCAAATCCAGATTCAACATCTTGACCTGGTAAGATCTAAATATTTTGTATTTCCATTGGAGGTTCTCAGGTAATATGTCTCATCATACCAAGATTGATTAAAATCTTGAGGGAGATGATAACTTCCAACCCTAGAAGTATAGGATCTCCCTAGTCCTGGAAGAAAATGAGTTGGACTCCTATATCAGTGAAGAGGTTCCAGTTCCAGAGGGAGATGAGGCTAAGGCCTTACATAAGAATAAGTTGGTTATGGAAAAGAGGATAATTGCTAATTCTATTAAGGATCACCTCATACCATAAAGGCACCTAAATCTATGTTTGAAGACCCTAACCAAACTGTTTGAAAGAACATCAATCAGAAGATGACTCTAAGGAACCAGGTGAAGAATGTAAAGATACAGAATGAGGAGACCATATAGTCATACTTCACAAGGGTCTCCTAGACCAAAGAACAAGTGGAAGTAGTAGATGAAGAAGTAGGGAATGCAGAAATTGTGATGACAACTTTGAATGGCCTCCCTAGGTCATGGGATTCTTTCATCCAAGGAATCTGTGCTAGGAAGAAGTTAGTCAAGTTCAACAGACTATGGGAAGAATGTTCACAAGAAGAAGCTCGGATAGCAGCTCGAGAATAAAATATTGCAAGTGAAGATCAAGCTCTCATAGTACACTCCAAGAAAGGAAGAAGGGAAAAGCATCATCACCAAGGTAAGCATTCTCATCATAAAGGTTCATCCAAACTTGGATGTTATACATGCGATGAAATAGGAAACTATGCTAGAAACTGTCCCATGAATAAGAATGGATCCAAGAAGAAGAGGAACTCCAAAATAATACATCATGCTCACACTAATGCGGATGATGATCCTCCCAGGAAGAGAGTAAAACAAGAAAGTGAAGATGAATATTTTCTGACCTCTACTCTCACAGGAACTGTCACTCATGGAAGCAAATATTGGCTTATTGACAGTGGTGCTTCCAAACATATGACAGGTTTCAAGGAATCCTTTGAGAAACTATCCGAACATAATTCACCCCGTAAGGTGAAACTTGGGGATGACTACCAATATACCATAAAAGGTAGTGGTGAATCCTCCTACAAGCTAGACTCTGGAAAGTCTATGAAAACGAATGATGTTGTATTTGTACCAGGACTAAAGAAGAATCTTCTATCCATATCAGCAATGGATGAAAAAGGCATGTGGGTTTCATTTGTAGATGGACAAGTCCTCATGTGGCCAAGAGGAAAGACTATTGATGATGCAATAGTGATTGGAGGATTATACAAATTGAAGGGCCATCCAGAACAAGCTTTGGTCCATGACATAGTAGAGCCAAATGAACTATGGAATATAAGGCTTGCACATGTGCATTACAGAGCACTACCACTTGCAAGTAAAGTTGTTGAAGGTATTCCATAAATTCAATAAAAACATGAAGGGGTCTGCAAAGGATGTGCGAAAGGGAAGAATACAAAGAAGACATTTCCAAGTAGTGAGAGAAAGGAAAATGAATCTTGGAAATCATCCACTCCGATGTATGCGGACCAATGTCATCAAGTTCACTAAGAGGGTATGCATACTATGTTTCTTTCATTGATAATTTTTCTAGGAAGACATGGATTTACTTCATGAAGAACAAAAATGAAGTTTTCAGCAAGTTCAAGGAATTCAAAGCCTTGATCGAGAGCCACACAGAAAACAAGATCAAGACCTTTCGATCAGATAATGGTGGAGAATTCACATCAAATTAATTCAAAGACTTATGCAAAGAATCAGGGATTAAGAAGGAGTTGTCCATTCCATATAATCCACAACAGAAAGGGGTTGTAGAAAAGAAGAATAGAACTATCATGGAAGCTACAAGAGTAATGCTTCATGATCAAGATATTCCCATGCATCTATGGGCAGATGCAGCCAGAACAACGGTGTATGTACAGAACCATACTCCACACAGAGTACTCAAGAACAAGACTCCTGAAGAAGTCTTCTCCCGTAAGAAACCAGAATTCATCCATCTCATGATATTCGGCTGTCGAGTGTACATTCACATTCCAAAAGAGAAGAGAAAAAAACTAGATCCTTTAGGAAAGAAGGTTATATTTGTGGGATACTCTGAAAGCTTGAAGGCTTACAGAATATATTTCCCAGGATTAAAGAAGATCGACATCAACAGGGATGTGACATTTGATAAAGACACAGCTTACAACGAATCCAGAAAGAGACCTGCTGAAGAAATTGAAGAAACAAAAGCACCCATAATTCATGATACAACCATGAATGAATAAAATCAAGAAGAAGATAGAGAATTTGAAGAACCACGAAGACCTGTAGATCCACCTCAAGAGAAGAATCCTCACAAGAGGAAACCTGCTTGGGTACAAGAAATTATCCAAGGTGTGGAAAGATATGGGGATCTAGAAGAGAATCACAGAGAAATAAAGAGAACCAGATCCTACCCCAGATATGTAGCTTACTATGTGACTTTATCAATGAAGAAACTTCCAATTATGAAGAAGTGGCAGAACAAAAAGAATGGAAGGATGCTATGATCGAAGAGTATCAATCGATCGTGAAGAATGATGTTTGGGATGTTTTCCCAAGACCAGAAGGGAATTCAGTTGTAACTTCCAATTGGATCTACAAGATCAAGCATTCTCTAGATGGTAGCATAGAAAAATATAAGGCAAGATTCATGGCTCGTGGATTCTCATAGAAAGAAGGAATAGATTATGAATAAACCTTTGCACCTGTAGCTAGATACACTTCCATCAGATCAGTACTTGCTTTGGCTGCGGTGATGAAATGGAAGATACACCAAATGGATGTCAAGACTGCTTTCTTGAATGGTGTAGTGGAAGAGGAAGTGTATGTAGAGCAGCCACTCGGTTTTAAGACACATGATAGGGAGTCTCATGTGTGCATATTGAAGAAAGCCCTATACAATTTGAAACATTCACCCAGGACATGGTACGGCAGAATTGACAGCTTTCTATCTAGTTTGGGCTTTACCAAGAGTAAAGTAGACTCCAACCTTTCCTACAAGGTTGAATATGGAAACCCAATGATGATCCTATTGTACGTGGATGATCTATTTGTAACAGGTATGGATGGGTTGATTGCTGATACGAAGAGAAATATTTCTTCCGAGTTCGAAAGGAAGGACTTGGGTATGATGCACTATTTTCTAGGCATGGAGGTGTGGTAGAATCCAGATGGAATCTCCCTCGGACAAGGGAATTATGCAGTAGAGATCCTGAAGAGGTTTGGGATGATGGAGTGCAAGGATATCGCCACACCTATGGCATCGAACATGAAGCTATTGAGTGATGCTTCATTAGAGACAGTTGATGCTACGATGTATCGTCAGATGATTGGGTCCTTGATGTACCTAATGAACATGAGACCAGATATTTGCTTTGTTGTGAATGCGTTGAGCCAGTTCTTGACAGATCCGAGACATGTTCACTTGATTGCTGCAAAGCATATTTTGAGGTACCTAAGGGGTACAATTGATTATGGGCTCAAGTACGAGGTGAATCGAAGGATTAACCTGGAGGGTTATGTTGATTCAGATTGGGAAAGTAGTGCCATCGATAGGAAGAGCACTATAGGGTGTTTTTTCAGTATGGGATCAGTTGTGATCTCTTGGTTTAGTAGGAAGAAATCCTGTGTGACACTAAGTACAGCTGAAGTAGAGTATGTCGCAGCTTGTTCAACTATTTGTGAGGTAGTATGGCTAAGGAAGCTAATGTCTAACTTATTTGATCTTCATATGGATGCTACTTGTATACATTGTGACAACCAGAGTTGCATGAAGTTGTCAGAGAATCCAGTGTTCCATGACAAGTCGAAGCATATCGAGATCAAATATCACTATATCAGGGATATGGTGCAGAGGGGAGCAGTGAAGCTCCAATATGTTGTGATAGAGGAACATATAGCTGATGTGTTGACAAATCCATTGGCTAGGGTGAAGTTTGAGTGCTTTAGGGAGAAGCTTGGTGTTCTCCAGATCAAGGTTTCCTCCAAGGGAAAATGATGAGACCCGAAGCCATTCTGACATGGTGAGAGGATTGGTTCCATGGTCAGATGTAAGGGCTGAGCCATTCTGTCATGGTGAGGATTGGTTCATTGCATGTCATATATGAGTGTTGATCCATTCTGATGTGACTGTAGGATTGGTTCCTACTTGATCAGATGTGAGTGCAATCCCTTTCAAACATGCATCTTGGATTGGTTCCTCGCATGTGTCAGATGTAAGTGCAGATCCCTTTCAAACATGTAAGTTGGATTGGTTCCTCACATGTGTCAGATGTAAGTGCATAGCCATTTCGAACATGCATGTTGGATTGGTTCCTCACATGTGTCAGATGTAAGTGTAGAGCCCTTTCGAACATGCATGTTGGATTGGTTCCTTGCATGTGTCAGATGTAAGTGTAGAGAATTTTTGAACATGTATGTTGGATTGGTTCCTCATATTTGTCAAATATATGTGTTGGTCCTTTTTGAACATGTATGTTGCATTGGTTCCTTGCATGTGTCAAATGTGAGTGCTAGGCCTTTCTAACAGGGTTGTGGGATTGGTTCCCACATGGTCAGATGTGAGTGCTAGGCATACCTTTGTGATATGATTATAGGATTGGTTCCTACATGATCACATATAAGTGTTGGGTGGGCCATTATGACTTAGGGTTAGATATAAGCGTTGAAGAAGACCTACATGGAGGCTAGGCCTTCAACCAACATGAAAAAGGGTTGGCTCTATATAACTTCCTATGACGAGAAGAATCATGAGATAGCACCAGTGATGATCCAGTGATGATGATCTAGCAGAGATGATCCAGATTAAGGGATGATCCAGATCCAGAGATGATTCTCTAGAGATGATCCAGATCAAGGGATGATCCAGATCCAGTGATGATGATCCAGATCAAGTGATGATCCAGATCCAGGTGAAGATGACTTGAAGATGAAGATGACTTGAATATAGAGATTACTTGAAGGTGAAGTTGACGAAGACTTGATGATGATCCAGATGATACAAAGAAGAAGACTTGTGCTGATAAATTGTGTCAAGAGAATACCTTCCTAGTTAAGAAGGAGTGTTGATGTAATTGTAACTTTGGAATGTATTCACTTGTATTTCTTATGTATTGTAACTTGATGTTTATTCTGGGATGTGATTTTAATGTACTTGAGTCATTTCATGCCCCGATGTTCCTATCAGGAATTTTCTATAATGTAAACAAGTCATGTCAAGTCAAGGTGGGAAACCCTCCTATTGTCTAAGGGTTAAAGTCCCTGCAGTTTCGGGGCACTAGGGTTATTAGACTCACCTAGTGAAGTCGGCCCTAGTTGGTTTTAGTCAAGTTGGGAATCATTATCAATAGAGAGCTATCCTCTCTATTGATAACACACTCACTCACACTCAGTTGTAGCACATAGCTGAGGAAGAGAAAGACACTGGGGAAAGGAAGAAATAGGTTAATGTTGTTGAGAAATCATCTTACTATTTTCGGTTTTACTTTTGGTGTTGATTCTATCTTTGAGGAAGTTGTGGGGTTTTCTCCATTTATGGTTTTCCCGAGGAAAAACACTGTGTTCATTGTCTGTTAACTAAGAAAGAAAATAGGTTAGCTGCAAGGGAAGGCACATAGAGGACATTCTTGAACTCACCATGCTTCGCACTGACTGAGCCCCTTACTTCTGAGGGAATCTGGGAATCATCTCCCATGTGAATATTAGGACCCTTTATCAGTGTAAGAGTAGAGAAGGATTCTTTGGAGGAAACCATGTGGTTGGAAGCTCCATAATCAATTATGTATGCTAAATACTGAGTAAGCGTAGCTTTCAAAGCATGGCACCTTTCAACATCTTCTGACTATGGTTCTTCATCAAGATTCTTTGCTCTTGGGGGAGAAATGTTATGCTTCTTAAGAAGAGGTGTCATTTCACCAAGTTCCTTCCTCATACAATGATCTTCAAGATGGTACCCCTTTTCACAATAGCGACATAACTTCTTTTCAAACTTCTTCTTCTTAGAGCCAAAGGCCCCTTCGGAAGTTTGTTGATTCTATTTAGGCTTCAAATCAGCTACTTTTGGCTCCTTCTTATTTGATTTACCATTTTCTTACACTTTGGAAGAGTTAGTAACTAGGAGATCTTGATATTTGGAGGTATTTATGAATCCCATTCGAATCAACTTGTCTTTCTCCTTGATTAAGGAATTGGAAAAAGAATCTAATGAAGGAATTTTCCAATCAGGGAAGCCATCCCGCTTGGAATGAAATATAGAAACAAATACATAATACTTAGAACCTTGTTTTTTTGAGTATGGAAAGGAAATTCTTCTCATCCTTCCGCTATATTCCGCACTGTCTGCATTGAAGTACCAGAGACTTGGATTTAGTAAAAAATTGCTCAATAGTCTCAAAACTGCTGAGATTTAAATATACCAGCTCATTCTCCAGAATGTGTCCCCCAACCTCATCTTGTTTGTTAAATAAGATATTAATATTCTACCAGGATTATCTAGGAGTCCTCAAGCCTTCTAGGTGGAAGAGGAGATCTCTGGATATATGCATGCATAAGTACATGAATGCTTCATCACAATGGTTCAGAAACATGTTCCTTTCAACTAGATTATGGGGCTCAGTCTCCCATCCATGTATGATCCTATGGTAGCCATGCTCATGCAAGGCTAGCTGCATATCAATCCTATAATCAATATAATTGAAATTTGTAAGGATCCGAGTTGTAGGAGAATGAGAAATCATAATTGATTCAGCTGAAAAGAATGCAAAACTTCACACAAGCTACGTAGAACCTTTCAATATTTTACTGCAAAACACTAAAACCTGTGAACTATTAGAATCATGCTTTTCCTCTCAACATGAACATATTTTTAGGTTCCTTCATGCCCTCTCCGCTGCTCTAAATAAATTTAGAGCTAGAAAAAATTCATAGGGGACTGATGTGGAAACCCAACTGCTTATGATGTTTAATGAGAGAGACAAACATGAAACCTGCCTGAGAAGGCTTTGATACCATATTAAAATTTGAATTCCATTTAGATATTTAAGAATATAGTTCTAATAATGTTTGCAGTAAATGGAGAATGAAGATACAAACTGAACAAAACAAATCACACAGGAAACATACAAGTATTGCTCAGGAATTTACAGTATCATTCACAATAATAAAATCTGGTGTTACGATAGTTTACATAAGAAAATAATTTGGATGCATTAGGTATAAATTTGAATCTATCCACCGGATCTGACTGTATCTAACTGACCATTTAACTCATGTTGTCTCAATCAATATTGGAGTCCAATAGATTAACTCCTAGATGTCCAACAATTCAAACAATCAGTGACAGCTAGTTAACTCAGTGAAACTAAGTGTTGTAGGTGGGAAAAAGAGCCTACTCCACATGAAACAATGCATTAGCCATGCATAACTAGCGCTAGCTAACTAATTGTGAACTAACTGAAGGAGGTTGGTGTTGGGACTCCCAGATTCTCCTAAAATGTGGGGATTAGTCTAGGAGGCTCCCAAATGGATAAATGCGCATGCAATAACTGGAAGTTAACCTCTAGCAGTGTTCCCCACACTCCAGTGACTGGTACATGTGGCCCCATAAGGCCATGTGAACCCAATGGTACTAGTGGACTCATTTAATTAATAAAAACTCCTAAGTTATGCTAAATTAATATAATAGACATTTGACCAAGGGAGGATTAATAATTCTAACACATATAACACATCTTAAAAATACTTAATTACAACATATTTATTACAGTAATAACTCTTCCAATCAACTTCTATATTTTTTCAAATCATCCAACAAAACCAACCAATTTTTCATGAAAAATCTACATATCAAACATCCCTAATAAGTTTAAATCATATTTGTGAGTACACAAAGTTTGAACAACAAATAATTCTTCCTATATACATTAAAATGAAATTACAAGTACATACCAATAGCTTATCCTAAGTTGGTAAAAGCTAGTCCTTCAAGCTTATCACAATCTAGTACTCTCCAATGCTCTCTAAACCCTAGCTAGCCCATCCACCACTGGTGGAAAACCATAACCAGAAATACAAATTCCTATCAAGATATCCCACCAATATATCTAGGATATTAGCCACACCAAAGGCTCCATGACAAGATAGAATCAATAGAAACAACTAGAAGACCTAGGTCCTTCCCACACAATGACAAAAACCCTCTCAATTCAAGTATTCTCTAGGAATGCCTCTCACAAACCTTAGATTCTTCCTCCCTTGTCTTCTTACTTATATACTTACTATTTTAGTACTTCTATACTTGGAGAATGAACAATATGGCCTTGTTGAGTTACATGCAACCACAAAACCTAGAAAAGTCTCTAATTGTCAATTAGGTCTAGCCCAAGTGGTTGTAGGATGGAGTGTTATTCTCTCCACTTAGGTTCTTTCTAAGAAATGGGGATAAAAAACAAACAATTGTGTGTATGAGGAGAATTAACAACATGACCTTGTTGAGTTACATACAATAACAAAACCTAGAAGAGCCTCTAACTATCAATTAATTCTAGCCCAAGTAGTTATGGGATGGAGTGTTATCCTCCCCACTTAGGTTTTATTCCCGTAAGTGACCTGTTGATACCATAATAAGTTTATTGTTGTAATGACTTTGAGCACTCTTGTTGGCTTCACCTTGTGCCCTGAAGAATATAGGGCTTACCTTGGGTACCATCCTCAAAATGAGGGGAGTACCCAATGGTTTTCCCTAATATATTTTCTTGGAAGAAAAAAGAACCTCTGTCTGAGGATATTGAAGATGAAGGCTGTGTGGAATTGATATCATTTAGAAATTTATATTTGATGCACCATGAAACCTTGATTTTCAATATGGCATCCCTAGTTACAACCTCGTACCCACAAAATTTTCCAACTTAGGATCTATACCCATTCCAAATATACTAACCAAAACAAAACCTTATAGCTAAATCCCTAGTTGTAAACACATTTATTATCTAAATCAAAACTTCCTTTATTTTCACTGTACAAGTGCACATTGAGAACAACTGCACTAATGGCCCTTGACCTCTTTGGAGGGTCAAAAAAATGCACTAATTGCACCCTATGTTGCAATGTACTATATATTATATCATGTCAATTATTTGGCATAGTACATACATACCTAACATTATGATGAGCGGTCCTTCTAACATGTTGGAGTGCCTAGCCTCATACATTTTAAACAAGTTGTGAATTTTACGAATAGAGAGCAATTTTCAACCTCAAAATTAATTACAATTAATTTCAGAATGTCAAAGATTAAAGAATATGGACGTAGGTATTTCCTATCCAACAAGGAGAAGTTGTAAGTTTTCATATAATGAAAACAAGATGCATGCAAACCAACAAGAAATAACAAATTTTAAATTGATTTAAATGATAACAACATAGCATTTAATTAATGAATTGGAAATTAGAAAGCATCATGGAGTAGAAAACCATTAAATGCTCTATTTCCTAAAAGGAGAAGAGAATATACTTCAAGCTTAATATAGTGCACTTTCTGGACATGAAACTATGCATATTCACTTTTCTCTTTGCTCTCAAGAACACTACATGTTTCTTTAGCCCATGTATCATTCAAATTCTAGTGCTTACTAAATAGTGATAGATCAATGTAACCATCATGCAAATAGGTTTTCAGTGGAATAGACCCAAAAGTAAAGACCTGAAAGCCATGTAGAACATCAGTTGGAGTCTTTATAGTTCCATGAAAGTATGGCACATATTGTCAATGACGTAGAATCAAACCAAACATTTGAAAAATATAAGCATTTAGGAAGACACAAAATCCAAAAGTTGTTAGCATAACCGAAAATTTGCTGACAAAACTAATGAATGGCTAGCACCTTTGACCAAATATTTATTGCACATCCAACATATATTATACATAACACCTATAATACATCACTACCTATTAAAGGCATAATGGGCATCAAGAATGGTATTCATTGCATTGTAGGTTCACTAAAATTATTCAATTCATTGAAATTATTCATCAAAGTCCATTATAGTTTCATTGAAAGTATTTAATTCTCTGCTGAAACCCAGGATATGTTAACTAATGACATTGAAAAGAAACAAGTTCCAAACTAATCCCAAACATATCTGACCTTGCAACTCAAGCACTTATTACCCTTTACGTATCAAACCCAAACTACTCCCCCACTCACGCTACTTCTCCTTGGCCTTTAACTTGGTAAATTAGGGCCCATTGCCTGAGCACCAACATCAGTCACAAAGGTAAAGGTATCCCTTTCTTGAATACCCATAACCACCAAATAACCAACACCCAGAGCAAATATATGAGCAAAACAATTCTCCACACCCCATTCCCACTGCTTCTTTTCTTCTCCATACAAACTCCACCCCTCGCTCGGGTTGTTGTGGGTAGTCTCAACCACGTCTGAGCACAGTCCAGCATAGGTTCCACAACCAAACCCTACCAAACCCCAATGTGTGATGCTCCCCCACTCGTTCTACTTCTCCACACCCTTCTTGCACTGCTTCTCCACCCCCTTTTATAATAAAACCCTAAT